>JADBJO010001219.1:153150-180650 GCA_016801955.1 Conus betulinus | reverse complement strand
TATACCACTATGAAAAAATCTTGGACAGATGGGAAGATTCCGCCTGTTTGGAAAGATTCTGTCATTGTGCCCATTCTCAAGCAGGGCAAACCTAACTCTGATATTAATAGTTGTCGTCCTATCGCTGTCACCTCTAATATTGGTAAACTAATGGGAAAAATGTACTAAATAGACTTACTTATCGTTGTGAAAAAACGGACATATATTCCTACTGCTCAGGCTGGGTTTAGAAAAGGCCGATCGACTGTTGATCACCTTGTAAAGCTTACAATTTAAGGTCAATTACATACATGAAAAAAAATTTATCAAAGAGACTTAGACTAGATTTATGTTTGAGAATGGGTTATGTCTGTCTGCTGAGAAATCTCATATGATGCTTTTTGACTGGTGGTAGTTTTCATGATCTCCCTACTTTTAAGATGGATGACACTGTGCTTACCTACACATCTTGCATAAAAGTGTTTAGGTGTACATCTTACTTCAAAATTATCATGGAACACACATGTTGAATATATCATAACTCAAGCAAGGAAAGCTCTTAATCTTCTTAAAGTTGCGAGTTACCAGAGTTGGGGACAGGGCACGTGCACTTTAATTCATTTATCAAATTCTCTGGTCGTCAGGACAAGGATTTCATATGCACAGGAAGTATATTTTACAGCTCCTAAGTATCTTTTTAAAAAAGTTACAAAGCACTGATTGCACGGCATACAGAATAGCCCTGGGAGTTCTCCTTTACGCTTCCATTTTACGGACATATCACGAAGCTGGCGTTTTGCCCCTGGATGCTTATCGAAAATTAGCCTGTCCTAAATACATTCTAAGATGTTCTACTGTTCAGAACTCAAATGAGGATGAACTCTCTACCAAGGAGTACACAACAGATTGGATCAACTTGGAAGTGGGCATTGCAATGGGCTGTGCCATTTCCCCAATACTGTTCGTGTTGGCAATGGAAGTCATCTTGAAAGCAGCAACAAACAAACGCAAGACAAACAGACCTGGCGATGGGTACAAGATGCCCCCCCTCAAGGCCTTCATGGATGACACTACAGTGATTTCATCCAGAGAAGACGAGACACGTCACGTGCTGGAGAGGCTGGACGACATAGTTGCCTCATCCAGAATGAAGTTCAAGCCAAAGAAATCACGGAGTCTCTCACTGAGGAAAGGAAAAGTGGCCGAATCTGTGGTCTTCAGTGTTGCCAACCAGACCATTCCAACAGTAACAGAAGAGCCAGTCAAGAGCCTTGGAAGATGGTATGATGATACGCTGAAAGACACACGAAGAGCAAAAGAAACCAAACAGATGTCGGAAGAAGGCTTGGAGACCATTGACCAGTGTGGGCTCCCTGGCAAATACAAGGTCTGGTGTCTGCAGTTCATGCTGATACCAAAGCTCCTATGGCCTCTGATGATATACGACATCTGCACCAGCATAGTGGAGGCAATGGAATCCAAAATCAACAAGTTCACAAGGAAATGGCTTGGTGTCCCACCCTGTCTGACTGACATAGCGCTATACTGTCGCCAAGCAAAGCTGAAACTACCACTGAAATCCATCCTGGAGGAATATAAAGCAGGGAAGATCAGACTTCAAAGCATGCTGGAGGACTCAGGAGACAAGGTGGTTGAAGCAATCAAGCCCCAGCTGAAGACAGGCAGAAAAAAAGTTCAAGAGGCGATGGATTCTGCAAAAGAAAGTCTCAAGATCAGAGAAATAACAGGACACACACAGACCAACAGACAAGGACTGGGGGTGACCAAAACTGAATGGTGGTCAAAGGCCAAAGGAAAAGCCAAAAGAGACATGATGATGATTCAGGAGATGAGAAAAGAAGAAGACCAACAAAGACTCCAAAAAGCAGTCCAGCAGAGCCAGCAAGGGCAATGGACAACGTGGGAGAATGCACTCCAAAGAAGTCTCACTTGGAATGACATTTGGCACATGGCCCCTCTCAGATCAGCTTCATTCTCAGATCTGCATATGACCTTCTGCCTTCAAATGCAAACCTGGTGAAGTGGGGAAAAAACAGACGATCCTTCATGCCCCCTTTGCCATGAAAAACAAACAGTGGAGCATGTCCTAAGCTCATGTAAAGTAGCCCTGGCTCAAGGAAGGTACACATGGAGGCACAACCAAGTGCTCAAAGAGATTGTACAAGTAGTAGTCTGGGCTAGTACCAACACCACAAAAGGGAAAATCAGGACTCCAAAAGCACCCGCAACATTCTTCACGGCAGGAGGCAGCGAATCATGGCCAAGAACAACAGTGCCACTCGGAACATGCAGGCAGAGTCTGCTGGACGGGGCAGATGACTGGGAGTGCACAGCAGACCTCCCAGAATGGAATAGTCACCCAGAGATTATCAGCAAGAGTGGCATGAGACCAGACATAGTATTACACTCTCAGTCAACCAAGCAGCTGATCATGATCGAGCTCACGGTGCCATATGAGAACAGAATGGAGGCAGCTCAGATCTACAAGACTGAAAAGTATGCTGATCTGGCAAACAGCCTGAGGAGAGAAGGCTATCAGGTCAAAGTCCTCACTGCAGAAATTGGAGCTAGGGGGTTTGTGGGAACGTCTGCATACAGCCTCATGAAACAGCTCTCAGTTGCAGGGAGGGAAAAAACCAAAGCAGAGAGGTGTTCAAGTTGGATCTGGTCAAGGAGGAACAAAAGTGAACTTCATAAGGCTTAACTTACCTACAAATATCAGGTGTCCCTGTGGCTCAGTGGTTAGTGCGCGAGTCATTAAATGGAAATGAGCATGTCCAGAAGGGCATGGGGTTCGAATCCCAGTCATGGCTCATCCCAAGATGGAAAAAAAAAAAAAAAAAAAAAAAAAAGGGGGCAGCAGAGGGACATCCGGAGTCTTGGGTGTTGTGGCCAAGTCACATATTGAAGATAGTTATCCTAATCACTTAAAAGTTTAAACAGACGATTCCCTATAAAATGGCAATGCTGACTCCGGCTTTGTTATTCCTGCTTTGAAAGCAGATGAATCTTTTCATCTTTGGAAGGGGTTTTCTGTCTTTACGGCTGAACTGATAGGAATTCTAATGGCTCTGCATTATATTATTGACATTCCACGTGATTTTTCTAGAATACTTTTTTGTGTTGATTCCATATCTGTTCATCAAACAATGGAATCTATTGCTGCTGCCAATCGCGCCGAGATTATCACCGAACTAAAATTTCTGATTCATTTCCTACATCTAGAGGGATAACAGTGGACTTTTGCTGGATTCCGTCGCACTGTGGGATTGTAGGAAAATTAATGGGCAGACAGAACTGCCCGTATGGGATCCAAAAACTCTGATAATTCTGTCTATATCCAATTACTTTAGAGTCTTCACGAAGCCTATGGACTCTTAAAAAGAGTCTCTTTTGAGTCTTTTTATAACCTGTGTAAAAAGATTCAGTACTCTTTAAAATACATGCACAAGATTCTTCACTGAGTTGCTGTTCAAGAACTCAGAAATCTACTCGTCCATCTAACTCGTCCATTCAAATTCGTAAACTGTATACAAAGACGTATGTACATGTACACAAATTTCGGAAACTGGAATCTCTCTTTTATAGGGCTCTTTGTACAAAATTCCACAGAAATTTACAATGCGCTTGTGGAGCAGTTGTCAGCATCAATACTCCGCATTTTCTTTTTAACTGTTCCTGTTTTAACTCATCTCTCTCCAACTTCCGACAAAAAGATTCCCTATGCATTTTCCAGAATCTTCACGTCTTTTTTACATTTGGATGTTAAGCCCAGTTGGCTCGTTTGTGTAAATATTTCCAGGGTTTTGTTGTTGTTGTTGTTCTTGTTGTTGTTTTCAATGTCAAAGTCGCACGCGCGCACGCACACACACACACACACACACACACACACACACACACACACACACACACACACACACACACACATTCGTACGTAGGCCCATACTAGCATTTGCATACACTATTTCCATTTCTCCCATCCACTTATTTCTGCATTATTTTGTCCAATATCACTTAGAGTGAACAGACGTTAAATTGAAGAACTAACACACACACACACACACACACACACACACGCGCGCGCGCGCGCGCGCGCGCGCGTACACACACAGGCCCGTGCCCACACACCCAGGCACACACGAATACACACACACACGTACACACTCACCACATACACAGACAATGATAATAATGGCACAGCCAGAGTTAGGTAGGTTACTCAAGGTCTGACCAGCGCGCGGTGGGCTAATGTGTTGGACAGACATCCGCTAAGTCGTAGTCACAAGACCCTCTTCTTCAGTATTCTCATCTTAGCTATTAATCATTACTTCATCTATCCACCAGCTTTAAATCATGCACAGCGTGGTCTCGTATTTGGATTAGTCCGCGCGCAGTGACACCTCCTTGACGAACCTGCAACATGTATCAAACTCAGTCTCAGTTTTGTTCCTACCACTTTACGATCCAGAGAAAAGGACAGCAGTTTGTCAGAGGCAAACCTATCCAGGGTCATACACAGGCGCACGGGCGGCTGAAGCCAGCTAATACGACTGACCTGTTTTCACTACGTGAGTCAGTTACTTGATGGCTCTTTGTTCAACAGATGTCAAAATGCATACGCAATACAAACGTTTCAAGTATGTTTGGCGGAACACAGTTTCTGCATTTGTAGTGTGCTGTCATTTCACACAAAACGAGCCACTCGTTATATTTAGCAAAGCTTCATGTTCACTCGAAAGCACTGATTAAAAAAAAAAACAACAAAAACAAACAAGAAAAAAAAAAATTATGACATGAACTTTTCAGAGTATATACGACCCATACCGGTTACAAACGTATGTAGACAATGGGTATAGTGAAAAATGATTTATAAAGAATACGGCATCGTTCAATAAACAGACAGGAAACAATAAACAGCAGTCTTTTTTTCTTCTCCTGATCATGTCACAAACCACATTCACTTGCACATCGGTACCGCGATCAACATCCACCTCTTTCCGATTGAAAGTCTTTGATGTGCGTGTGTGTGTGTGTGTGTGTGTGTGTGTGTGTGTGTGTGTGTGTGTGTGTGTGTTCGTTCGTTCGTTCTGCTGTTTAACGTCTGTTCATTTTGAGTGATATTAGACGTACGTGTGTGTGTGTGTGTGTGTGTGTGTGTGTGTGTGTGTGTGTGTGTGTGTGTGTGTGTGTGTGTGTGTGTGTGTGTGTGTGTGTGTGTGTGTGTGTGTGTGTGTGTGTGTGTGTGTGTGTGTGTGTGTGTGTGTGTGTGTGTGTGTGTGTGTGTGAGTGAGTGAGTGAGTGTGTGTGTGTGTGTGTGTGTGTGTGTGTGTGTGTGAGTGAGTGAGTGAGTGAGTGAGTGTGTGTGTGTGTGTGTGTGTGTGTGTGTGTGTGTGTGTGTGTGTGTGTGTGTGAGTGAGTGAGTGAGTGAGTGTGTGTGTGTGTGTGTGTGTGTGTGTGTGTGTGTGTGTGTGTGTGTGTGTGTGTGAGTGTGTGTGTGTGTGTGTGTGTGTGTGTGTGTGTGTGTGTGTGTGTGTGTGTGTGTGTGTTCAGTGAAGGTCTTTGGGTGGAACGCACTGTCCCCGCACCAGCCAGTCATTGATGTCTGGCACTGTGTTCCTGTAGGAGTCCAGCTCCCAGAGTCGCCGGCACAGCTCACAGAGGGCCACGGCCTCGTAGTGGTAGACCATGTAGATCACGTTGCCCAGCCTGCTCCTCATGGGGTAGTCCAGGAACAGCGCCTGGTGGCGGTCCTTGGCCTGCAGGATCTTGATGTAGTCCTCCGGGTGATGATCTAGGTGCACCAGGTAGTCAGCCAGCTCCCGCACGCTCCCGAAGTCGGCAGTGTGTCGATGTAGGTGCCGGGGGGAATGAACTTCTGGAGGGGAGGGAGGGTGAGGATTGAGACATCCACAGAGAACTGAGGATATTCCTCAACAATAACAACAGGATACAATGTGAGGTGGGGAGGATGGGTGGGGACTGAGACATCCACAGAACTGAGGATGTTCCTCAACAATCACAACAGGATTCAGTGCGAGCTGATGTGATCTGAGGTCCCGTGGATCTGAAGTCCAGTTTTCATAGAGCTGAATTGAAGGAAATGGAAAAGCGCAAAAAGAATCAATCATTTAACTAACCCTAACCCTAACCCAAACCCTAACCCACCACCCACACATGCACACCTATCCTCCCACCCACACGCACGCTAGTTAGTTAGCCGTTCGTCAGCTCGCGCAGTTCCGTGCGGCAAACAACACATTAAATGTTCGCACAGGCGGGTTTCATCGACCGTCAGAGTGGTCAGCTCCACTGTGTAAGCAGGAAACAGATGGTGAGGTCTGGTCTGTGTCATTGTCACTCGGGTCAATGCGCACTCCAGGTGATACGTGGACCGTGTGTTAAAGAGAGAGAGAGAGAGAGAGAGAGAGAGAGAGAGAGAGAGAGAAATTTTATTTAACCAGGGTATTAAGATAAGCAAATGGCACATGCTCTCTCTCTCTCTCTCTCTCTCTCTCTCTCTCTCTCTCTAACACACACGCCCACATAATTAGATAAGCAAATTGGAGACTGGAAAACAAAAAAGGGATGAAAAAAAAAGCGCATGGAAAACACGTCAGTCGATATAGCAGAAAGAAAGGGCACAACAGTCAATATAGCAGAAAGAAAGTGCACAACAGTCGATATAGCAGAAAGAAAGGGCACAACAGTCAATATAGCAGAAAGAAAGTGCACAACAGTGAAAGGAAAACGCGCCAGTCAATATAGCAGAAAGAAAGGGCACAACAGTCAATATAGCAGAAAGAAAGGGCACAACAGTCAATATAGCAGAAAGAAAGTGTGCACAACAGTCGATATAGCAGAAAGAAAGGGCACAACAGTCAATATAGCAGAAAGAAAGTGCACAACAGTCGATATAGCAGAAAGAAGAAAGTGCACAACAGTCAATATAGCAGAAAGAAAGGGCACAACAGTCGATATAGCAGAAAGAAAGTGCACAACAGTTGATATAGCAGAAAGAAAGGGCACAACAGTCGATATAGCAGCAGAAAGAAAGTGCACAACAGTCGCCATAGCAGAAAGAAAGTGCACAACAGTCGCCATAGCAGAAAGAAAGTGCACAACAGTCGATATAGCAGAAAGAAAGTGCACAACAGTCGATATAGCAGAAGAAAGAAAAGTGCACAACAGTCGATATAGCAGAAAGAAAGTGCACAACAGTCGATATAGCAGAAAAAGAAAGTGCACAAGTCGATATAGCAGAAAGAAAGTGCACAACAGTCGATATAGCAGAAAGAAAGTGTACAACAGTCGATATAGCAGAAAGAAAGTGCACAAGTCGATATAGCAGAAAGAAAGTGCACAACAGTCGATATAGCAGAAAGAAAGTGCACAAGTCGATATAGCAGAAAGAAAGTGCACAACAGTCGATATAGCAGAAAGAAAGTGCACAAGTCGTATAGCAGAAAGAAAGTGCACAACAGTCGATATAGCAGAAAGAAAGTGCACAAGTCGATATAGCAGAAAGAAAGTGCACAACAGTCGATATAGCAGAAAGAAAGTGTACAACAGTCGATATAGCAGAAAGAAAGTGCACAACAGTTCATATAGCAGACAGAAAGTGCACAACAGTCCATATGGCAGAAAGAAAGTGCACAACAGTCGATATAGCAGAAAGACAGGCCACAACAGTCCATATTGCAGAAAGAAAGCGCACAAACAATGAAAGGAAAACCCGCCAGTCAATACAGCAGAAAGAAAGGACACAACAGTCGATATGACAGAAAGAGAAGGGCACAACAGTCAAAATAGCAGAAAGAAAGTGCACAACAGTCGGTACAGTGGAAATAAAGAGCACAACAGTGAACGGAAAACCCGCCAGTCGATACAGCAGAAAGAAAGGACACAACAGTCGATATAGCAGACAGAAAGAGCACAACAATAGATATAGCAGAAAGAGCACAACAGTCGATATAGTAGAAAGAAAGGGCACAACAGTCGATATAGCAGAAAGAAAGGGCACAACAGTCGACATAGCAGAAAGAAAGGGCTCAACAGTGCCTACACTAGTCAACATGCGGACTAGCAGATGGAACAGGCTAACACTTCAAAGGCAAACGGCAGACTCATGCATGCATCCAGATGCGCGAATGCAGTTTTAAGACTACGGTTCGAAGGAATGATGGAATTGTTAAAGTTTTGCTTGCCCTTGGTTGGTATCAGTGAACTAAATGCGATCTTTGTAAAAGGGAAAACCTGACAAGAAGACTGAATGATTCTCTGCCATTGTTCAGTAAGAGAGAGAGAGAGAGAGAGAGAGAGAGAGAGAGAGAGAGATTCGGATAGTTTAAACATTCATAGATCTTAGCCCTTAATGAAGGGGGTGAATACATTATACACAAAACCTCTGAAAAAGAAACAAAAACACAAAAAGACCTGCATTAATTGAAATTATTGACAATAATAAGATTAATATGACCATATTATTCTGATTACGAAACAGATAATTCTCTTACCTTAAATGCCTTGTATGAAAACAAAGGGAAAATTTTAACATCTTGGGCAGAGGATGATGACAACAACAAAACCATTTAAATAAGGATGGTTGCCTATAAGTTTTTTGCCTGATAAATTCAGCTCGAATATTTCTGTAAGTAGGGCAACAAAGGACAAAATGTACTTCATTCTCCTGTGTTTCTTTGCACAAAGGACATAACATCCCATTACTATCAGCAGATCTGTATCTACTCTGATGAACAGCTATTTCTGAGACACCAAGTCTGAATTTTGTGGTTACAAATCTTAAATGTCCATGCATGTCGAGAGGTAGGTAAGGTTTTAGATCATGAAAATTACAATAACTTTTGTATAATCCAAACCTTTCGCTATTCTTGATGTGGTCAGAGCACTTTTGCCACGACAATCACGACAATCAATCAGGCGTAGACAAAAAAAAAAAGGCTAAAAGATTCATGTGCATTTCCAACACCTTGATTGAGCCACGCCAACCCAAACCCCCGTACTCTCAAACAAACAAAGACTTACTTTAGTTACCTAGTTATTCTTTCCTCTTGCATCTAAATCTTACAGAATATTACAGGCTTTGCGAGGTATTCTAGGCTTACACCCCAACATTTCTTCAAAGCAGATGTATGTACTGCTTCACAGTGTATAGCAGCTTTGTCAAGACCCCATATCTCAAAGCCATAGCCTATTGAACAATTGGCTGAACTTGACCATCAAATATCTTTTAAAAGCACCTTTAGCCCTACTAGCTAGTTCTTGATATCCACCAACAAAACAAACGAGTAGAGAAAATAGATATTCATAAGCATTAACTACAGGTATTAAGTCACCATCATACAACAACCTCTCTCGTGCACTTAAATAGCCTCCCTTTCGAAATACTATAATGTTACTCTTATCTCAATCCACTTTTAGTTGGAGAGATGCAGCAGCCCTCTGTAAGCTATTCAACTGCGTTTGTAAACCTACTATTGTCTCCGACAACAAAATCACATCACCGGCTAGTAGAAGAATAAACAAGTCAAAAGCATCAAAACACCATGTCTTCCCTACTAATTACCTCAACTGCCAGCTCATTAATAAAAAAAGGAAACAAAATTGGACTACATACATCTCCCTGTTTAAGACCAGTTGTGCACGTTATCATAGTCAGTTAATTAGCACCACAGCGCGCTCTTGCTCTCACAACATCATACATGCTCCATACATCTGTAAAGCTTACCCTGTATACCATTTTCAGCAAGATTGGCCAAAGAATATCTCTATTTATAGAATCAAATGCTTTTTGAAAATCGACGAAAGAAACATACAGTTTTCAATTGTATGAAAACTGTTTTTGCACTAACGCTAACAAAGTGAAACATGTGGTCAACAGTTGAATAGCCTTTTTTTTTTTTTTAAGCCAGCTTGATACTTACCCGTAATATGTTTCTCACCAACCAATTCTTGCAATCTATTGTTTACAGTCGCCCCATACAGCTGAATACAAATATTGCATAAAAGAGATTCCTCCAAATTGTTAGGATTATTGACATCAACTTTCTTAAACAGAAGTAATACCATCGATTCGGTCCAGATATCAGGATATACACCATCATCAAAAGTCTTGAACAGTTTTAGGGAAGAAATTGGAAGACCTGTTCAGAAGAGTTTTTTTTTTTTTTTTTTTTTTTTTTTTTTTTTTTAAACGATTCACCAATAATACCATCTGGGCCAGCTGTTATGCGTTTTTTAAAATACTTTTAATGCTAATAAGATTTCCTCTTTAGTAATGGGGACGGTTCATAGAACTATCTGTATCCTTTTGAGGTATTTCCTCGTTATGCTCATTTTCAACATTAATTTGCAATAACGCTTGAAAATGTTTAAACCATGCATCAACTTTAATGTTACTATTCGGCTGTTTTCTTTTAAATGATCTCTTATGAACGGTATCCCAAAAGTCCTTTTAACATTTTACAGATGCCACAAGCTTTTCCAATAAAGATTTGTTGAATTCCTTTTCTTTTCTCCTAAATAAATGTTTGTTCTCGAGCCGGGCAGTTCAATGCGCATCATTGTCTACTTTGTCACGAGTACGACGACTAACTCGTAACATTCTCATTGCCTTTCTTTTATAGCGTAAACATCCGTGATCATACCAGTCCTTATATTTTCTTTTGCTATTACCAGATATCATATATTTATACAATCGGCGCTTTCTTTCATGCAATTATTAAATAGATCAACAACATCATTTACATAACTTCTAATGAATTCATTGCAACATCCATGAGAGAGAGAGAGAGAGAGAGAGAGAGAGAGAGAGAGAGAGAGAGAGACAGACAGACAGACAGACAGACAGACAGACAGACAGACAGATCACACACGGAACAATCAGAAGGCAGAGGAGCGTTACCTTGTGACCTTCACCAGCACGCACCACCAGGACCAGGTCCATGGCGAAGAAGCGAAACACCTTCTCCGTGACGTAGTCCGGACACAAGGCGTTCTCAAAGGCCAAGGGGTAGAACTTGTACTGGCGACTGATGCGATCTCCACACTCATCATCTCCTCTGCGCTGGCACGTGTCGTTGCCACAGCCCCCGATGATGTCCACAGACACAAACTTCTGAAGCAGAGTGACGTACCTCTCTCGTCGGCTGGGCGTTAAGCAGTGACTGGTCATCCACACCGCCATTCTGCTCTTCTGCAGCACAATGGCGGTGTAGTTTTTGGCTGGGGGTGAAGGTCGACGATAGAAATACCCATATGGGCTGAGAATGTCTGAATCCTCCCTGAAACACGCCCAATAAAGTGTGTCTTTCCGCTTGTTTTCTTGGAGGTGTCAACAGAGAACAGGCTGTCAGCTTAACATACGCAAGCACGCACGCACGCACGCACGCACACACACACACACACACACACACACACACACACACACACACACACACACACACACACGCACGCACACACACACACACACACACACACACACACACACACACACACACACACACACACACACACACGTACACGCGCGCGCGCGCGCGCGCGCGCGCGCGCGCACACACACACACACACACACACACACACACACACACACACACACACACACACACACACACACACACACACACACAGGGGGGCTACAATAGGAGCCTGTGTTGACGACAATGGGACAACGTTGAGGCTGTCAACGGTTCTTAGGTATTGCAGGAAAAAAAATGACAGCCTTCCACTACTACAAATTTTCTTTATGATAATTTGGATGAATCACAATTTGCACGAATAACCTTGAACAGGAGATATGACTAAGACTTCTTGTATATCCTGAGCAATCTATATGTGGGCGTCTATGTCTAGTTTCTTATGATCATTTGGATGACTTACAGTTTGGACAAAGAACCTTCAACGAGGAATGTGACTAACGGTTGTGGTATATTCTGAGTAATCCACATGTGGGGGTCCATGTCTAGTTTCTTTATGATCATTTGGATGACTCACAGTTTGGACAAAGAACCTTCAACGAGAAATGTGACTAACGGTTGTGGTATATTCTGAGTTTGGACAAATAACCTTCAACGAGAAATGTGACTAAGGGTTGTGGTATATTCTGAGTAATCCCCATGTAGGGGTCCATGTCTGGCATGAGTACATGAAAGAGGAAGGCACCAGTGCATAGATAAGCCTGATCTTGTAGTTGATGCAGAGTTATTGACCTTCCTTGCAGGTTTTACTCTGGACAGTGCTCTGGTTGTTTTTGCTGCCCTTGAGGGGATTCCTGGTGTGATCCCTCACAGCTAATGGTGGATCTGCTTGGGATCCCTCACACCTAATGGATCTGGTTGGGATCCCTCATACCTAATGGTGGATCTGGTTTGGATCTCTCGCACCTAATAGTGGATCTGGTTTGGATCCCTCACACCTGATGGTGGATCTGGTCGGGATCTCTCGCACCTAATAGTGGATCTGGTTGGATCCCTCACAGCTAATGGTGGATCTGGTTTGGAGCCCTCACAGCTAATGGTGGATCCAAGGTAAATGATCTTTTGAACAGTTTCTGGCTATTTTCCGTGATCAGTAACATCAGTGTTGATGGGGTGTTGTGGCTGGTTATCAACTGTCTTAATCAGTATGGATGGTGGTGTGAACGGTGGTGTTGATGGTAGTGTTGATGGTGGTGTTGATGGTGGTGTTGTACTGGTCATCAACTCTGTCTTCTGATGTCCATGCCGTCCGTCCTCTGTCTTCTGATGTCCATGCCGTCCGTCCTCTGTCTTCTGATGTCCATGCCGTCCGTCCTCTGTCTTCTGATGTCCATGCCGTCCGTCCTCTGTCTTCTGATGTCCATGCCGTCTCCAGGCCGTCCATTCCGTAGTGGGGACTGCCTGTCACACGGTGCCTGTGTCCAGCCTGACTGGCCGCCAGAAGTCACCGCAGGCAGGCATGGGACATCTCTCACCAGACTGCTGGTGGACGCGGCCAAAGGAAGGGGTCAGTGCGACATCAGTAATCCACACCTGATTTGACCGTCAGTCCCGTCATTCACTTCTTGTATGTGGAAAATGGCTTTCCTGAGCTCCGTCATTCACTTCTTGTATGTGGAAAATGGCTTTCCTGAGCTCCGTCATTCACTTCTTGTATGTGGAAAATGGCTTTCCTGAGCTCCGTCATTCACTTCTTGTATGTGGAAAATGGCTTTCCTGTGGAGGAGGAAGGTGTGGATTACAGTGGAGTTAGCAGGGAGTTCGTGTGAAAATGAGCATTTCAAAAAGAAGATGCTGAACCCTTCAGACGATGAGCCATCAGCTACCACGACACTCACGGCAACCAGGAGATGCTGAACCCTTCAGGCAATGAGCCATCAGCTACCAACACACTCACGGCAACCAGGAGATGCTGAACCCTTCAGACGATGAGCCATCAGCTACCGCAACACTCACGGCAACCAGGAGATGCTGAACCCTTCAGACGATGAGCCATCAACTACCGCGACACTCACGGCAACCAGACACATGTGCCCTAGGAGTGAAGGAGTGTACTCTGGTTATGGCCAAACTCATGAACGGCCAACTGATACTAATACTGTGCATTAGTTTTTCTTATGGTTGTCCCAATTAGTGTTTGTGACTGTGGCTGTACAAAGAACTGTTTTGCATCTGACCAATTTATAGTCTCATATCAATATTTTGTGCCATAAAGATAGTTTGTGACATTTCATTCATGTGGCAGTTGTGGCACCCCTCTGCCATGAATAGGAAGTGAATGACTGGAAACGCTTCAGGTTGTATAAAACGTTTATGTTACCACTACACGTTTTGTCAGAAGTGCATTTTTTCAAACTAACACTGTATTGTCACCATAGAAACGCCTCTTTGACAACCACACGCAAAATAGCTCACGTGACAATCAAACTGCACACAAAGCAAAGAACAATTACTTATTTATGCGCATGTCAATTCTTGTGCAACTAAATTGTCAAACGAGTAAAGTTAATAATAATAAAGTTTGTAAAGTTAATAATAATAAAGTTTATAATAATCAAATCAACTGTATTTTGAAATTGTAAAGTGACACCATAGGCTGTCAAAGCAAACGGAGGTAACGCGCGTACAGAACATTAACTGCAGATGAGGTCCTTTTTGTGCCTCCCTGGCTGTAAATGTGGCCTATCAATTACTGTAGTATTTCATCATTTTTATGGCCTTTGACCTTTACATTACTCATTCTCTGGAGATGGAAGAGATTAGGGTAAGATTTTATTATTGCTTCGAATCGTGCATGTCTGGCATCAACCTTTGAGTCTCTCAGACTTCTGGCTGCATTATTTTACAGGAGGGAATTCACTGCAGTAATGTGCAGTTCCTGTGGATTGTCATCTCTGGTTAGTGGCTTACGTAAGCTGTGTCTGTTACATTTCCACTTTTCTCTTTTGTGGACAAATATCAGTGGCTAATTTGCATATTTTTACCATTGTTCATTCACTGAGCGCTCATCTTTGCTTTTTAGAGAGACCCTTTCCTGTAGGCTTGAGGATTACCATATTTAGGCCGGACGTTTTCTCTATCTGGAGGTTCTGGCCTGATGAACTCTTCATAGAGCCAAACAGCTGGCGCCTGCTGGTCCTGGTGACGTCAGCTCTGGTGACGCCTGGAGAGTAGAGAACACTCGCTGCCCTTTCCCTGCCCCCTTCCACGTACACGCGTGTCTATTGGGACAGTGATATATCATGACTTGGACAGCTTTTGAAGTTCACGTTACTCTTTCTAGGGAGACGGAGGGCACTAGGGCCATGCATTACTAGCATTTCTAATCGTGGATATCTTCACGAATCTTTGAGTCCTTCAGACTCATTGAGTAAGCTGCTGCTAGCTAGGGATTTCTTGAGAGTAGTTTTATAATCCTTGTGGATTTTTTCCTGGCTGCTGGCCACCATAGGCTGTCCTGTGCATTCCCACCATAGGCTGTCCTGTGCGTTCCCACCATGGGCTGTCCTGTGCGTTCCCACCATAGGCTGTCCTGTGCATTCCCACCATAGGCTGTCCTGTGCGTTCCCACCATAGGCTGTCCTGTGCGTTCCCACCATAGGCTGTCCTGTGCATTCCCACCATGGGCTGTCTTGTGCATTCCCGCCATGGGCTGTCCTGTGCATTCCCGCCATGGGCTGTCCTGTGTATTCCCACCATAGGCTGTCCTGTGCGTTCCCACCATAGGTGTGTCCTGTGTATTCCCTATGGGCTGTCCTGTGCGTTCCCACCATAGGCTGTCCTGTGCGTTCCCACCATAAGCTGTCCTGTGCATTCCCACCATGGGCTGTCCTGTGCATTCCCGCTATGGGCTGTCCTGTGCGTTCCCACCATGGGCTGTCCTGTGTATTCCCACCATGGGCTGTCCTGTGCGTTCCCACCATAGGCTGTCCTGTGCATTCCCACCATGTGCTGTCCTGTGCGTTCCCACCATAGGCTGTCCTGTGCGTTCCCACCATAGTCTGTCCTGTGCATTCCCACCATAGGCTGTCCTGTGCATTCCCACCATGGGCTGTCCTGTGCGTTCCCACCATAGGCTGTCCTGTGCGTTCCCACCATGGGCTGTCCTGTGCATTCCCACCATGGGCTGTCCTGTGCATTCCCACCATGGGCTGTCCTGTGTATTCCCACCATAGGCTGTCCTGTGCGTTCCCACCATAGGCTGTCCTGTGCGTTCCCACCATTTGATTAGCAACAAATTTTAGTCTGTCACTGTGATGAAAAAAAAATCCTTTTGGCCTGACTGAGTTTTTACCCGATTTGGTGGAGGCTTATTCCCGTTGATCTGGAGGTGCTCCTGATAAGCAGATGGCAAGGTTACATAGCAAGCCCGAGTGAAACAGCTGGTTGTATTTTCTCTATGTTTATGATAACTACGATCTGGAAGCATTGCTCGTGCATTTTTTATGTCTGTTGTTTATAACTCTGAAGAAGACATAATTGTTGAAAATCTACCTATCTGTTGTTCATTGTGAACTAATTAAGCCTTACTTTGCGCCTTGTTTTGTCTGTTTGGGTTGAAAAAGAAAAGAGAAATTTACGGAAGAAATAAAACTGCATCTTCGATCCTAAGACGGAGATTTATTGAAAACTATGTTTCAGAAAGAAAAATGACAGAAAAACAAAAGATTAGCCTTTTCAGCTGCTAGATCTTGCACAATTGAAAGTCTGCTTTTCAGAGAGGAAAATTTAGACAAGGAAAGGTTGACTCGGATCCAAACGACGACTATGTTTTACACAGGAGAAACCCAGGAAAAGGAAAGACTGACGTTTCTTACCTGCAAGATATGATCCATTCTAAGTCTGTATCTCAGAGAGGAGAATGGTGGGGAAAGAGGTGATTGAAGTGTCTCTCCTATCAGATATGACTTCAATGACGACTGTTTCAGAGAAGGGAATGCCATTTTAAAGGCAAAGTGAGGTTCTTTACTTATAAAATACGATCAACGACGACTGTTTTGGACAGAATGTTAGGAAAAGAAAAGATTGACATTTCTTTCCAGTAAGATAGGATCTAATTGACGACTGGGCTTCAGACAGGAGAATGTTAAGGAAAGGAAAGATGAGTGTTTCTCACAAGTGAGTGTGGTCCATTGACAATGGTGTTTCAGACAGCAGACCCTGGAAAAAAAGCAGATCTACGTTTTTCACTTGTAAGACATAGTCCATTGACGTTGAGGTTTTCACCTGCAAGACATGGTCCATTGACGATGGTGTTTTTACTTGTTAGACATGGTCCATTGACGTGTTTTCACCTATTAGACATGATCCATTGATGATAATGTATTCACCTGTATGACATGGTCCATTGACGGTGTTTTCATCTGTACGACATTGTCCATTGACGATGAGGTTTTCACCTGTAAGACAGGGTCCATGACGATAATGTTTTCACCTGTAATACATGGTCCATTGACGATTGTGTTTTCACCAGTAAGACTTAGTCAATTGACGATGTTTTCACCTGTAAGACATGGTCCATTGAAGGTGTTTTCATCTGTAAGATATGGTCCATTGACGATGGTGTTTTCACTTGTAAGACGTGGTCCATGGACGGTGTTTTCAAGTGTGAGACATGGTCTATTGACGGTGTTTTTACCTGTAGGATATGGTCCACTGACGGTGTTTTTCACCTGTAAAACACGGTCCATTGACGGTGTTTTTACCTGTAAGACATGGTCCATTGACGGTGTTTTCACCTGTAAGATATGGTCCAATGACGGTATTTTTACCTGTAAGACATGGTCAATTGACGGTGTTTTCACCTGTGAGACATTGTCCATTCACGACGTTTTCACACCTGTGAGACATGATCCATTGACGGTGTTTTCACCTGTAAGACGTGGTCCATTGACGGTGTTTTCACCTGCAAGACATGGTCCATTGACGATTGTGTTTTTACCTATAAGATATGGTGCATTGACGGTGTTTTCACCTGTAAGACATGGTCAATTGACGGTGTTTTCACCTGTAAGACAAGGTCCATTGACGACTGTTTTTACCTGTAAGACATGGTCCATTGACGATTGTGTTTTTACCTGTAAGATATGGTTCATTGACGGTGTTTTCACCTGTAAGACATTGTCCATTGATGGTGTTTTCACCTGTTAGACATGGTCCATTGACGATTGTGTTTTTACCTATAAGATATGGTCCAGTTGAAGAGTGTGAGGCCCAGGCAGGGGGGATGACAGGGCTGGCTGACCATTCAGCATGCGGACTCTCATGGTTGTGGATCACAAACACCTGAAGACAACAGGGTCATGTCAATCACAGACACTTGAAGTCAACAGGGTCAGGTCAATCGCACACCTGAAGTCAACAGGGTAATGTCAGCCATAAACAGATCAAGTCAACAGGGTCATGTCAATTACAGACACCTGAAGTCAACAGGGGTCATGCCAATCACAGACACTTGAAGTCAACAGGGTCAGGTCAATCATAAACACCTGAAGTCAACAGGGTAATGTCAGCCATAAACAGATCAAGTCAACAGGGTCATGTCAATTACAGACACCTGAAGTCAACAGGGTCATGCCAATCACAGACACCTGAAGTCAACAGGGTCAGGTCAATCATAAACACCTGAAGTTAATGGGGTCATGTGTCAATCACAATCACCTGAAGTCAACAGGGTCATGTCAATCATAAACATTTGAAGTCAACAGGGTCATGTCAATCACAGACACCTGAAGTCAACATTGTCATGTCAGTCACAAACAGATGAAGTCAACAGGGTCAGGTCAATCACAGACACCTGAAGTCAACAGGGTCATGTCAATCACAAACACCTGAAGTCAACAGAGTCATGTCAATCACAGACACCTGAAGTCAACAGGGTAATGTCAATCACAGACACCTGAAGTCAATAGGGTCAGGTCAATCACAGACACCTGAAGTCAACAGGATCAGGTCAATCACAGACACCTGAAGTCAACAGGATCAGGTCAATCACAGACACCTGAAGTCAACAGGTTTGTGTCAATCACAAACACCTGAAGTCAACAGGGTCATGTCAATCACAAACACCTGAAGTCAACGGGGTCATGTCAATCACAAACACCTGAAGTCAACAGGGTTATGTCAATCACAGACACCTGAAGTCAACAGGATCAGGTCAATCACAGACACCTGAAGTCAACAGGGTCAGGTCAATCACAGACACCTGAAGTCAACAAGGTCAGGTCAGACTGTCGTGGTTGTGGATCACAAACACCTGTTTCCGCTGCTACTATTACTACTACTACAGCTGCTGCTACAACCACTACAACAGCTACTATTCCTGCTGCTGCAACTGCTGCTACTGTCTTTGCTGCCACTACTATTGCTACCATTGCTCCTGCTACCGTTGCTACTACTGCTGTTACTCCTGCTACTGCTACTGCCATTATCACTACTACTGCTACTGCTGCTGTTGTTAGTACTACCACTACTACTAACAACTACTACTGTTGTTACTACTACTACTACTACTACTACTACTACTACTACTACTACTACTACTACTACTACTACTACTACTACTGCCGCTGTTGTTACTACTACTATCACGATTACTATTACTACTACTACTACTTCTACTACTGTTGTTGGTTTTACTACAACAACAACAACAACAACAACAACAACAACTACTACTACTACTACTACTACTACTACTACTACTACTACTACTACTACTACTACGACTACTACGATTACTTTTACTACTACTACTACTACTGCTGCTGCTGCTGCTGCTGTTACTACTACTACAACGATCACTATTACTACTACTACTACTACTTCTACTACTACTGCTGCTGTTGTTACAACTGCTACTACGACTACTACTATTATACTACTACTACTACTTCTACTACTCTACTACTACTGCTGCTGCTGCTGCTGCTGCAAGCGCCACCCCCGCTGCCAGTGCTTCTATTGGTATTACAGCTGCTGCTAATGCCGCTACCCCCTCTGTTACTTTTGTTGCTGCTGCTCAAGTCGGTGTTGCTGCTGCTACTGTTACTGCTGCTGTCCTACTCCTGGTAATACTACTACTTCTGCCGTTGTCGCTTCCTCCACTACTGCTTCTGCTGCTACTACTACTGCTACAGTGCTGCTGCTATAATCATTACTGCTGCTACTACATCTGCCGCCGCTGTGGTTGCTACTACCACCACTACAACCACTACTTACAACGACTACTATTATGACTGCTAATTCTACTACTACAGCCACGTTTGCTGCTGCTTTGACTACTTCTACTGCTGCTACTGTTGTGGTTGTTGTTGCTGCTGCTGCTGCTACTGCTACAACAACAACAACAACAACAACAACAACAACAACAACAACTACTACTACTACTACTACTACTACTACTACTACTACTACTACTACTACTACTAGTCGCGTTAATTAAAATTCCAACACAGAGAGCAAAGGGACAGTTTTCAACACACACACCTTTTCATTATGTTTGTCAATGTTTAAATATTTACTCTGTTGATTGTTTATTTATTATTTCCTTCATTCTTCGATTTGTCTGCAGTGTCGCTGACACTCAGTATATGCTAAAAGCGGAGTAAAAGACGTTTGATTTAATGTTTTCTAATATACACTTTAAGTTTGACTTTCCAGTATTCCTGTACACACGCCTAACATTAGCTTTTTACACCAGATCACACACACTGATAAGTAAGCAGTGAGGCAGACTGTGGCACCGCACTGTACAGAGTAACAGACTGTGGCACCGCACTGTACAGAGTAACAGACTGTGGCACCGCGCTGTACAGAATAACAGACTGTGGCGCCGCGCTGTACAGTGTAACAGACTGTGGCGCCGCGCTGTACAGTGTAACAGACTGTGGCACCGCGCTGTATAGAGTAACAGACTGTGGCACCGCGCTGTACAGAGTAACAGACTGTGGCACCGCGCTGTACAGAATAACAGACTGTGGCACCGCGCTGTACAGAGTAACAGACTGTGGCACCGCGCTGTACAGTGTAACAGACTGTGGCACCGCGCTGTACAGTGTAACAGACTGTGGCACCGCACTGTACAGAGTAACGACTGTGGCACCGCGCTGTACAGAATAACAGCCTGTGGCACCGCGCTGTACAGTGTTGCAGCCTGTGGCACCGCGTTGTACAGAGTAACAGACTGTGGCACCGCGCTGTGTACAGTGTAGCAGCCTGTGGCACCGCGCTGTACAGTGTAACAGCCTGTGGCACTGCACCGCCGAATGGCGTGAGGAGACTGGTTACTGACTCTCTGTTATGGTCGTTGTAAGAACCACGTCAACGGCCATGCCTGACACGCCCACTGCAGGTTCCCACGTCACAGGGCCTGTCACAATCTCCAAGGACACCAGCCACACCGGCAGACTCCGTGACACAGCACACCTACTGCAGAAAAGAATTCCACTGCAGCAGACTGCAGCTGGGGATATGGAGACGGTGCCTCCTCCACAGATACCACCCTGACAATGTGCCCCGTCAACTCTCTGTAACTATTGAGTTAAGGCACTTTGATGAATGTGTCATGGCTGTTACAGCGCCCTAATTAATCATCAGACATCACAAAAACTGCTATTAGATTGTCAGTTCAATGGTACCGGACTGTAGTCATCATTATACGTTAAACGCCATGATGATGAAGAGGGAACAATGTTAGCGCAAGGAGCCGGCTGTGCTATGTGTGGCGGTGAGGAAATCAAGCCGTTGTAGGACATCTTTGTTTCAGTGAATGTCAGCTGATATGCTCCAAACAATATACCATGAACTAATCTGGGCATTACCCTGTCCAGAGGTAGAAGATGTGACAATTCAGTGCCCAGAACACCTGAAGAGGAATCCATGAAAACCTGTGACCATCGAACCACTGTCAACGAACGAGCAGCACCACAAGCAGACATTGATCACTGCAGTGTCACAACACCAGACATTGATCACTGCAGTGTCACAACACCACAAGCAGACACTGATCACTGCAGTGTCACACACAGACAGACATTGATCACAGTGTCACAGCACCACACCAGACATTGATCACTGCAGTGTCACAACACCAGACACTGATCACTGCAGTGTCACAGCACCACCACAAGCAGACATTGATCACTGCAGTGTCACAACACCAGACATTGATCACTGCAGTGTCACAGCACACCAGACATTGATCACTGCAGTGTCACAGCACCAGACATTGATCACTGCAGTGTCACAGCACCAGACATTGATCACAGTGCAGTGTCACAGCACCAGACATTGATCACTGCAGTGTCACAGCACCAGACATTGATCACTGCAGTGTCACAGCACCAGACATTGATCACTGCAGTGTCACAGCACCACAAGCAGTGTCAGACATTGATCACTGCAGTGTCACAGCACCCAGACATTGATCACTGCAGTGTCACAGCACCACAACCAGACATTGATCACTGCAGTGTCACAGCACCAGACATTGCACTGCAGTGTCACAGCACCAGACATTGATCACTGCAGTGTCACAGCACCAGACATTGATCACTGCAGTGTCACAGCACCAGACACTGATCACTGCAGTGTCACAGCACCAGACATTGATCACTGCAGTGTCACAGCACCAGACATTGATCACTGCAGTGGCACAGCACCAGACATTGACATGCAGTGTCACAGCACCAGACATTGATCACTGCAGTGTCACAGCACCAGACATTGATCACTGCAGTGTCACAGCACCAGACATTGATCACTGCAGTGTCACAGCACCAGACATTGATCACTGCAGTGTCACAGCACCACCACAAGCACCAGACATTGATCACTGCAGTGTCACACAGCACCAGACACTGATCACTGCAGTGTCACAGCACCAGACATTGATCACTGCAGTGTCACAGCACCAGACATTGATCACTGCAGTGCAGTGATCACAGCACCAGACATTGATCACTGCAGTGTCACAGCACCAGACATGATCACTGCAGTGTCACAGCACCACCAGACATTGATCACACCAGACCAGTGTCACTGCAGTGTCACCACAAGCAGACATTGATCACTGATCAGTGCACAGCACAGCACAAGCAGACATTGATCACTGCAGTGTCACAGCACCAGACATTGATCACTGCAGTGTCACAGCACCAGACATTGATCACTGCAGTGTCACAGCACCAGACATTGATCACTGCAGTGTCACAGCACCACCATTGATCACTGCAGTGTCACAGCACCAGACATTGATCACTGCAGTGTCACAGCACCAGACATTGATCACTGCAGTGTCACAGCACCAGACATTGATCACTGCAGTGTCACACAGCACCAGACATTGATCACTGCAGTGTCACAGCACCAGACATTGATCACTGCAGTGTCACAGCACCAGACATTGATCACTGCAGTGTCACAGCACCAGACATTGATCACTGCAGTGCAGTGTCACATTGATCACTGCAGTGTCACAGCACACAGCAGACATTGATCACTGCAGTGTCACAGCACCAGACATTGATCACTGCAGTGTCACAGCACCAGACATTGATCACTGCAGTGTCACATTGCACTGCACCAGACAGACATTGATCACTGCAGTGTCACAGCACCAGACATTGATCACTGCACATTGATCACTGCAGTGTCACAGCACAACAGACATTGATCACTGCAGTGTCACACAGACATTGATCACTGCAGTGTCACAGCAGTGTCACAGCACCAGACATTGATCACTGCAGTGTCACAGCACCAGACATTGATCACTGCAGTGTCACAGCACCAGACATTGATCACTGCAGTGTCACAGCACCAGACATTGAGTGCAGTCACACAGCACCAGACATTGATCACTGCAGTGTCACAGCACCACAAGCACTGCAGTGTCACAGCACCACAAGGCAGACATTGATCACTGCAGTGTCACAGCAGCACCAGACATTGATCACTGCAGTGTCACAGCACCAGCAGATCAGAGACATTGATCACTGCAGTGGCACAGCACCAGACATTGATCACTGCAGTGTCACAGCACCAGACATTGATCACTGCAAGGGCACAGCACCAGACATTGATCACTGCAGTGTCACAGCACCAGACATTTGATCACTGCAGTGTCACAGCACCAGACATTGATCACTGCAGTGTCACAGCACCACAGCACAGCACCAGACATTGATCACTGCAGTGGCACAGCACCAGACATTGATCACTGCAGTGGCACAGCACCAGACATTGATCACTGCAGTGTCACACAGCACCAGACATTGATCACTGCAGTGTCACAGCACCACAAGCAGACATTGATCACTGCATTCACAGCACCACAAGCAGACATTCATCACTGCAGTGTCACAAGCAGACATTGATCCAGACAGACATGATCACTGCAGTGTCACAGCACCAGACATTGATCACTGCAGTGTCACAACACCAGACACTGATCACTGCAGTGTCACAAACACCAGACACTGATCACTGCAGTGTCACACACCAGACATTGATCACTGCAGTGTCACAGCACCAGACATTGATCACTGCAGTGTCACAACACCAGACACTGATCACTGCAGTGTCACAGCACCAGACATTGATCACTGCAGTGTCACAGCACCAGACATTGATCACTGCAGTGTCACAACACCAGACATTGATCACTGCAGTGTCACACACCAGACATTGATCACTGCAGTGTCACAACACCACAACCAGACATTGATCACTGCAGTGTGAAATGTGCCCACAGACGACGATCGTCCATCAGATGTTTTCGCCGCCCTGTCAAAGTGACCACCTCCCCCACCATCATCAGGTCACTGCACTGTAAATACACACAGACTGACGCTGATAACAGTATTCAAAGGTGTATTTCAGATTTAAAAGAACAGATTAAAAAGAATGAACCCAGGAGCTATGCCAAAGACAAATGAAAGTCTATTGAAGACCTGTGCTAAACATTATCATATGAAATGAATACTGTAGAATGTGAACATCAGAAAATGAAGTTTGATGTTGGAAAATGTAACAGAAGTATTGCTGATCTGAAGAAGCAGCTTGCCTCCCTTGTGAATACCCCCTCCCCCGCCTCCCATTGAAACCTGCATATGACCCATGTCCACTGCCCCTGATCTTTTGTCTCCTGCCTTGAAACAAGCTATGAACACACTAAAGATTCATACATCGCCTGACTTGTCAAAGACCCATCACCTCTCCACCCATACCCAACAACCAAGCGGTCAACCAAGTCTCACTTCAATCCAGGTCAAAACTCTCCTTGCACCCAGCCATTCCCACCTCCCTTCCATGCCGGTTCCACCCCTGCAGAGTCAGACAGTGTTTGCGTCTATTCCATCCCAGTTATGAACCGTTTTGATCCGTCGCCCGCACCACCTCATCATCAGGCCATTTCTGTCCATGCCTCCACCAACACGAGCAGCCCCCCTCCCCTCCCCAACCCTCCCCAGTGTCTCCAGCAAACATGACAGAGAAGAACAGACGGACTGTTTGGCCAGGGATAAGATACATGATATGAATACACACACAAATGACCCTCGGGTCTGACAGGGCTGAACTGCTATGACACATGCACCACTGGCTGGAGTTCCATCCCCCCCCCCCCCCCCCCCCCCCCCCCCATATCACCAGGCTTGTTTGACGTGCGGAAATCAATGAATGAGTGCACACACCAGTGAATGGCTCACCTTTCCACGCACGTGTGAAACAACAGGGCCCAAAGCAACAGCTGTGGCCTCTTCATCCTGCCTGCCGGAGGTGGCCAGGTATTGAACCCAGTCATTATACAGTCCCACCTACATCTTGTGGAAAGATGCGGGGAACAGCCAACTGCACTGGTAAACAACACAACACAGACTGCAGTCTTGCTAGGAGTGAAGCCCCCAGGGATGAGATGCATACATCTTCCTTAGACACACGTCAGCCATAAAGGTTTGCCCCAACTGCCGTTTAACACGGTGTCAGTGCCTTACCTACACACAGCTGGTAGACAGACGTCAGCCACAAAGGCTTACTCAAACTGGCATGAGACAGTGTTGGAAAAGACCCTCTACAGACCAGGAGACAGGCCCTATGCCGTCTGTCCGTGAAGCTCTCAACTTCAAGCAACTGTCCCAACTGGAGCAGCAGGACACAGAATCGGTGTGGATAGAAACTGCGCTGAACAAATCATGGTCTATCCTTTTTAATCGGGTTTTGCTATCGAAACGCAGCAGAGAAAGTCATCTGGGCTAATAGATTTGTTTCTGTGATGGACACAGTTTCTTTAGAATCTGAAGACGTTTTTTTTTACTCAGCAGCCTTACCTTAGATCTTATGAAATCAAACAGTCCATGGATCCAAACAATAAGCCTGGTTAATTTTCTTCAGCTCATTAAAACACCCATCAGAGCCACACTATTATCAAAGACACCCATTAACCACATTTATGTCTCGAATGGAATGAATATGTTAGAAGCTTACGGACAAGTCTTCAGCTCACGTGATCATTGTCAGTGCGTGTTACATGGCCTAAACATGGAGTAACAATCCCTAAACCAGGCCACAAAACAATCACCTATTATTGCTCTTCGAACTTTAACGACCAGAATTTTCTGTTTGAACTGAAAGTTTTCAACAGTATACATATTAAGGATTCAGTTTCAGCAACTGATTGTTGGATCCGGTCTTTTTACAGAAATCTGTGATAAACATGCTCCCTTAAAAACAATCAGAGAAAAACATACTCCCAAGCCACCATGGTACATGAAAGAGTTACAGGAGGCATGCTACTTTCGAGACCTTTTGAAGGAACATGCTATGAAAAAGAGTCAAGATGATTAAACTCTGAGAAGCGCAAGGAAAAAAATCAACGAAATAGTATCGAGGGCTAATCCAAAAGGGTTTGGTAAGCAGTAATGTATCTAAATAACAATAACACTTCATTAGAATCAACTGTGATGAAAATAATCTCTTCTGTCCAACTTAACACTCACTTCTCCACAATTGCAGATCAAGTTGTTACGACTGACTATTCAAGCTCTACTGAACTTAAAGAACTTCAACAATTTGTCATGAATAATTCACATCTGAACTACACATTTCATCCACGACGTAGATAGCTAAATCCCCAAACTTCGGTTGCAGTTCCTACTGATACGTTAACGAATATCTGCAATTTGTGCATATATAGAATGTTTCCTAAATGCATTAAAAAAGCAAAAGTTACAACCGTATGTAAATCTGATGATACTTCAGATCCATCAAACTACAGGCTGATATCAATCGCATCTAATATTTCCAAACTTCTAGATAAAACATGTAAATAAATTCATTGTTTGTCACTTCAACACGTACAATTTGCCCCAATCCGTGCAATCTGGTGTCAGACGAAATCATTCCTGTCATACTGCATTAATCAAGTTCGTAGGTGAGTGGGTTAATAACAATAAAAACAACTGATATCTTGGTGTCCGATTTGTTGATTAAAAAAAAAAAAACCTTTAATGACATTGACCATAATCTCCTCTTTCGGAAATAGAAACTATACGGTTTATCAACCTCTGCCCTTATACTTCTAAATTCATAGATCACAAAAAAAAAAAACAACCTGTGTGACTTTGGGCACATCTATCTCTTCCATAGTAACCCTTAAATGTGGCGCTCCACAAGGCTCCGTTCTAGGCTCTCTAGTATTCTCGATTTACATTTAATGACCTACCCCGTGCTCATTAATGGTTTCAAATATGCTTGTTTCGTGATTTTTTTTGTGAGTTCTTTCCTTTGTCTTTGTTTCTTTCGCCAATGGCTTCATATATACACTTGTTTCATGATTTTTAGTGAGTTCTTTCCTTTGTCTTTGTTTGTTTCGTTTGTTGGCGCTTTCATTCTCTGTTTCTTGTATGATACAACTGTAAAGCCTCACTCTCGTGTTATATCACACATACTACTCACGTGTTCGTCTTTAATCTGATTTATTAATTAGTGGTTCCTTTTGTACTTGTTTCA
>JADBJO010001219.1:145650-148150 GCA_016801955.1 Conus betulinus | reverse complement strand
CACACTGACACACAGACATGATGACATATGGCCACATTGACACACAGACATGGTGATATACAGACATAGTGACATGCAGACATGATGACATATGGCCACACTGACACACAGACATGATGACATATGGCCACATTGACACACAGACATGGTGATATACAGACAAAGTGACATGCAGACATGATGACATATGGCCACACTGACACACAGACACGATGACATATGGCCACATTGACACACAGACATGGTGATATACAGACATAGTGACATGCAGACATGATGACATATGGCCACACTGACACACAGACACGATGACATATGGCCACATTGACACACAGACATGGTGATATACAGACATATTGACATGCAGACATGATGACATATGGCCACACTGACACACACACTTGATGACATACAGACATGATGATACGCAGGCATGATGAGATATGGTCACATTGACATGGTGATATACAGACATGATGACATACAGACATGATGACATGCAGACATGACGACACACAAACATGATGACATACAGACATGATGACATATGGCCACACTGACACACAGACATGATGACATATGGCCACACTGACACGCAGACATGATGACATATGGCCACACTGACACACAGACATGATGACATATGGCCATACTGACACACAGACATGATGACACATGGCCACACTGACATACAGACATGATGACATACAGACATGATGACATATGGCCACACTGACACACAGACATGATGACATACAGACATGATGACATATGGCCGCATTGACACACAGACATGGTGATATACAGACATGATGATATATGGCCACACTGACACACAGACATGACATATGGCCACACTGACATGATGACAAACAGACATGATGACAAACAGACATGATGACATATGATGACATACAGACATGATGACATACAGACATGATGGCATACAGATTTGATGACATATGACCACACTGACACACAGACATGATGACATATGGCCACATTGACACACAGACATGATGATATACAGACATGGTGACATACAGACATGATGATATATGGCCACACTGACACACAGACAGGATGACATACAGACATGATGACATATGGCTGCAGTGACACACAGACATGCTGATATACAGATATGATGACACACAGACATGGTGACATATGGCCACACTGACACACAGACACGGTGACTTACGGAGCTGACCCCATGCTGACGTGCTATGTGCTTGCAGGCCACACCCCAGGGGCGACAACTCACCTGGTCCCAGCTGGTCCTAGCTGGAGGAAGCTCCTCCCAGGGAAAGCGGGACACCCACCACACCAGAGCAGCACTGGCCTTGGCGTACAGCGGATCTGACGTCATCAGGCATGGCATTTCCGGGCAAACGCGCATGCGCACAGGCTGCGGCATCTTGGGGAGGAAGCGGAGATGGACCATCCAGTGATGATTTTGGGCCGACTGACGTTGACGTGGGGGCGGCGGAGGAAGGCTGACGTGTCGAACTCCCATTGGATGGTGTAGTCCGGGTTGAACGGGCTGGGCGGCAGCGAACGCGTTGGGCGGCAGATGGAACGGCCGGACGGGGCTGTAAAGTCACGTGATCTGTCAGCCAGTGGGAGAGGTTGCTTCTCTATTATCATTACTATCATTATTATTGTTATTTTTATTATTATCATTTTTATTACTATCATCATCATCCTCATCCTCATCCTCATCCTCATCCTCATCATCATCGCCACTAACACTGTAGCCACCACAACCACGCTGTTCGAAAATCCTCTAACCTTTCTCCTTTCTTCCCTTGAGCGTGTATAGCCTCGATCAATAATACTACAAATACTATCGTCATGTTATAACCCAAAGTGGTGGTAATCCTCTCTTTACTACTTTTTAATATTTTTGTCACATCATTATAATTACTATTAATATTGTTTATTATTGTTGTTATCATTATAACTACTACTACTACTACTACTACTACTGCTACTACTGCTGCTGCTGCTGCTGCTGCTGCTGCTGCTGCTACTAGTAATATCATCATGCTCATCATTTTAGCTCGCACTGCATGCTTCCTAGCGGTCTCGTTTTCATTCGACGCCCATCTTGCGCCGAATTCTTCGTGTTCATTGTCCTGGATGGTTCTTTTCTCTCTTTTTTTTTTTCATCTTGCTTGAAGAAGACCTAAGAGGTCGAAGCTCGTCGTGTTTTGTCTTGTAATTTGTTAGCTGCTGTCAGAAGTGGTGTGGTTGATTTTGTGTGGATCATGTGACAGTGTGTTTGCTGCTGTCAAAAGTGGTGTGGCTGATACTGTGTGGATCATGTGACAGCGGAGCGGACAGCTCAGAGTGGACACATTGGGGCATCGTTTCCATCCTTTTTGGATCCTGAAGCATAGGCTCAAAAGTTTCTTCCTCATCTCTGATTAGTGTTCTCTCTTTTATCTAATGTTTCGTGCCGCCTGTTTCTTTACGGTGCTTTCATCTCTGTGCA
>JADBJO010001219.1:125650-140650 GCA_016801955.1 Conus betulinus | reverse complement strand
ATAGAGAGAGAGAGAGAGAGAGAGAGAGAGATAGAGAGATAGAGAGAGAGATGCGTCTTCAGTTTGAGTGTCTTTGCCCGGCCCGCGTGATTCAACAGTTTGTGTGTGGTTGTGTGGTGTGTTTATGTTGTGCTACCATTGTGTTGCGTGTGTGTGCATGTGTGCAGGCGTGTGGTATACCCACCACCCCAACGCCTATCGCGTGTGTGGTGTGGTGTGTGTTGGAAACACAAACCACGGTGTCACCCGGGTGTGTGTTGTGTTTGTGTGTTTGCCAAAAAAAAATCACCGATCCACCCAACCACCTGACTGCCGAACCGGACTGTGCCACACAGAAAAAGTGCCGACATGTTTGGCAGTCCCTGCCAATTCCAACCACACTGGTCTGCCCCGATACCTCTCCGCCTTTTCCACGCCAACAACACGTTCCGCCTCCCCAGTGTGGGCGTTATGGCTCCCCCCCCAATATGAACAACCCCACACCACACCAACACAACCATGCCAACAGCAGGGTTAACCTGGGAAACAAAGCCACAATGCACGCAGGACAAAAAAACAACCCCAAAGCAGGCGGATATTGAAGCCCCCGGAGCACAACCATTTGGACACACCCATTATCATGGCGCCCACTAGCACACAAACGAGAAGCATTCACACAGCACACCCACCCACACACACACACCCACACACCACACCACACACCAACCAAACACCACTCCCTCTCTCACCAACAACCCAACACCCCCCCCCCCCACCACCACCACCCCAACTCTCTAACTCCTCCCCAAAACACCACACCAACAACCCCCCACCACACACAAGCCCCCCACCACTAACACAAACCCCCCACCCACCACACAGACACCAACCCCACCATGGGTTCAACCCCCACCCCACCCCAACAACTGAACCAACTCCCCCCAACCAAACCACAACCCCACCCGGACCAGGCCCCCAGAGCCAGGTAGAAACTGACAGAGGAGGAACCCTTCTTGCAGTTTGACCTGGGGGACAGAGCCCCACAAACCCAACACCATTTTTTGCCTGCACACCCCCCCACCAAATCATGTGTGTGTGTGTGGTGCGTGCGTGTGTATATATGTACGCGTAAGTGCGTGTGTGTGTGTGTGTATGTGTGCGTGCGTGCGTGGCGCGCGCGCGTGTGTGTGTAAGTGTGTGTGTGTGTGTGTGTGTGTGTGTGTGTGTGTGTGGTGTGTGTGTGTGTTTGTGTTTGTGTGAGTGTGCGTGCGTGTGCGCACACACGCGTCTGCGCATGTGTATATTTGTACAAATATGCATGCGCATGCGCGCAGCCTGTGAAGCATGCACACACACACACACACACACACACACACACACACACACAACAAACATACACACACACACACACTCACACACACACACTCTCTCTCTCTCTCTCCGTCCACACCCCCCCCCCCCCCACCACCACCACCCCTCTCTCTAACTCTGAATGAAACACAAACCAATGCACTCACAAATGAGGCCAATCATCATGGGTGAAAAAAAATCCCGATCCGGATTCCTGACTGCCGAACGGAAGCGCCGACATGTTGGCAGTCCCTGCCTTCCTGTGCACTGGTCTGCTCCCGATACCTCTCCGCCTTTGCCACGCCGACACGTCCGCCTCCTCCCATGTGGGCGTAGGCTGACCTGGGGACAAAGCAGGTTAACCTGGAAACAAAGCAGGTGACCTGGGGGACAAAGCAGGCTGATCTGAGGACAAAGCAGGTTGACCTGGGGACAAAGCAGGCTGACCTGAGACAAAGCAGGTTGACCTGGGGACAGAGCAGGCTGACCTGAGGACAAAGCAGGTTGACCTGGAAACAAAGCAGGTGACCTGGGGGACAAAGCAGGCTGATCTGAGGACAAAGCAGGTTGACCTGGGGACAAAGCAGGCTGACCTGAGACAAAGCAGGTTGACCTGGGGACAGAGCAGGCTGACCTGGGGACAAAGCAGGCTGACCTGGGGATAAAGCAGGCTGACCTGGGGACAGAGCAGGCTGAACCTGAGGACAAAGCAGGTTGACCTTGGGACAGAGCAGGCTGACCTGGGGACAAAGCAGGCTGACCTGGGGACAAAGCAGGCTGACCTGAGACAAAGCAGTTGACCTGGGGACAGAGCAGGCTGACCTGAGGACAAAGCAGGTTGACCTTGGGACAGCAGGCTGACCTGGGGACACAAAGCAGGCTGACCTGGGGATATAAAGCAGGTTGACCAGAAACAAAGCAGGTGGACCTGGGGACAGAGTAGGCTGACCTGGGGGACAAAGCAGGTTGACCTCGAGACAAAGCATGCTGACCAGGGAACAGAGTAGGTTGACCTGGGGACAGAGCAGCTGACCTGGGGACAAAGCAGGCTGACCTGGGGAAAAAGCAGGTTGACCTGGGGACAGAGCAGGTTGACCTGGGGACAGAGCAGGTTGACCTGGGGACAGAGCAAGCTGACCCGGGACAAAGCAGGCTGACCTACCTGGAGACAAAGCAGGCTGACCCAGGGACAGAGCAGGCTGACCTGGGGACGGAGCATGCTGACCTGGGGACAAAGCAGGCGGACCTGGGGACAGAGCAGCTGACCTGGGGACAGAGCAGGCTGACCTGGAGACAAAGCAGGTTGACCTGGGGCAGAGCAGGTTGACCTGGGGACATAGCAGGCTGACCTGGGGACAAAGCAGGCTGACCTGAGACAAAGCAGGCTGACTTGGGGACAGAGCAGGCTGACCTTGGGAGAAAGCAGGCTGCCCTGGGGACAAAGCAGGCTGACCTGGGGATAAAGCAGGCTGACCTGGGGACAGAGCAGGCTGCCCTGGGGACAAAGCAGGCTGCCCTGTGGACAGAGCAGGCTGACCTGGGGACAAAGCAGGCTGACCTGGGGACAAAGCAGGCTGACCTGTGGACAGAGCAGGCTGACCCTGGGGATGCAGCCGGCCAGGGGACGTGGTCAGGAGTTTCACTTTGGAGGGCAGCCTGTGGTAGGTCACGATCAGGAGAAAGGCGCTGAGGGTGATGATAGTGTAGGTGCCAAAACGCAGTTTCTTTATCCTCACCATTGTGTAGAGAGGGTCAGGAGAGGTGTGACGGTTAGAACGTGACTGGTGGACTGGCTGGTGCCGGCAATGAAAAGTTCTCCACACCCAAGTCCACAGACACTTAGAAACGACTGACGGGGGAACCTTTCGTCTGAGTTTTGTCAATTAATTAATCAATAATTAACTAATCAAGCTATTTGTTTATTGATCATTTTCGTATTGTTATTTCATCTTCTGTATACCCTCTCATTGGTATGATATCCGAGTGGCTCATTCCAAATCTGCAAATACAGTCACACACTGCTTTACTTGCTGCACTTATCATAATGATGATGATGATGATAATAATGATGATGATGATGATGATGATGATGATGATGATGACGATGACTATGATGATGATGGTGATGATGATGCTGACTATTATTATCATTATCGTTGTTATCATCATCATCATCGTCGTCATTATTATCATCATCATCATCATCATCACCACCATCATTATCATCTATTATATCATCATTATCATTATTGTTATTATTATCATTATTATTGTTTGTTCTTTTAATGAACATTTTTTTTTTTATAACAAAACATTTTACAGCAAATCATTTTTGAGCACACATACATTTCAAACCATTTACATCTATAGCAGCGGATTATGAAAAAAAAATCAAATGTCCATACACACAAAAAAAAGGGGGAAAAGGGGAGAGGACGGAAGAGGGAGGGGGGGGGGGGGGGGGGGGGGGGCAGGTGGACAAGGGCAGAGGATGGAGAGGGGTTCACTCATGCAGAACGTAAATCATACACATACAAAATTTCCACCAATTTCAAATCCCGCAGCTGTTTGTAGATCTTGATGAATGTGATAAGATTACAGATGCAATATATACGTTTCATTTTGAACTCTAATGTTCAAATTATTCCAGAACTGAATTGTACAAAAGCCGCTTTTGTTCAAACTGCATACTAGTACCATTTATGATTGCCATGTAATGTTCTAAGTCATATCTGTCCTTCGATAATGTAAGAAAAGTTTGTAAGTATGGTTACGCATTCAGCAATTTACATTTGTATTTGAACTGAAACCATCTCAGCTGCACATCACCACATATCACCATCAACTTATTCTTTCTTCAACACTACAACATTCCCTTTTCCGGAATCATAACACTACAACATTCCCTTTTCCAGAATCACAACACTACACAGGAAAGGATTTCAATATAAACCTTTCAGAATCTAGTTTTCCAAAATGGGGCAAGGATTCCGACCTAGACCCTCTTCAATAAACCATGAATACAATTCATTACACACAATTAATTATTCTTTTCATCAAACTATAAATGTCACCACAAAATGTTCGTTTCTTTTCTTGTACACGACACGAATGTTCATTTCATTTCATATAATCACCAGATTTTAAAAGGTATTTTTTCCCAAAAGATTCACCTACTTCAATATATGTAAGGGGTAGATTTCCACGGTGACACGTCACTTTAGCGCCAGCACTACAGCGCCATACCTTTCAGCGCCACCATTTCAGCGCGGCGTCTTTTCAGCACCGTACTTTTTAGCGCCGTACATTTCAGCACGGGGGGATGTCAGCGCCGTACACTTTAGCGCCGGAGAGACTTCAGCGCCGTACATCTCAGCGCCATGATGGGGGAAAAGGAGGGAATGTCGTGGAGAGAGAGAGAGATATCACTTCGTGAGTTACAGATCAGGTCTGAATGAGTGGTTTGAGTTATATTCAGAGAGAGAGAGAGAGAGAGAGAGAGAGGTGTTGTGAGTGGTGTGATTGATATTCAGACGGGAGTTGAGTTGAAATCGGGTTATTTTTTCTGTTCATTACTCCTGACGTTCTTTGCCGTGGAAACATGGCAGAGATTGCAGAGTCCTACCTAAGCATACGGAGAAAAGAAAAGTTTAGCTACAATGGCTACTCCTTCCGCTTCGATAAGAACAGTACAAAAGATCCAGAATTGTCTTTTTGGCGATGTGACAATGGTACTGTAAGGCCAGACTGCACCTGAGAGATGGGGCAGTGGTGCAGGAGGTGGGGGAGCACCTGTCCCACGCCCCAAACCAGCCCAAAATCGCGGCCGCAATTGCAGTTAGTCGCATGAAAGACCAGGCCCGCAATACAAGAGACAGTACGAGGCAAATACTGGCTGACACGCAGGAAGGCCTTTCAGAAACAACGATTGTGAGTCTCCCTTCCAAGATGTGTTTGGTTCGGACCATCCAGCGGCAGCGGCAAAAAGAACAACAGCACCCACGACTGCCAACCAACCTAGCAGACCTTGGCGACATCCCGCAAGATCTTAAGGTGAAACTTTGATGTGTGTGTCGGTCTGTCTGTCTGTCTGTCTGTCTGTCTGTCTGTCTGTCTGTCTGTCTGTCTGTCCGTCTGTCTGTCAACTTGTCTACAGAGAAAAAAATGGGTAAAGAATGCATAGTTTTTGGATAAATCGATCTATTAATCCTGTCTGTGTGTCTGCCTGCCTACCTGTCTGTGTGTCTCTGCCTGTCTGTTTTTTGTCCGCCTTTTCTGTCTGTGTGTCTGCCTGTCTGTTGTTGGTGTCGTTGTCGTCGTCGATGTTGTTGTTGTTTGCAGAAAGGCAGAGAATGAAAACATTTTATTTGTGTGTCACAGGTTTGTATCTGATGGAACGCCGTTTTTGGCATACGACTCAGGCCCCGGGGCTGACAGGATCCTCCTTTTTGCCACACCCGGTGGTCTGCAGCTGCTGTGTCAACAAGGAGACTGGTTTGCTGATGGCACCTTTAAGACTGCCCCTGGGATCTTCAGCCAAATCTACACAATTCATGTTCTTTACTTGGAACAGACAATTCCTGTAGCTTTTGCCCTGCTCCCAAGCAAGTCACGTGCCACGTACAACCGTCTTCTCCAAGCTTTGGAGACACTCCGACCAGGACTTGCACCCACAACATTGATGACAGATTTTGAAAGTGCTGCCATCTCGGCATTCAGGGAAGCTTATCAGGGTTTAGAAGTCACCGGCTGTCATTTTCATTTGGCTCAAAACGTGTGGCGCCACATCCAGGACAGTGGTCTCTCACATGACTACATACACGACGAAAACTTCGCAAAACTGATGCGCATGCTGCCAGGCTTGGCATACCTTCCTCCCTTGCACGTTGAACAGGCCTTCGAAACTGTGTTCGATCCTGCATCTCCGGTGTATGATGCACGTGGGCAACCAATCTTCGACTATTTTGAGGACACGTATATTGGCAGACCTCGCCGTCGTGGTCCTCGTCATCCGCCGATGTTCTCCATTGACATGTGGAACGTGCACGACCGCGTCCTCACTGATGCTGCCAAGTCCAACAACAGCTGCGAAGGGTGGCATCACGCCTTTCAGAACGTGGTCGGGGCGTGCTACCCCCCCATCTTTGGAGGCTGATAGAGGCCCTCAAGAAAGAACAGGCACTAGTCCAGGCGGACGTCACACGTCTACTGGGAGGCCAGGCTCCAGCGCCCAAAAGGCGCAAGTACAAAGACTTACAGAAACGGATAAAGACGATCGTTACACAATACAATGACGGAGGTCGGGGGCTGCTTGAAACAATGGAAGGACTCGCCTTTGCTTTCATGTTCTAGTGTTGACGTCTTCAGAGACAAGCTATTCAGTTCCTTAGCAACTGGACATTACGGGTTTTGTGGAAGAACGTGGGATGATGCATTCAGGTTTTAATTCATACAACGGATGTTATATGACATATCAATAAAATCGAATTGTTAGAAAAATGAACTTAACTCTGTGTGTGTGTGTGTGTGTGTGTGTGTGTGTGTGTGTGTGTGTGTGTGTGTGTGTGTGTGTGTGTGTGTGTGTGTGTGTGTGTGTGTGTGTGTGTGTGTGTGTGTGTCTGATACGCTCTATGGAGAAAGAAAGATAAAGAATAGATTTTTGTGGGGATAAACTCAATCAAGCCTATTAGTCACTCAGTTTTGCAGTTTCGCAGACACTTTTACACACACACACACACACACACACACACACACACACACACACACACTCTCTCTCTCTCTCTCTCTCTCTCTCTCCCTCTGTCTTCCTCTAGCGCTATAATGTACGGCGCTACAATGTACGGCGCTAAAATTTCGCCACGCTGAAATGTACGATGCTGAAAAGTCCCAGCGCTGAAGTGTACGGCGCTGAAGTATCCTCGCGCTGAAGTGTATGGCGCTGAAGTTCTGGTGCTGAAGTTCTGGCGCTGAAGTGACACTCTTGTTTACCAACACACAACTACTCAATATTCATATCAAGAGTCAATTAAATACTCATCCACATCAAAATCAAAACCAGAATATATGAAATCTCTGTCGCTCACTCTGGGAGCTTATTATCCATAGCACCAAAACTCTCCCTCTTCTCGCAAACCACATCAAACCTTTTTTTTCATCATGCTGAACACAACAAATACTTTTTTTTTCTAAACCAAACCTTCACAGTGCGCTGAGGAACTTTCAGTCGCTCCTGAAAGGAAATGCGGTTTCGGTTTGCTGATAAATAAACATTGAATGATGAATACCTGACTGCCACAAAAAAAAAACAAAAAAAAAAAAAAAAAAAAAAAAAAACAGATAGGCGTCCCTCTTCGGCTTCTGGGTAGTTGCGTTGCCGGAATCACTGCTGAGACTGCCTAACCGGTTCAGCTCACCCGGCTTTAACGGTGCGCAGGTGAGCAGCAGTCAGGTAAACTTTTAAACCGGCTTCCGGACGACTACCTTCCCCGGTTGCACAAAAATTTGTGACTGGACGGGAAACGGTCCGTCACAAAGCTCCCCCTCCTCAAAAAAGACAATAATTATCCGAATTGCCATCAATTCATTTAACAACTCAGTGATGAAATCATCTGGTGGGTAAGGAAAATTAATCAAGTGCACAATTTTTGACAGAACCAAGGTCTTAAGAACTGTTAGCTTCCCAAAAGGTGTTAATGTTGCTGTCTCCAAAGCTAAAAATTCTTTCCATTGCGAAAACCTTGCCTTCAAAGTTAATCCTTGTAATACTTGTGGTATCAGTCGAAAACAACACTCCTAAAATTTTGAAAGTACTAGGGTCCCAAACAAAATTTCTGTCTCTCTTGTATTGAATAGGCCTATAGTTATAAGGATGTGGTTGATAGAAACTTTTCAAGTGGATTACCTGATGCTCCAACTTTAAGCGATAAGGAAAGCAAATTTATTGAAGGGCTTACCACATGTGAAAAAAGCTTCAGCCGCTTTAAAGAAATGAGGAATTTTAAGCGTCCTGGCCCCGATGGGTTTTTTCATGTGCGTTCTGTGAATGAGGGGTTTCAGAGAGGACTGCTGCCAGTAGCACTGAGGCAAGGAACCATTCTATGCATTCGTAAGGAAGAACAACCGAAAAGATTTGGTACTAGCGCCCTGTAGCCCTGTCTAATGTTGCTTACAAAATCGCTTCTGCCTGTTTGCGAATCGTTTAAAACAGTTTTACCTTCCATGATGCATAAAAGTCAGAAGAGTTTTTTTTTTTTTTTTTTTTTTTTTTTTTTTAAGGCAGATTCGTTGATGAAAACATTAGGTTAATTTATGATACCTTGATAAATCATATCCCGAAATAGATCATATTTCTGGTATATATTTTTTCTGGTTGATTTTTGAAAAAGCATTTGATACTGTTTATTGGTCATTCCTAAAGAAATGCTTTAATTTTTCAGACAGTGTTCTTCCTAGTTACCAATACAGAGAGGAGTGAGATGGGAGACCCCTCCACACCATAACTCTACTTGATTTGTGCAGAGATTCTTTCACTAATGCTTTGTAAAAAATCAAATATAACAGGAACCAGCGTGAAGAACAAGGACATTTATTGTCTGATATAACAGGAACCAGCGTAAAGAATAAAGACATTTTATTGTCTGATATAACAGGAACCCAGCGTGAAGAACAAGGACATTTTATTGTCTGATATAACAGGAACCAGCGTAAAGAACAAGGACACTTTATTGTCTGATATAACAGGAACCAGCGTAAAGAACAAGGACACTTTATTGTCTGATATAACAGGAACCAGCGTAAAGAACAAGGGCACTTTATTGTCTCAGTTTGCAGATGATACCTCATTGTGCTTGGATGGAAGCGAGAAATCCTTTGACGAGTCAGTGCAATCATTTGATGGGTCAGTGTACATTTTAACTGAATTTGCTGAAATTTCTGGTTTGGAAATAAACTCCGACAAAAGCCAGCTTGTTTGGATAGGGAGTAGAAAAAAAAAAGAAGAAAAACTCAGATAGGGCCTTCGACTGAAAAGTTTCTATCAACCACATCTTTATAACTTTAAAACTGCAAATTTTCTATCAACCACATCTTTGTACTATACAACTGAAAAGTTTCTATCAAACACATCTTTGTAACTATACGACTGCTCGTAATATATATGATTTCACCTCGTCTGCAATGGCCCTCTGATCTGAGATAACTGTGCCATCATTCTTTTCTAAAACTGGAATTGATTTGTCAACAAAATTTCTATTTTCTAAGTTACAAAAGTACTTGTTCCCCCCCCCCCCCCCCCCCCCCCCCCCAACCCTTGCTTGATCCATCGAATTTTGATCGAACTGCAATACCTTGCACTTTAGACTGTCTCAATTCTTGTAATTATATTTTCGATTCCTCTAAGACAGAAAAGTCATCTGTTTTTAAAATCTAGTTAAACATCTTTTATTCCTTGTATCTACTTCTTTTATTGCTTGCCACACTGTCTTTTCTTATATGTTGCATAGGGAATTGTTCTTCGTTTTATTTCTTTCAGTAAGGTTTAAAAAAAATTTATCACTCTGTTGGAAAGTCGGATTATCATTTGAAATGATATCAACATTGTCAAAGTTGTAAATTGCTACCATGTACTGTTTTCTTTTCAACTACTTTAACGGTATTTTTCATTTGCATAATAAAACTGCTGTCTTTTAATCAACTGTTATTGAACTTCCAGAAGCTCGATCACGTTTGAATTGTTGATTTCCTATTAATGCCAAAACAACAAATGAAAGACCTGATAGATATCTTGGTTCAATAAGCACATCAGTCACTTCAGTTATCTTGTCATTATCAATAAAAAGTAGTCAAGCGTTGCTTGTTTTATAGAATTAAAATTGCGCCATGTGTAAGCTCATTTATTAGGATATGATTCTCTATAAACATCAACGTGGTTGTGTTTTGCCATAATATCAATAATTTCTCTCCGAGTCCTGGGGTGATTCTCTGAACTGGCATAGTTTTGTACGTCTAGTTTTGCATCTAGGGCACGATTCCAATCTTCCATTATAATTACAGAATCATTGTCAATGTGTTCTATACATTCACAAATTAGCCTATATCGAAAAATTCTGTTTTGTCACCACTGTTGGGTCCGTATACATTTTTCAATGATTTTTCCCCTTCTAATTTCAATACTCATTACAGTAAACAACCATGGGATCTCTAATCTCATCAAACACTTTTATTCAAATTGTTATTAAAGAGTGTAGTTAGATTTTTATTCGTTTCGGGGCCATTGAACCAAACGTTGTATCCCTAACTGGCCCTTATAAAAGTTTCAGTCTGAGCCGGCCACTGACTCTTGCAAGCACACAATTGGAAAATCCCGTTTAGAACGAACAAAGTAAAAAAAAAAGAAAATGTCCATTCGTTTTATGGAAAAAAAAGTCAGTCTGTGAGCAGTCACGTTATAATCAGTGCAGCTTTGTGCATAGTGGCCTTTGAATTAAAAAAAAGAAGTTTGATTACAACTGGACCTTTTTCTGCCCTCCCCTCTATTTGATGATGGCTTTAAAACGACTTTTGGTGGTCGGTTTTGTTTGATTCTACAAAATCAAGCGTCAGCTCCATTTTTCTCTCGTGAAGATGCAGTTTTGTTAAATTTCACATAACCTGCTACCTGTAATATAGTAGTTTGTAGTTTAATGTACCGTTCTTTCAACTCAAACTTGGCCAAACACAATTAATTGCCTACTCGTCCTGCAATGGAGACACCGCCATGGCAACACAAACACTGAGACGTGTCTTGGCAACACAAACACTGAGACGTGTCTTGGCAACACAAACACTGGGAGACCTGTCTTATAACACAACACCCGACACCTGTCTTGGTAACACAGATACCGAGACCTGTCTTGCCAACACAAACACTGGGACCTGTCTTGGCAACACAAAAACTGAGACGTGTCTTGGCAGCACAAACACTGGGAGACCTGTCTTAGTAACACAGACACCAAGACCTGTCTTAGTCACACAAACACCGATACCTGCCTTGGAAACACAAACACTGAGACGTGTCTTGGTCACACAACACACTGAGACCTGTCTTGGTAACACAAACACTGAGACCTGTCTTGGTAAGACAAACACTGGGACCTGTCTTAGTCACACAAACACTGAGACCTGTCTTGGTCACACAAACACTGAGACCTGTCTTGGTAAGACAAACACTGGGACCTGTCTTGGTAACACAAACACTGAGACCTGTCTTAGTCACACAAACACTGAGACCTGTCTTGGAAACACAAACACTGAGACCTGTCTTGGTAACACAAACACTGAAACCTGTCTTGGTAACACAAACACTGAGACCTGTCTTGGTAAGACAAACACTGGGACCTGTCTTGGTAACACAAACAAAGGGATACCTGCGTTAGCACACAACACCCGAGTTGTCTTGGTAACACAAACACCGGAAGACCTGCCTTGGTAACACAAACAAGGAGATACCTGAGTTAACAACACAAAACCCGAGTTATCTTGGTAACACAAACAGTGGAAGACCTGTCTTGGCAACACAAACTCTGGGAGACCTGTCGTGGTAACACAAACACTGGAAGACCTGTCTTGGTCACACAAACACTGAGACCTGTCTTGGCAACACAAACATCGGAAGACCTGTCTTGGTAACACAAACAATGGAAGCCCTGTCTTGGTCACACAAACACTGGAAGACCTGTCTTGGCAAGAGAAACACTGGAAGACCTGTCTTGGCAAGAGAAACACTGGAAGACCTGTCTTGGTAACAGTAACAGTGGAAGACCTGTCTTGGTAACAGTAACAGTGGAAGACCTGTCTTGGTAACAGTAACAGTGGAGACCTGTCTTGGTAACAGAAACAGTGGAAGACCTGTCTTGGTAACAGAAACAGTGGAAGACCTGTCTTGGTAACACAAATATTGGGAGACCTGTCTTGGTAACACAAACACTGGAAGACCTGTCTTGGTAACACAAATATTGGAAGACCTGTCTTGGCAACACAAACACTGGAAGACTGTCTTGGCAACACAAATATTGAAACACCTGTCTTGGCAACACAAACACTGGAAGACCGGTCTTGGTAACACAAATATTGGAAGACCTGTCTTGACAACAGTAACACTTGAAGACCTGTCTTAGTAACACAAACACTGGAAGACCTGTCTTGGTAACACAAACACTGGAAGACTTGTCTTGGTAACACAGACACTGGAAGACCTGTCTTGACAAAACAAATCCCGAGCTGTCTTGACAACGCTAACACTGGGGGGGCTTGCTTTTTCCAACGCAAACTGCGGGTCTTGGCCACGAACGCAATGCGCCACAGGCATTAATCAATACACGTGCGATGGCGTACATTGAGTTGGAGAGGGTGGGAGGTGATGGAAGTGAAATGACTGGACGTGGGAAGAAGTGGAGGGCGGAAGTGGGGGTGAGGTAGGGAGGATTTGTGGTAGATGCTAATGCAGGCTATGTATGACTGCTAGTGCGAGTTTTCGGAGGTTATGTGTGCCATCATGAGTTATGAGCGCGCGCCTCTTCCGATCTCTGTGTGTGTGTGTGTGTGTGTGTGTGTGCGTGCGTGCGTGTGTGTGTGTGTGTGTGTGTGTGTGTGTGTGTGTGTGCGAGTGTGTGTGTGTGTGTGTGTGTGTGTGTGTGTGTGTGTGTGTGTGAGAGAGAGAGAGAGACAGAGAGACAGACAGACAGAGAGAGAGAGACAGAGAAAGAGAGAAATTAATCCCTCTCTTTTCGGCTTCTCACATATCTTTCAAGCATGTTTTTGAAGTATGTTTTACGAGCAGACTGTGGGAAGAATGTCAGCTACACTAGTCTCTGGGCGTTCTTGTCATTCTCTACCATCCTGAAGATTTTTTTTTTTTTTTTTTTTTTTTTGCTGTCCCAATCTCTGCGCCACCTCAGAGGCAGTGCACCACGCCGCTCATTCCGACACCCCGTCCACAACCACAGCCCGTCGCCCCGCCGCAGCCCAGGCACCGACAATCCACAGGGAGCAGTCACTGTCAAGTCGTCAAGAGGCAACCCACCGGAGGAGACACTGCACTGCTGCCGAGTCACTTCGGTGGTGTTCGGTGGCGCCTGTTCTAATCTAACATACGCAGGACACCACCTACTAAGCCCCCTACTGACGACAATAATTGCTTAGTCGCGGAGCCGGCGTGAGTGAGCTCCACGTGGGCGCCACCACGTCCGTCCAACGACAGCCCCTATGGACTCGCCAATACCGGTGACCCCGACGGAACCAAACCAAGGCCACAGATGTGGAGAGGACATCGAAACTGAGGTCACCATGAGAGCAGGGCATTAAGGGCCACAGAATTTGAGACATTTTTTTTTTTTTTTTTTAATGCTGATCGATGACAATGAGGATGATGATGATTAAGATGATGCTACGGATTTCCATTTCGGTCTGAGACTACATGACAGGGCTGTACTCTACGCCTTCCTTTCATAATATATCCCAGCGTCAACCAGGCCCGAGAGATACAGATACCTGCAGTGTTGGTCAGGAAATTTGAGCAACACTCTCAGAAACGCATCCATTAAGTGGATGAAACTCGACTGTGTGGTCCCAGTCTTCCCAACTGAGTCCGCAGCAAACTCAACTCTAGGTAGGAGCCGGTCGGGGCAGAAAAAATCCTGAAGAATATTGAAAGAGCGAAACGTTGAGGTGGTCTATGGAAGAAAAGGCTGAACATCACAGTCTTTATATTTTTACACCTTTTTTTTCTCAAGTAAAACATCATCATCGGATAAATGGCTACTGCATACTGACTATGCAAAATAAAGCAGGAAAGCTCATGGAACGAATCATAGCCAGAAAAATCGTAAGAGATCTTGAAAGTCGACAAATCCTCCCATCAAATCAAGGAGGCTACGGAACAGGTAAAAATACATGCGAAAATGCGGCCGCTTTTGCCAACGAAGTATAGAAGGATTCCAAAGAAAGGAAGAGACACTAGTGTTGCAATAGATCTGGAAGACGCATACAACAAAGTCCAGTTCTCGCTTCTCATGGAACTACTCCTTGACTATGGAATCGGTAAGACCCTTACACGATGGATAGCAGCGGCACTTCGGGAGCGAACCGTCATCCTACGATTTGGAGATTGGACATCTGAGCCTCATAAACTTTCTATGGGATTACCTCAAGGTTCTCCTCTTTCCCCTGTTTTTTACAAAAAATGTTTGCACTAAAGTCCTTGCAGACCTCAACAGAAACGGAATTGCTCGAGTGTTGACAAATTTGCAGATGATGGCCTGATCTACAAAACATCAAAGAATGCTCAAGAAAGAACGAAAGCAGTTCAGCAACAGTTTGAACGACATTACTCAGTGGTGTCAAGAAACTGGATCGTCCATCAACCCTACAAAAGCCCAGACATTAGTCTGAACTCTCAATAACAAGATATTAGGACAAATACCCTCACCCCCGTTTCCCTTCAATAGAATACCAATTGAATCAACTAACCAACCTACGCTATTTTGGTGTAGGCTTTGACAGAATGCTAACCTTTGGAAAGCATGTTGAGAGTGTTGTTCTTAAATGCAAAAAAAAAGGGCTTATCTGCCATGAAACAATGGCAGATAAAGGCACTAAACAGCGCCATCTCTATCGACTGTGTCACGCACTTGAACT
>JADBJO010001219.1:115000-117183 GCA_016801955.1 Conus betulinus | reverse complement strand
TTCAATAATCCCCGTCGTTTTCTTTATTCATCTTGTTTTCCTTGAAATCTGTTGCTGAACATTTGCTCAGGCAGAAAAAATCGTTCGTTCACATTACCACGCACTACAGCTGTCAAGCCAAAGGAAAATCAGAACAAAACGAAAGAAAAAGAAATATGTAGACCATGCATGCATGAGAGCAGAGAGAGAGAGAGAGATGAGAGAGAGAGAGAGAGAGGAGAGAGAGAGAGAGAGAGAGAGGAGAGATTGACCGTACTAACACGGGAAAAGAAAGGTTGTAACACCAGAAAGAAACAGAGAACAAAGTTTACATAAGAGTCAGAGGAGACTCTTCCCTGCCGTATAGCACTGATTTCAAGCCGATCCAGACGGCTGTTTGCGAGGCACCAGTTGGATGAATTCCCTGAAGGTCTGCAACTCCTCGGTGGTCTCCGGACTGACCAGATGAGCCCCGTGCTTCCTACACACCGCCTCAGCTCCTGCTTGGGTGATGACAATGTTGGGGCCCATGGCCAGGATGTAGCATCTCCCTTCGACATGTATCTGCCACAACACAACAGAGGTAACACCCAGAATGATATCAATAATAATAATAATAATAATGATTTATATAAAAAAAGAAAAGAAAACAAAATGATAGTAATGATAGTAAATAAATACATAAACACACAAAGTGATACACAAATAAAATTTTAAAAAAAAAAAGTAACAAATAAATAGATAAATAAATGGATACAGATAAATGAATAAACGAACAAATGAATGAATAGACGAATAAATGAATGAATGAATGAATGAATGGATGAATGAAATTAAGCGTGTGCCTAAATGAGCGCATGGTAGCGTGGGTGTACAAGCTTTTTATACAAGGGTGGGTGAGAGAGGTTATACCTGCTTCGGCCCCACCGTCTCCCTCCCTTATGTACATGTTTGCCTCCGTGTGTGTGTGTGTGTGTGTGTGTGTGTGTGTGTGTGTGTGTGTGTGTGTGCGGCGCCTGAAAATTATGGAAATCTGAATCAATCAAAAACTATATATATATATATATATATATATGTGTGTGTGTGTGTGTGTGTGTGTGTGTGTGTGTGTCTGGAAGAGGGATTACGATGGTTCCCTCATGCAGCTAGTGAAGGGTTTCATAATTAAAATATATTTCCTTAATTTTATGTTCCCATTCAAATCTTTGCCAAGTCATTACTATAATGACGGAAGACTTGTTATCCTGCACTTGGTTTCCTCACTCCTTAATTGTTCAGCATTATATTGTTTGGTCAATCAGTGGGAGATTGCATCTCTTAGGAGATCCAAGTAAAGGTTGTCCTGCACAATTCTTAGCCGCTGACAATGCTTGGGTTATTGAACAGCAGCAGAGCTGACCACTCAGACTGTTCCATATCTTTTGATCTCCCTTGCATCCTTGAATGGATCCTCACACATAGGCTCAAAGATTGTCCCCTATATTTTACACTGTTTGCATAATGTTTTTAGTTTTTCAGCAACTTTTTTCCTCTCCACACTTTCGTTTTGCTTCATTTTTACTATCCCTTTGCTGACTGCCTTGGGGGTGCTTTTGGATTCTTTTTGAACCTTTGGTGGTGAGAACACCGCAGAATTATGGACTGTGGTGTGTCTCTACTTGACGCCAGGAGCTTTGAGACGATATTTTATCTCTCCGTGACAAATTTCATCCATCAAATAAAATGCGTAGCAGCAGGCAATATGAAAGGAATTACGAATGCGTATCAAACAGGCAATATGAAAGGGATTATGATGGTTTCCTTCTCAAGCTGGTAAAGAGTTTCATACTTGCAATGTACTTTCTAATTTATGTTACAATTTCCTTAATTTTTTTTTTTTTCCTTGGGAAGTTCAAATGTTTGTTATGTCCTTAATATGATGACGGAAGAATTATAATCGTGTTCTGTTCCCCCCGTACTTGATTGACCAGCTAGCTTGTGTGTGAGAGAGAGAGAGGAAGCGAACAATTAAGTTTTTTTTTTTTTATTAATCCAACGTTTTGGCAGTGGGCTTTCCTTACAGACTCCTTTAATAGGTACTACTGGAAAATCAAACAGTCCTTAACTCTGTATTTGTTTGATTACTATTTTATTTTAATTTCTTTCATTAATATATATTTATACAATGCCACTCTAGCTATTCGCGATCCCGTAGAATTGTATTC
>JADBJO010001219.1:107500-112500 GCA_016801955.1 Conus betulinus | reverse complement strand
TTTTCCAGTCATTTTCAACGTTTAGTTTTATATCCCAGTTGGTACAGATTTTCGGGTGTGTATTATTATCTATAAAAATGTCATAATATAATCTTGACCCTTTACAAAACTGACGTTAACTTTTTTGTAACATACATGCATATTTAAACATTCATTTGTATTTTCAACTTTGATTTTTGTTTTTTTTTTATATATATTCAATTATAGCTGCTTTAATACCAGAAAAAGTGACAAAATTAATGTTTACATCATACTTTTGTTTAAATTGTTCGTAAGAAATAAACTGGCCATTGTCAAGCAAAAAATGAGCAATGCAATATATGCCCTTGTTGATCCATGCTTTTCCCCCAAATAGTCTTTTTCCCAACTTGTATTCTGTTTGTATAAAAAGACTGGTTCCGCAAGGAGTTCATAAGAAGTCTCACAGTTAACTTTGTAGAAAAATTGTTTGTAAGCCATAAATACCTCTGTCCAAAATACATTTGATTTACAGAAGGAAGAAAGTATTTCTGGTCCATATTTCTCAATATCGCGCTTAAAAGTGGAAAGTTAGATGTTGTAATAGTTTTCCATTTGTGGTGTGTAGTCTGAAACTTTTTGCAGCCACGTCAATTTTAGGGAAGAAGCAGCAAACGTTTTTAATTCTGGTAGTCCAAGACCACCGTTTTGGATACTTTTGTGAGCAGTTTTTTTATTATTTATTTTGTCTGGCTTTTTATTCCACACAGATTTGTAACAGTAATTTTGTAAAGTCTGAAAAAAAGTGTCAGGTGGGTTAGGTAGTAATATCCACAAATGGATGAGTTTTTTTGATAAAATAAGCGATTTTTTAAAAAACTGCCACTCTGCCCCCAAGGGGTTAGTTGTCTTCTCACCCAAACCTTAAACAAATGTTTCACGTCCGCTAATTTTTCAGAATAATTAATATCTATACAGTTTTGCAAATCGTTGGTAAACCAGATTCCAAGAATTTTGAATTTTTGTGGGTTCCACTCCATACCTAAATGGTCCATGTAACGAACAGCAGAATTTTTACAGCTCCCCAACCAAACAGCGCTAGTTTTTCCAGGATTCATATATATAACCCCGATATTCGACCAAACATTTCCAATACGTTTATACATGTTTCAAATGATTTTCTGTCGCCTGCTAAAAGAAATTCCGTGTCATCTGCATACTGAGAAAGTTTATGTTCGACTGTATCTATAACTATTCCACGTATGTTTTCATTTTCCCGAATCATTAATGCTAGAATGTCAACACATAATAGGAATAGATATGGCGATAGTGGATCACCTTGTCTGCATCCGCGGTCTATCTCAAACCAACTAGAAACTTGACCATTAACAAGGACACATGAGTTAATATTTTATAGAATGTTTCAATCCATTTGCAGAAGCCCTGTTGAAAACCAAACGCTTTCAATACTTTTAAACATAAAAATCCCAGCTCACTGAATCGAATGCTTTCTCAAAGTCAATGTTTAATAAAAGCCCTGGTAAGTTGTGTTCTTCTAAATAAGCAATAGTGTCGTAAATGAGCCTAATGTTATCTCCTATGTATCTATTCTTAACAAAACCTGTTTGATCCTCATTAATGAGACCAGCTAACACACTTTTTTTAAACGGTTGGCTATACACGATGACCCCCTATTTTTTATATACAACATTTAACAACGATATTGGTCTCCAGTTCTTCACAAAGTGTCTTGGTTTATCTCCCTTTGGTATACATACAATTAGTCCCTGTCTTTGAACACAAGAAAGCTCCCCCCTTCTAAAACCGGCATTTAAAGCTCTGACAACAAAACCCCCTATTCTGCTCCAAAAAACACTTAAAAAATTCTGTTGTGAAACCATCAGTGCCAGGACTTTTGTTGTTTTTCATGTTCTTTAATGCAATACATGACTCCTCCAGTGTGATTTCACCATCTAAATTATTTGCATCGTCACGATCTAAATGTGGAATATTTACAATGAGTTCATCCAAATCACAGTCGTCAACTTCACATTTTTTGTACAATGATTCATAAAAACCTTGAACCTCGTGAAGAATCTCTGTTTGGTCATTTAGAATATCAGCTGGCATTATCATGCCAATGCTGTCATGCTATTTCACTTACGGCAATGATCATCATCCTATATCACTGTTTGTCCCACTTACGACAATGACCAATTATCCATCAATCATCAGATTTATTCCTTTTTTTTCTCCCCCACCCCCCACCGGCATTACTACATCAATGCCACCACAGTATTTCACTTATGACAATGGTCACCATTCTATAGTACTGTAGATCTCATCTCAGTGATCAACATCCATCAGTCATTGATCATTTCCTTTATTCCCCCACTGGCATTATCGTACTTGCCAATACACTATCCTACTCCTTTTACAAAAATGACCATCATCCTACACCACTGTGGATCATACCTACAGCTTGACCATGATCATCATTCACCCATCTTTGAACACCTCCCCCATTCCCCCACCAGCATTTTACACCAATGCCACAACATTATCCCACTTATACAACAATTATCATCATCCTACAGTACTGTTTATCTCAAATCATACATGATCATCATCCATCAGTCATCTACCTCTACCCCCTCCACCCTCTCTTCTCAACCTGCAATATTATACTAATGCCACCTTATTATTCCACTTACCACAATGACCATCATCCTACAGTACTATGGATCCCACCCATGCCAATGTGCATCACCCACAGGTCATTGATATTTTCCTTTATCCCCCCAACTTGCACCATCACCACTATATTTTTCCACTTATATAACAATAGTCATCATCCTATGGTACTACTGATCTAAAATGATGATCATTTCTCGGTTACTGAAATACTCCCATCCAGTGAACACACCTTCATACTGCACTATATATATATATATATATATATATATATATATATATATATATATATATATATATATATTTAAAATTGTGATTAAAAAAGAGATTAAAAAAACACCAACAAGCTTGTTCCAGCTCTCTGCTCTCTTCAGGGTGTTCATTTTGGGCACGCTACCGGTGTTATATATATATTGTGTGTGTAAGCGTGAGTTCTGCATGTGTGTTTCACGCGGCCTGTATCTTTTTACAATTTTGATTTTTTTGGGGGGTGCGTGCGTTCAGGGAGGGTGTGTTAAGGAATGGTGTGTTGACAGAATTTCCATTTGTGCCTGCAATTGTTTATGATCTCAACTTTTGAATTCAGAGTTGCTAGATGAGGTTTGCATAATATCAGCCACTTTTCTGTAGAACATAGGTTGCATTTTAGAGATATTGTTGTATGGTGCTGCTCTTTTTATAATTTTCCATGATATATTATAGTCTATTTTTTTATCTTTAAGTTTCCAAATGTGTTTGCTTAGTTCTGTTTGGTTTTTATATTTTTCATTTTTGAAGGACTGTTTATGGTTTGCATATCTAGTTTTTGAAATGGTTTGCAGTAATCCCTATGTATGTTTCTTTGTCACTATCAGTTGTTACTGTGGCTTGGTATACAATATTATTGTAAAGGCATTTATTATTCAGGGGGCATTGATCTTTTTTTGTGCAGTTACAAGATGTCCTTTTGTTACCCTTTTTGGCTGTGTTGCCTTTAGTTTTGTTAGATGAGTCAATTATGTTTTTGAGGTTGGGCATACATGAATATGATAGCTTGACGGTGTTTTTATTGAATATTTTAGATAGTACATGTTCTTTTGGAAATGATGTTATAAGAATTTTAAAGAATTCTTTTCCTACATTAGTCTTTATTCTTCCATCATATGGGGGATTATACCATATGATCTTCCTTTTCCTGTTTTTCTTATTACTGTTCATGTTATTATCTGGGTTGTATTGTAGTTTGTAGTTGTAGCCACTTTTTTTCAGTGCCTCTTGGTATTCAACTGCTGCACTGTTGAATACTTTCTCGTTGCATGACAGGTTAGATAGTCTTTTGTTTATGCCATTGGGTATGGTTTTTAGGATAGAAGGTGGATGGTTACTTTTGATGTCTACGTAGATGGGTGTATCATTTAGGTTTTTTATATGGTTTTGTATACATGATCATTAAGGTCTAATGTTATGTCTAGGTAGTTTACTACCTTCTTGTTGGCTTCTACTGTGATTTTTAAGTTGTGGCTTTGGAAGATTTTGCAAAAGTTCTTTTTTCTTATTTTCAATGGTTTTTGGTTTTTGTTTTATTTAGCGAAACATGTTAAAATAAGAAAAAAGAACTTTGCAAAATCTTCCAAAGCCACAACTTAAAAATCACAGTAGAAGCCAACAAGAAGGTAGTAAACTACCTAGACATAACATTAGACCTTAATGATCATGTATACAAACCATATAAAAAACCTAATGATACACCCATCTACGTAGACATCAAAAGTAACCATCCACCTTCTATCCTAAAAAAACCATACCCAATGGCATAAACAAAAGACTATCTAACCTGTCATGCAACGAGAAAGTATTCAACAGTGCAGCAGTTGAATACCAAGAGGCACTGAAAAAAAGTGGCTACAACTACAAACTACAATACAACCCAGATAATAACATGAACAGTAATAAGAAAAACAGGAAAAGAAGATCATATGGTATAATCCCCCATATGATGGAAGAATAAAGACTAATGTAGGAAAAGAATTCTTTAAATTTCTTATAACATCATTTCCAAAAGAACATGTACTATCTAAAATATTCAATAAAAACACCGTCAAGCTATCATATTCATGTATGCCCAACCTCAAAAAACATAATTGACTCATCTAACAAAACTAAAGGCAACACAGCCAAAAAGGGTAACAAAAGGACATCTTGTAACTGCACAAAAAAAGATCAATGCCCCCTGAATAATAAATGCCTTTACAATAATATTGTATACCAAGCACAGTAACAACTGATAGTGACAAAGAAACATACATAGGGATTACTGCAAACCATTTCAAAACTAGATATGCAAACCATAAACAGTCCTTCAAAAATGA
>JADBJO010001219.1:92500-102500 GCA_016801955.1 Conus betulinus | reverse complement strand
CACACACACACACACACACAGTGTGACCGAATGTAGTAAGGTGCAAGTGACTTCGTTCGTGGTGAACGTGTGACAGAAGATGATGACACTGCAGCTATGTCGGCTTCTGATAGCGTGCACGGGGAAAATGTCAACACATTCTCCAACTCCAGTGGAGTCAGTGATGTGTGTTACGAGTGGCAGTGAGAACTGTAGACAGTGAGGACACAGTGCATGAGCGAGAGGATGTGAAAGGCATGACGTGTGTGTGTGTGTGTGGAGCTTCTGTCTTTTTTTTTTTTTTTTTTTTTTTTTTTTTTTTTTTTTTTACATGGAAATGTCAACAGGTTACTGCAGAACATTAGTGATAGTAAACATAACATCGTTCGACATCGTTTGCTTGTTAACACTTTTGTTGCTGACTTCTATCTGTCTTTTTTCCTTCTTCAGACTCATGAATATTCTGCAAACCCGCTGTGCACTTTTCTCGTTAAGGGAGACGATCAGGGAGAATAACGTGTGTCGTGTATATTCTGCAAACCCGCTGTACACTTTTGTCAGTAAGGGAGACGATCAGGGAGATTACAATTCTAAAGCGATTTATGCTGATTACAACAATGCTGTTATATGTGTGGTTTTTCTACAAATGTATTCCATTTGACCAAATATATTTTTGTACATGTACGTATGAACCTCTGGAAAACTGTCTATAGTATTCGCGCTTTGATATTGATAATTTATTCGTACTGGTTTTGGAACATATTCTCAAAGGTAAGTTCTTTCAGCTTTCTGATAATGGTATGTGTACACTGGAAGATATTCCCTTTGTTAAGATCTTTTAATTTCCTAATGTGTAGGCCTATATACATGCAAATGGAGACCTCAACGGTCGAATGTTTGGTGTTGGTCAGGGCATAGCCTTTAGCAACACTGTTCACAGTAATCGTTTCAAAACAGTATTCCTGTGTGTGTGATAAGTGGGTCTGAAGACAAAACGCTGAACAGATATGGCAAGAATCTACTCAGCATGTGTACAGCTATAGAATTATGCACTCTATGCGGAATGTGAAATGGCGGCCATTAAGATCATTTCACATACATTTCTCACACAGGTAATAGCGTGAATGATTACTTTTGGCTTCCATTGATCTGTATGTAGGTATTCTGTCATCTTGTATTCTGTGTGTACAAGAACGCATTGGGTCGGACCAGTTGTCCTCAGAACCTCATCTCAACTGTTACCAAGGCAGCAGGCTTGGTGAGGGTCAAGGTGATGTGTTACCAAAGGCAGCAGGCTTGGTGAGGATCAAGGTGATGTGTTACCAAGGCGGCAGGCTTGGTGAGGGTCAAGGTGATGTGTTACCAAGGCAGCAGGCTTGGTGAGGGTCAAGGTGACGTGTTACCAAGGCAGCAGGCTTGGTGAGGGTCAAGGTGACGTGTTACCAAGGCAGCAGGCTTGGTGAGGGTCAAGGTGATGTGAATGAAAATTGTAAGTTTATAGAAAAGCTTGTTTCACGGGGAACAGAAGGCTGTAAAACTGCATGGTCTGATAAGCAACGAAGATACGAAATCTTTACTTGAAGCAGCAGTCGATCTCATAGGTGTGGATATTAACCTTGAACATTCAGCAAGTTCAACAACTGTTTGAAAAGAGCTGAGTCTGTGAAAACAAAGATCAGAATTCATAAGAGTAAACATATCTTCTTCTTCTTCTTCTTCTTTCGTATCTGCCCGCCCTTCATCAAGTTGAAGATTCTGGCATCATATACAAGATTCCAGTTTGCTGTTGTGTGTTGTGGGGCTTGTTTGAGTAGTCAGTGCCTAACCAAGGGGACTACACTAAAAAGGGGCTGGGGCCACCCACCCCTGTTTCAGGCCTCTAGACAGTGTTGATAGGCCATACTTTGTTCTGGGTGGGAAGGACGTTGGGAGTTAGGAGGGATGGGGTGGGGGAGTGGGAAGGGAAGGGGGGAGGGGGGGGGGTTCAGAAGTAGTAGTAGTTAGTAGTAGTAGTAGTAGTTCAAGTAGGATTGGAAGCTCTCCACCGAGGCTGATATTGCCTCAGGCGGAAGCTTGTTCAAGTCTCATGATTTCTTTTAAGTATATGTATGTATGTATGTATGTGACGTCAGACAATGGCGACCAGAGCGGCTGTGCCTTCACGTCGCTCTGCTTGAATTTGCTGTGTCTGCCGTCCATCCATGGTCACTGTCCTCGATAACACAGTCAGTCCAGCAATGCAAGGCGCCTGGCCATTGATAGCTGAAGCGAAAGCTTCCGTCAGAGCTGCGCTCCGGAGTGGAGTCATTCGGCGTGTGGGTGAACCCAGTCAACGACCATGAGCAGCCCCTGCCAACGGGTCAACACACAGTGCCACTGGACTTTGCCAACCTGGAGACATGGGCGCCCTTTGAAGGAGCAGTCCACGACGCCCAGTGGGCAGACTTCGAACGAAATCGAGCGGCTGTTTCGTGAGTCTATCCGAACGAAGCATGCAGATGCCGTCAAGTTTGCTCACAGGGATTTTCGACCGTGGCTTCGTCTCCTAGGCAAAGTTCAGAACGTCCTCCGCTTTCTGGAAGCACAGCGTGACGTCAACCCTACTATGACGCCAAACGAAGAGGCGTCACAAGCTCCAGATTTAGAACTTCGCGTTCTGAGATTTATCTGGAGAGCTGTTAACAAGTTTCCCATTCAAATCGCTGAACAAATTCAGTATGGATCGGAGAAAGATGAGTTGCGGCAGAAAATCGAAACAGCTCTTCACTACATTGATCACACCATCTTCCCAAGTCTTAGGAAACACTTCAGACAGAAGCGTGGAAGACAGGATCAACACAGAGCGCGGAGCTTGGAAAAGTATGAGCTAACGCAGCTTTGGTTAGAGAATCAGAAACGTGCCATAGAGATCATCAAGAACGACAGCAGATCAGAAGCACGACCCACTTGCCCCATTGAAGTGGACGTGTTGACGGCGTTTTTTCCAGCAGAAGAGTGAAAAGGTATTGGAATATCCCCTCCCCCCCCCGCCCTGGCCTGTCAACATCGCCCCTCTTCCTCCTGAAGAAGAGCTGCAGTTGGACCCGTTCACCGAGGACGAAGTGATATCTGTGGTGAAATCGCTGAAGAATAACACAGCGCCTGGATATGATGGAATCGAATATTCTTTTCTGAAAAAAACATCTGCAACGTCTGTCATTACCTTTGACGGCAATATTCAACATTTGCTGGAGAAACAAAAGAATTCCCACTGACTGGAAACATGCCACGATCATTTTACTTCCCCAAAAAAAGAAGGGAATCTGATGCAGCCTGGTGATTGGAGACCTATTTCCTTGTTGACGTCTTTGTACAAGATCTACATGAAGTTAGTGCAAAGTAGGCTTTTACCATGGATTGTTTCGACCGGAAGGCTGTCATCAAAACAGAAGGGGTCTATCCCAAGAAATGGCCTTCAAGAACACGTATTCTGCTTGAAAACCGCAATTGAGAACTTCAAGCATGTATCAAGTCAGTTCTACACTACTTTCGTTGACATCAAGGACGCCTATGGGAGCATTGATCACAGAGTGATGTTGGATGCAATGCAGAGCGCCAGCTACCCCCAGCACATCATCGACGTGACGGCGGATATCTACACCAAACTCTACGTTCCAGGTGCAGACGGGAGACACGTCGTCCACGCCCAGGATTACCAGGCATCGTGGCATCGTGCAAGGCTGCCCGTGGTCAGCTGTTGTCTTCATTCAGGCGTTGGACCCGTGGATTCGGTGGATGGAGCAGCCGTTCACACCAGCTTCAATGCCTTCTCCATGTCAGGCATACATGGATGATGCATGTGCCAGTGCTCGCTATGAGGAGAGCTTACAAGAAATGATAAATAAGACGGAAACCTTCCTGCATTACACCGGAATGGAAGTGAAACACAGAAAGTGTGCCACCGTTCATGCACAACGCACAGGAAACAACTGGGCCTCTACAGATGTGACCGAGAACGTACCACGTGACGCTGCAAGGGGAAGATACACCGATGTATGGAAAAGATGAGCCATACCAGTATCTTGGATTTCAAACAAATCTGACTGGAACTTCTGAGAAAGAACAACTAGCACAGGCGAGCGAGGAATTCGAAAAAACGCGCTGAAAAAATTTCGCTTTCACCTTTACCATTGTGCAAGAAAATTGATGCTGTAAACGTCATGGCTTCTTCAAAATTGAGCTTTTATTACAGTAATTCAAAATTCACAGAAAAAACTTCTGAAGACTCTGGAAGATAAGATAGTTGATTTTGTTCGCATTCATCTCAAGCTAAACTCTTCTACCAATCGAGCGCACATGTTCCTTCCCCGAAAACAAGGCGGCCTTGGTCTGTTTGAAACCAAGTACCATGTACTACGCCAAACGCATCTCATTCCTGATCTCTGTTCTGAACAGTGATGACCAACATGTCAGAATGGTAGCGCGCGCAACAGTTTCCATCTCCACATGCAAAAGAGAAAAAGTGCCTCACGCAGATCCAGACGACAGCAATTTTGGAGGATATGCCACAGATTCCGAAGGGAAGTTAAGGAAAGGCAGTAAGGTCAACTGGTCACGATCTTCCTTCGTTGAGCTCTATGAGCTGTGTGTGCGACTGGATCTAAGGCTGGAATTCGATGAAAACAGCGACAGTTTCGGAGTAGTACTCCCAGCTTCTGAGGATGGAGTAGTTCAAATGCGCTACAGTAATTCTAAACAATTGTACAGCGCAATCAAAAGAATGCAAATGGACAAAGATACGCACCATTTTCAGCAGCTGCAACAACAAGGGAAAATCATCCGGGTTGCAATTCCGGATGCGGCAATGACCCACTCCATATAGGACACCTCACCAACACCAAATGTCAATGACCAAATAACCAGGTTCATCAACAAGGGACGTCTACAGCTGCTGGAGACCAATGCAGTGAACAACATCTACTATCCTGACACCTACCGGAGAGAGTGTGCTTGTGCGGGTTTCGTTCTGACACAAACTCCCATGCCTTGAATGGATGTCGTCAACTGAGGGGCCTCTACACACAAAGACACGACAGATGCGTTGAGATCATCAGAAAGGAGCTACAGAAATGCATTGCGACGGATTTTGTGGATGTTTTTTTTTTCAAATAGGCCTGTCTCTATAAACGGTGTTGAAGATCTACCAAGGCTGAAACCTGATCTATGCTTCATCGACCATCGAAACTCGGTGGCATTCGTCATCGAGGTTTCAAACCCATTTGACGCATTCATACAAACATGCTATGAGGGCAAATTTCAAAAGTACATGCCTCTTTGCTATGCTCTTAGTGATGCCGGATTTAGCACGAAAGTGGTTGTTTCTTGTAATAGGTTCACTAGGCATAGTTCATAAAAGAGTGGTTTCAGGACTTTCAATGTTAGGACTGCCCATAACAAATGTAAACAAACTCGCAAAATACTTGGGCATGTCTGTCATGATTGGGTCTAGGCGTGTTTGGTCAAGGCGGAATCACCTCATGAATCGGCATTGAAACGGACAGATGTTGACTTTCAAACTGTGCTTTAAATAGTATCAGTGACTAAAGCACTGACAGACAAAGAACTGGAACCAGCCGGAGAGAGAAAGGACGTGGGACAGAGAGAGAAAAAAAGGGGGGGAGGGGGGGGGGGGGGGGGGAGAGAGAGAGAGAGAGAGAGAGAGAGAGAGAGAGAGAGAGAGAGAAAAAACGTTTATCGATGCGCCTGCAATCTGGACTACTGTGCATTGTTGTTGATTTGACAAGTTGATGCATTAAAGTAATTGATATGTATGTATTGGAAAACATTTGACACACCAACGAACCAATCACAGCCAGTGAACCATATACACAGAAAGGCGCTCAAGACTATGAACTCGGTCGGCAACTGTCCCAAGTGACAAGCCTTCACCTGTCCAACAGACCGACACACAGGAATCAGTGCCACTGACTATTCTCCAACAGACAAGTGGAGCAAAAACGCCGCTAACGTATCGGGGGAATTCATTTCCATAGAATGTGTATGCATTTTTTTTCTTCCAGTCCTCAGAAGAGTTCACACAGGAGCATGGACAGACAGACACACACACACACACACACACACACACACACACACACACACACACACACACACACACACACAAACAAACACACACACACACACACACACACACACACACACACACACACACACACACACACACACGTGCGCGCGCGCGTAAGCACGCACATACTATTAGATGTAAGGAGGATAAACTCACGGGGCATGAACAGTTGACAGAGAGAAAATTTGTTTGGAGGGTTAAAGAAAAGGTTAATTGTTCACATCAGTCGCTCACAGTGTTTGGAGGGTTAAGGGAAAGGGTTAATTGTTCACATCAGCCGCTCACAGTGTTTGGATGGTTAAGGGAAAGGTTAATTGTTCACATCAGCCGCTCACAGTGTTTGGATGGTTAAGGGAAGGGTTAATTCTTCACATCAGCCGCTCACAGGCAGTGGCAGACGATAATCCCGCTGTCAGACTAGCTGTTAACAACGGTTCACGTTAACACGCGCACAGTCCCACAAACTGTGACAGATGTCTGGGTAAACAAACGGCCTACAGAGCTCCAAGCTGGGTTCTAAACAACCCAAGGAAAAAACCCCCCAACTATTTCTTTATGTCTGTGGGTGTGGTGAAGAAAGTTTTGTTCGCAGTTGCAGCTGGCAACAAACACATCTTGCAGTTACGACTTCTTAAAACATTATTAGAATATGAATGGAACCACACACTATCATTAACAACGTCACTCCTTCTTTTGGGCGGAGAGCAGGGATGGGGTGGGAGAGGAGCTCAAGGATTAACAAGGTTCAGCAGGTAGTCTTTTTTTTTCTAAAGATAAGACCTTTCTGCCTGTGACACACATTTGTCACGTATCACCTATCACCTGTCACCTCTCACCTATCACCTATCACCCATCACCTGTCACCTCTTACCTATCACTTATCGCCTGTCACCTATCACCTATCACCTGTCACCTGTCACCTCTCACTTCTCACCTGTCACCCAACACCTGCCACCCATCACCTATTACCTATCACCTGTCACCTCTCACCCGTCACCTATCTACTGTCACCTATCATCTGTCACCTATTACCCATTGCCTGTCACCCATCACCTATCACCCGTCACCTATCACCTGTCACCTATCACCTGTCACCGATCACCTGTTACCTATACCCAGTACCTGTCACCTATCACCTATATCACCTGTCACCTCTTACCCGTCACCTATCACCTGTCACCTTTCACCTGTCACCTGTTACCCATTACCTGTCACCTTTCACCTATCACCTGTCACCTTTCACCTGTCACCTATTACCCATTACCTGTCACCTGTCACCTATCACCTATCACCTTTCACCTGTCACCTATTACCCATTACCTGTCACCTGTCACCTATCACCTATCTCGGAGTCTTGAAGACAGTTGGGGTGTTAAAGAAGACTTTGCAACCAGCTTTCTCCACTCCTCCCGTTTCTCACACGCTCTGAGGCAGTTGCTGAGTGTGAGGCCAGTCCATGGACTGATGTTGTCCTCCCATCTCTTTCTCTGTCTTCTCTCTCCTCTGCCTCCTCGCACTGTTCCTTGTAGAATGGTTCTGGCAAGTCCTGTTGATCATGATACATGATCACATCATTTCATTTGCCTTCTTTTCACTGCGGACAACAGGTCTTCGTATAGTCCAATGGCTTGCCTTACTCTGGTCTGGACCTCCAAGTTGGCAATGTGGTCTTTGTATGAGACGCCAAGGATCTCGCAGAAATATCTCATCTCAAATGCCGGAGTCCACATTTTGTGTGCACAGTGTGATTGAGTTCAGGACAAATTCATGCTGTATGACAAACCATTTCCTTGCTCAAGGAAAAAGACACAATCTCTGCCCGGCCACCTGTTGGTGTGAGCGAAGCACCGGCCATCTTGGTCGGGCCATCCATTATTCTGGAGGCTTAGTCAGAGAGAGAGAGAGGGAGAGAGAGAGAGAGAGGGAGCAAAATCAGACCCAGAGCTGCGAAACTTCCTTTCAGACATCGCAGGACCGACTTTACCGTGACCCTGCCCTTGGACTCCCCAAATCGTGAGTCTCCCCTTGGTGCTTCCCACGAAAGCTTCAAGGTAAAGTACAGTTCTGCTCTGAGAAGGACCCAGAGCCTTGAAACAAGGGGTTAGTGCTAATCAGTCATTCGCTGGCCTTGAGAGGAGCAATCCTGCACCAATAGAACTGAGGTTCTCAGCTGTTGCGGGGCCATAGAAAGGGGACATTTCTCAGCGTATCTGTAGGGGCGTCAACTCATGCCGCAGGCTCTCCATCAGCCCACTGCCTTTTTATTTCTGTTGCTGCTGATAATGTTGCCGCAGCTACTACCGCAACCACTGCTACAACGACAGTTACTGCTACTTCAACACTACTTTCACAACAGCTGTTACTACGACGACGACGACGACGGCTACACAGCGACTATGACAACTACTGCTGCTGCTGCTGCTGCTCTACATCAACAACAACAAATACTACTACATATAGTGCTACAACAACAACAACAACAACTACTACTACTACTACTACTACTACTACTACTACTACTACTACAACTGTGATTAGTGCTATTTCCACAGCCATTACCAACACCGCCACCACTGTCATCAGCAGCACCGCCACCACCACCACCACCATCACCACCACCACGACCACCACTACCACCACCACTTTTACTACTCCTATTCCTCCTACTACTTCTTCTCCTACTACTATTACTACTACTTCTGCTGCTGCAGCATTAAATGCAAAAAATTACCCATCAGCATCCTTTAAAACGCATTATTCTCGTCATATTGATTGTTATAATTCTCGACAGAGACGTTCGTGTGTGTGTGTGTGTGTGTGTGTGTGTGTGTGTGTGTGTGTGTGTGTGTGTGTGTGTGTGTGTGTGTGTGTGTGTGTGTTCGCGCGCGCGTGCGCGCGCGCACACGTGCCTGTATGTATGCGGGCGCTAAGCCGAAGTCCCTTCCACCATTCTAGACCTAGCGAACAGCCCAGCATAACAACTACAAATACGATATGATTTACACCACAAACAACACGATATCTTAACACCACAAACAACATGATATCTTAACACCACAAACAACAAACAAGTAGGGTAACCCTTGCTCCCACAAGAAAACAATTCCATGACTCCATAACTCATAATCTAAAGGAATGCTGCTTACGACGCCGAATCGTCTAGCAGATATGACAGCACACAGCACACATAACAAACAAGGAAACTTCCCCCCAAAATGTTTGACTATTTTCAAGATCGAAAAGGCTGTGCCAGTGTTGAATGACCGTCAATTCACGTATGTTCATTTCTGCAGTTGTTGCTGTGTAAATGTGTCCGGTACAGGGTGTATAGGCAAGCTGGGAACATTTTTTGAGGGGGGTGGGGGGTGGGGGGAGGAGGGGGATGGTTCCTTGTTTGTTCTGTGTGCTCTGTGCTCTCATATCTGTTAGGTGATTCGGTGTCGTCATGGGCGAGTATTGTTTTCATGTGGGAGTAAGAGTTACCCTACTTGCTTGTCGTTTATTGTTTACAGTTCCCTGCGTCATTTCATAATTACTTACATTTACACCACCAGTTAGATCGTCAGTCAATGAGCACGAACCATTTACACCACCACCAGTTAGATCGTCAGTCAATGAGCACGAACCATTTACACCACCAGTTAGATCGTCAGTCAATGAGCACGAACCATTTACACCACCAGTCAGATCGTCAGTCAATGAGCACGAACCATTTACACCACCAGTTAGATCGTCAGTCAATGAGCACGAACCATTTACACCACCAGTTAGATCGTCAGTCAATGAGCACGAACCATTTACACCACCAGTTAGATCGTCAGTCAATGAGCACGAACCATTTACACCACCAGTTAGATCGTCAGTCAATGAGCACGAACCATTTACACCACCAGTCAGATC
>JADBJO010001219.1:60000-82500 GCA_016801955.1 Conus betulinus | reverse complement strand
GCTAGTTAAAAAGGTAACAGATAGGCAACACAACACCCATCAACTTCATAGTACCTACTGCTTTGCTGGCAAGTGGTCAGGCTCACATCAGAAAAAAATGACAGGTGTTGTTAGGGGTCAGTAACCGTACTGGTAAATAGGAAATTATGCCAATTTATTAAAAAAAAAATGTTTTTCATTCATAAACTTTTTACAAAGCAGTAAACTTTTTTAAAAGTCAAAATCATTCAGTAATAAAGCATCATGTGTATCATTGTTGATCACACCAAGTGCTAACTCATTAACAAATCAAGAAAATAAGATAGGGCTGCAAGCACCTCCCTGCTTGTCTCCTCTGGAACAATCAATACAGTCAGTAAATTTCACTTCACAACCAATTCTGATACTCAGTCATGCATACGTATAATACATTTATAGGGTTTGACTTTAATACCGTTTTCTTATCAAGACAGGGCAAACGAGAATTATAGAAATGAAGTCAAAAGCTTCTTCCAAATCTATTAAAGCTTCGTATAACCATCTATTATATATAAAGATTGCTTCTATGTCAGCGCAGGCAAAGTAAACATAAGGACAATGGTCGAGTAACCCCTTTTAAGCCTGTTTTTGGTGATCACCAATGATATTACTTTCCTCTACTCATTCTTGCAATCATCCCAAAGAGTTTACCATTTACATCGCTAACAGAGATTCCTCTGAAATGGTAGGGGCTGTTAACATCACCATTTCTAAAAATTAGCACAATAACTGATTCGATCCTGTTTTTTTTTAAACATACCATTATCAAATAATATATCAAGCAGTTTCAGAAAGTACTTCACCACTTGATCAGAAGAATGTTGAATGATTCACCTGTAATGCCACCAGGCCTAGCTGCCTTGGCATTTTGCAGTTTTCTGCAGGCTAAATAATACTTCTTGTTTCATTGGTCGGTTCATATAACTGCTATTGTACAGATGAAGTGTTTCGTCAACCCAACAGCTGTCTCTAATAGACCCTGGAAATGCTTAACCATATATTGATAGAAGTGTTATTTCAATTTTTTTTGACATTTCAGAATGATATTCCAAACTTCTTTTGACAGTTTATAGATGGTGCAAGTCTTTGAAGTGAAGGATATTGAAATTTGTTCTCTTTTTTTTTTAAATGTATATTTATACTCTCGCCTTGCGACTGAGCGCGTATTTTAGTGCTCTGTTCTCAATGTGCGTCGACTGATTCGAAGCAACCTCCTTGTTTTTCTTTACTAGCATCACACCCTTCATCATACCAGTCACTGGATGCTTTACAACTATCAACCCTATCAGCCCATATGCATCTTCTCACACGCGCTGCACTCTATGTCATGCAATCATTAAATATGATTAGCGCGTAATTCACATCCATATCTAATAAACATACAGCAGCATGTATCTTTGAACGAATTCATTCCCTACATAATGTGTCACGAAACAAAGTACCATTTTTACATTCCATATAAATCATTTTCCACGACAGGTTTTTTTGCCTTGTTATTGGCATGTACGGTATTTTCTTTAGGAAAAGCAACACGAAGCAATACAGGTAAATGGTCCGAATCTATGCGTTCAAAATCATTTCTGCTTGCATGAGTCATACATAGGAGCAAAACATTCTTCAGAAAATATGAAATAATGGGACAACAATACAAGGCAGTGTTTTCCCCCCACCACTTAATTGTCCAACAATGCAATCAGTGTCAGAAATGTATGTATAGTGACCTTCAATGTTTCCTTTACACGGCCATTAAGGACGTACAATCTAAAATTGTGCATACATTCAGTAATGATTTTCATTAATCATTCAATGTACAGTCTTCAGCGTGTCTTATTGATACTGAGAGGATGGCTGTGAAACGATTCATCAAAAACATCGTTTACAAATATGTGTTGTGAGATGTTAGAGGTCCTGCTATTTACATCACTATTTAGTATAACATAAACATCCCTTGGCAACAATAAATCTACGAAAATCTAGAGATTGTGAACAGGGTCGTCTATTTTGAAAAACCAAGAAAAAAAAGACGTTAATTCGTTTGTTTAGTTACTTTTTTATGGCTCACTTATAAACTGATCAGGGGTGGTATGACTTCATAATGCATTGATCAGAACCGGGCTTGTCTTTTATTTTTGGAATGTTATCGTGCGTCTGGATACCTTCACTTAAAAAAAAGTGTATTTCATTTTCTTTACAACATGATCTGGTAGCTGCCATCGGCTAACTATAAGCTTTATGACTTAATTCATTTGCCAATTCAGTTCTTCATTAATTGTCCTATGACGACTCATTTGCTGATTTAGTTATTCATTTAATTGTCCATTTTGTTTTGCTTTTCGTCCCATTTATACGAATGGTCATGTAAGCTTGGTAGTACACTTTTCCATAGTTTTTCTTGTTTCTTTTTCTCCTGGCGATTGTTTGATCTTTATAAACCAGAAAACAAATAAACAAAAGAAGAAGGAGAAGGAGGAGGAGAGAGGAGAAGAAAGAAAGAAAGAAAGAAAGAAAGAAAGAAGAAAGAAAGAGAGAAGAGAGAGGTGAGGGAAAGAAAGAAGAAAAAGGAAGGTGAGAGAAAGAAAGAAAGAAAAGAAAAAAAAAAAGGAAAGAAAGAAAGAAAGAAGAGAAAGGCGAGGGAAAGAAAGAAGAAAAAAAGAAGGTGAGAAAAAAGAAAGAAAGAAAAGAAAAAAAGAAGGAAAGAAAAAGAAAGAAAGAAAACATAAAACAAGTTTTGTTCCGACAAAACAAGATTTTCAAAAAGAAACATATCACTTAATCGAAGCTGTCGAGGCGACATGATTTCGCTCAACACACACATACACACACACAAGCGCGCGCGTACGTACACACACACACACACACACACACACACACACACACACACACACACACACACACACACACACACAAAATGCGTGCGCGCGCGTACACACACATCTGTCTAAATCGCAAACTTGTACAAGAGACGGAAGAATCCATGAAGAATCATCAATATTATTCCGTCGTCGTCATCGTCATCATCGTCGTCGTCGTCGTCGTTGTTGTTGTTACTGTTGTTGTGTTGTTGGTGGTGGTGGTGGTGGTGGTGGTGTGTGCGTGTGTGTGTGTGTGTGTGTGTGTGTGTGTGTGTGTGTGTGTGTGTGTGTGTGTGTGTGTGTGTGTGTGTTGGGTGTGTCTGCGTGTGTCTCTGTGTGTACGCGTGCAAGCGTGCGTGCGTGCGTGCGTGCGTGCGTGCGTGCGCGCGCGTGTGTGTGTGTGTGTGTGCGTGTGTGTGTGTGTGTGTGTGTGTGTGTGTGTGTGTGTGTGTGTGTGTGTGTCTTTGCGTGATCAACTCAACGGGCTTCTCTTTTCTTGTCTTTCTTTTTTCTTTCTTCTTTTTCGATTTGATAATTAATCATTCTGGAAACCTAATGTGAAGTTCGGCTGGTCACCATCACCGACAGTTCCATAACTTCCCTTAGTGAAATTCAGTTCGTCGACTCCCGCATAGAAGAGTTCCCACACTTCCCACACTGGCTGAACTAACAACTCCCTATTGACCCTTTGTCAGACAGGACAATGTCCGGACACACACTGGCTGAACTACCAACTCCCTATTGACCCTTTGTCAGACAGGACAATGTCCGGACACAATGACAACGTTGCCTGACCTCTGACCATTTATCCAAATCGTTCACTTAGTCATGGTGCACGTCTCACACAAGAACAATTCAAGCGAATGACAAACAAGATATTCGTGCACTTGATCAAACATCTTGTTATCTCTACTACTGGACGTTTCCTAGCACTGAAGGAGCAGCACGCCGTCGTCTGTACCTCCCCCAACATACGATCTCCAGGAACTCTTCGCTGAACTTCCTGCCTGTCAGACAGTACAGGTAGAAATTCGCCGCACTGTTTATAGACATAAGAAAATCAAACACGCAGAAAAGGGAATTCACCTTGGTCCTTTCGTACGGGTCTAGTTTATCGTATATTTCCCGACTCCAAGTGTCCTTTATCCAGATGACGTAAATGTACATCGGTAAAGTCATCAGAAGGAAAAACATGGACACTGTGATCACAGTGACAGTCACAGAGCTGGCTGCTTTTTCACGGGCCCGAATCTGCCCAGAGTCTCCTTGTGTGAGGTGTTTGCCGGCTGCTTTGGCTGACACGGTGAGTTTCCCAACCAGAGCAATGTTGGAGGTGACTATAGACAGGAATGGTATTATACAGTTAAACAGCATATCTATGTAGTAAAAGCTTTTCTGTTCAAAGAATGCATAGTCATTTGATTCATGATCACAAGGAGAAGATGTTCTTTCGTTCGTTTTGATAGTAACACCAATCAGATAGTGTGAGTAGAGAATCAGAAAGAAGACAATAATTCCTGACAGCAGCAGCAGAACTTTCCGACGTGTGACCAGAGAGTTGATACGATGTGGCCACACAACCGACATAGCTCTGTGGACAGACATACAGACTAAGAACCAACAGGTAACCGCAGGAGTCACTGTGACCATCCAAGCGTTGACTTTGCAGATCTCGTCATATTTATGGGTTAGGTCAATGCCAAACGTGTAGGTCACCCATTTTGACATCCCTTTGGAGAACAGGACAACCGTGTCTTTTGATTGCTATTCCCATGAAGTAGATGTTGATGATCGATTCCCCTGAAGTTTTGCGTTCTACGATGATGACTATCATGATGTTTCCAAACATACCCAGAAGGAAGATGACAGGTAAACAGATTTCCCCATAGGCACATGACCGCTCTGTAGAATGGGTGTGAGGTCATGCTGAGTGCTTCCGTTGTCGTCACATTCTGCAAGATTTCAGTTGGCGTGGATTGGTCCTCTGCTCCACACTGCAGTGAAATGGTACTTGCTTGTGTGAACATTTCCATTGGAAGATAGTGCTGAAATAAACACAAATAATAATTTACACACACACACACACACACACACACACACACACACACACACACACACACACACACACACACACACACAGAGAGAGAGAGAGAGAGAGAGAGAGAGAGAGAGAGAGAGAGAGAGAGAGAGAGTGAGAGTGAGAGAGAGAGACTTAAATAGATGACGGATGAATGGATGGATAGACGAATAGATATATAGATACATAGATAGAAAGATAGACTGACAGACAAACATACAGACATATAGATAGATAGATGGATAGATAGATAGATAGACAGATAGGTGGATGGATAGAGACAGAGAGACAGACAGACAGACAGATTGATAGATAAATAGATAAACAGATATATAGATACATATAGACAGGTAGATATAGATTAAAATGTGTACATAATACATAAATCTTAGACAGCTACTTGAACAGATTAAACGCCACAGGAAATATGTTTTGGAGTATATAAATCCCTGGGCAAAATCAGGATCTGTACATAGTCCCTGCTTCACCCGGGGAATTGAATATCCCCCTCATATCTCAGGGTGGAAACATCCATCAAGAACAAAGCTCTTTCTTGGACACAATCGTTTTATTATTATTATTATTATTATATTCAAAGCTATCCCAGACGTCTTCCCTTTTTGAATATAATTATTCATTATTTGTCTGCAACATTCGGAGTGTCAGATGGTTCCAGTTACAATCTTACCGCATATAATTTGAAGATAATATTTGATTTTGATGGAAAATACAATTTAAGATGAGGAAGGCTGAACTTTCAAGTAGCACTCGAGAATCTTATGTGGTTGCCATAGCAACCCACATAATGACAGCCTGGAATCACATTCGTGTTGTCACATAAAATAAGATGCACAGGAGAAACGCAATCAATCAAATAACAATGAAAGGTCCGTGCGGGCATGCGGGCAGCTGGCCTCTGAACAATGCCAGAGCAGTACTGAAAATCGCAATAGTATAACTCTTTGTCATGGGATAGGATGGGTTCATCTGAGCAAGTTTGAAAACGTTTGTGTGTTCGCTAACGCAGCAATGTTTTCGGCTCTTCGGATGATCTGTGTGTGTGTGTGTGTGTGTGTGTGTGTGTGTGTGTGTGTGTGTGTGTGTGTGTGTGTGTGAGTAGAGAGAGAGAGAGAGAGAGAGAGAGTAATGCATTTCTCTGTCCTTACTAAACGGAAAATTAAAAAAAAAACAACAAATGGTACTTCCCATTACTTTATTATTTTGATGGAGAATCTCCAAGATTTCCGTGATGGCATGCATACTTACTGAGACATTGTGTCATCTTCTGGCGCAAGACACCTTCAGAATGCTTTATCGCTTATTAGAGAGCGTGATACAGTTTTGCTGTTTTACGTGTAACATGTGCTCAATGGTGAGATATTGAGTAGCGTGATAGTTTTGCTATTTTACGTGTAACATGTGCTCAATGGTGGGATATTGGATAGCGTGATACAGTTTGCTATTTTACGTGTAACATGTGCCCAATGGTGGGATATTGAATAGCGTGAAAGTTTTGCTATTTTAGTTTTGTGCTCAATGCTTTTGATTTTTTTGCTATTTTACGTGTAACATGTGTCCAATGGTGGGATTTTGAACAGCGTGATAGTTTTGCTATTTTTACGTGGAACATGTGCTCAATGGTGGGATATTGGATAGCATAATAGTTTTGCTATTTTATGTGGTGGGATTTTGGATAGCATCATACAGTTCTCCTACTTTACGTAGCTTTTTTACCCGTTACATGCGCTCAATGGCGGGATATTAGGTAGTGTGACACGGTTTTACTATTTTACACATGCTCAAAGATGGGATATTACAGAGACATTGTTTATGGTATTTCTGGGCCCGTATATCGCATGTTTCTAAATGCAACATAAGAACAATAATTGGGTTTTTATTTATTTAAAACCACAAGAATGACATTCTGGGATTTTGGCGTAGAGACACGTATTTTTTCAGTATTTTAGTTTGGGGAAAATCTTGATTGTGCCATGGTTTTAATGGCAATTTTTTGTTGAAATTGAGGCACTTGTTGGCAAGAAATTAACCTCCACAAGACTTCATAGGTAGGTGGATTTGAGGCTTCGTTACTTGACAAATATCTGTTTGGAGATGGGTTATATGATAGGCAAATTGCTATCTATTAGTAACTGATAAATTGTATTCAAATCTTATTTTTTAATAATGAATAAAATTACGACCAATCAGGATTCTGCTAACTCCTGCACTTTGGTAATAAGGTATGCACTTTTTGATTTATTGCGTTATTTTGAGACATAAACTGTGATGTGGGTTTGGCCCTCATTGTGGGTTTGAATCTCATCCGTTGACATGATAGCCTCAGGAGAGATTCTGAAGAGTTAGACAGGTGGGATTCGTGACGTCATATAAACACATGCTCAAAGATGGGCTGTGATACGCAAATCACCATGGGCATACATATAAATGCTTAACATATTCCCTGGAGCAGTTCATCATCATCATCATCATCATCATCATCATCATCATCATCATCATCACCATCTTCTTCTTCTTCTTCTTCTTTTTTTTTCTTCTTCTTCATGGCGCAGTTTACTGCAAATCAGAGCCATCATAAATATAGCTTTCTAGCGAGTCATTTTAGAATCACTGAATGTGTATTCCAAAAATGTGTGTGCTCTGCAGCAAAAAAATAGCGTAGTTTTTGCAGTAACTCACCATTTTATGAAGACTGTGACCCTCTCCACATATTCAGCCTCCATTAATCAGGAACTGATCATTGCGAATAAAAGTCACGTAACTAACAAATTTGTCTAAATTATAGGCAACAGAAGTTTCTTTCAATTTATAAATTGTGTGTATACGATACAAAAATCGATAGCATTATGTATGAGCATCAGATGTCTAGATCTTGATCTTATCTGTTTGTCGTCAACGAACAGTTTCCAGCACATGAAACAACCTGAGTGCCTTCATTGTGCAAAAACCATACCTACTATACGAAAGAAAAAGGAACAAACATTGCAAAAAAAAAAAAAAAAAAAAAAAATGGTTTCACGACGGCCACGGCAGAGCAACGTCACCTCCCTGCATGCGCGTGCACCGCACGTGCTCACACAACCGTTGTGGACGCGTGATTTTCGCACTTTTTGATTTCATTTTACGCGCTTTGATATACAGGTAACAAGCAATTGTTATATATCAACCGAAAGGGGTAAAACGCGAACTTTGCAATGATTATACACTTAGACACATTTTAGCTAAAATAGCAGCGCTACAGTTACAGAAACAACATAACTACAACGTAGGTGAACACAATCTTGTTTACGTTTGTTTGGTTAGTATGACAACAGCAAAAATGGGGAAAAGGGCATAACTCTTACTTTGAATAGATGCAGAGAAAGCCCTGAGGTATCCATTATGTGTAATCCCAGTGGAAAAAAAAAAGAAAAAAAAAATCATTTCACACTGTACACACTTTTCACTGATTTCGCTTCAAACGATACGACGTATAAAACTATGAAATACACAGAGCAATCAAGAAACAGCCAAGCACAAAAGCAAAAAGAAAAAGAAGTCACTGTACACACAGTTCACGTTTTGGATTTATGCCATTTGATACTTTTTTTTCGAGTGAAACTCTCCCGAAAACACGGAGCAGCACACACCACCTTTTGACACAGCTGGCACCAGTAAGAACTGCGAGGCACCGACTTCAGTTTTTTTCTTGTCGCGCCTGATGCAAACCATCTTTGCGTAAAACAACACAGTTTATTTTTCTTTTTTGTTGTTTTCCCTTCACTCCCTGGAACTTGAGGCAACAGATCAGGGAAATGGCGTCCGTGAGGCGACTGACTGGCAGCTGAGGTCCTTCGGGCGCGTTGTCTGGTACCTGGACGCCAGTGGTGGGCAGACCAATCAAGATGGACCGGATTACTTCATCAAGGCGCAGTGATTTCAGGCGGCGTTCCCTGCAATGATGATTCAGAATGACCATGGTTTGAATTGTACAGAGAGTGAGCAAATGGAAGAATGGCTTTTTTTCCCCCCCCACCATTTGAGTGTTTTCCGATGCATAGGAAAATAGTCAACCATTTGGTCACTCTGGTCAACCCCAGCCATGTTCTTGATGTAGTGAATGATGGACGTTGTTTTTCGTTTCTCCTCGTACCTGCACTGAGCCAGTTCCAGTTGTGGTCTGTGCATGGTGGACAGGGTGAAGACGTCCTTTTTGTCTTTCCACCTGCAGGCGATCACTGTCCCTGTCTTCTGAAGTCCGCCTGCCCTCGTTGCATTGGCTGCTCACCAAGATCCCGGGGCATCCCAATGCGGTTCTTTCGTACTGTCCCACACACCATCGTCCCAGCATTAGCCAAGGCTGCGCAGATCTTTGGCTCACAATAATAACTATCAATGTACAAGTGATAACCCTTGTTGAGAAGGGGAGACATCAGGCACATCACAACATCGTAGGGTTTGTTGCTGTAGCGCTTGTCACCACAGAACATCTCAAAACGAAAGACATATCCAGGTTTGCTCTCGCACAGCTCATAGAACTTAATTCCCCACTTTGTAGGTTTATCTTTCTTTCATGTACGCTTTGAACCTGGAGCGGCCCTTGAAGAGAGACATGGCTTCATCCACACAGATCTCTCTTGATGGTACATACACCTCTTCAAACTTCTTCTGAAGATGATCCACAAGGGCCGAATCTTGTGGATGGGGTCATGATTTTCTTGACCCAGAAGGATGAAGGTAGCGTTGTCCCCAATATGAAGGAAGGCCAGAATGGATTTGAATCTGTCTCTAGTCATAATCTGGGCAGCGTAAGAGCTGTGGATGTCGGGATCTTTCGACCAATAATTGGAAATCTGGGGTTTTTGGACAATCTCAATGTGTAGGCAGATTGCCAGAAAGTTCTGCCTGTCTGTCATGGTGACTTATTCCCACACGTGGCAAACATACTTCTTGTGTAGCGCGGGCCTGTATCAGTTTGTCAGCAATACAAGAGTTGCATACTTGTTTGTTTCGTCCACTAACTTGCGGAGAAGGACGTCATTAATGAACAGTCGATAAACATCAATCGGTTGTGGGTCATCTCCTAGGTCCGCTTGTATTCCCGTAGCAACTGCAAAGAAATAATCTTTATTGTCAAGCTTAGTATGCTATAATTATCACACACACACACGCGCGCGCGCGCGCGCGCGCGCGCTGCACGCACGCAGGCACGCACCTGCACACACACACACACACACACACACACACACACACGCGCGCGCACACACACACACACACGTGCTCGCGCGCTCACGGGAAGAGAATGAGAGAGACAGAGAGAAAGAGAGAGTCAGTCAGACAGCCAGCCAGCCTGCCTGGGGGGAGAGGGAGAGAGAGGAGTGCTTGAACTCACGCTTGCACAACACACACACACACACACACACACACAATATACACGCGCGCGCGCTCGCGCTCTCTCACACATACTGATACAATGCTTCTACCCTCCCTTCTTTTCCCACTCCTCCCTCCACTTAGAAATGTAACACAAACATTCAGACACCTTATAAAATACATTTACCCTCAAATTCGGGGACATTGGGAAAATCTCGTGGTACGTTTCAAACCCAGACGGTGTTTTGCTCCACTGCATCTTCATCCACGTCTGTATCCATGTGATACTCTGGGTCTTCAGCATCCTCATTATTGAATTCGTAGTCGACAGTGTCACCACCATCAGACCCCGAATCATTCATTTCTAATTCCACGGAAGGAGCGGAGGTTTCAGCGCCCAGTGTGTCTGAATCCGAGTCAGACAACACCGTGTTTGAAACCACGAGCACCGCTCCTTCGTTGGCCTGAGCATCTTCCTCGTCGCTACTGTCGACAACATCCTCAACTAAATCAAGCTCAGATTCTTTTCGATGAACTTGTACATCTTCTTCACCCCCTTCATTGTCTGAACCACTTTGTTGAACTCATTCTAACACCTCACGTAACGCCACGTTTTCCCTTCTGCCCGACATGTTGGCGAAGCAGGAAATCTCTCACGTGACTTTTGCGGACATTTCCAGTGCCAGACAGGTCTCTTTGTCTGGACTTCTCTGGGGTCCCAAATATCATCGCTAGGTGCATGTAAACTTACCCTCCCACTGGCGAGGACCCTGTTCTAATATTTATGGCAGCTGCTTCCGTTGGACCGTAGACCAGATAACAGGGGATTTTTTTTTTATAGTTGTGCCGTCACGGAGGCACGGCACCCCCGGGCTGTACAGCAGTGGTGCCGTCACCAGGGGCCGTAGTTACATGTCGTCGGTAAACTTACTTCTACAACAAGATCACCTCCAGGGTACAACCTTGGGCCGTATTTACATGTCGTGGGTGGCGGGGAAGTGACCTCCCCACCTCGTTGTAGGCTCGAAGGGCCGTTACTTAGGGATGTATATGACGAGAGTAACCTTTAACCTCGTGTTTAGCAGTGGGTGACAGTCGAGTAAGCTACAACGAGGAGAGGAGGGCAGGAGTCCGCCCTGGGTTAGATGAAAACAAAGATGGCTGCCAACGTTATGTTTTTCCAACGACGAAGGCAACTATTGCGGAGAGCCGTATTTTACGGGACAGTACGAATCCGTTCGACACGTTCAATGATGGAGAAAGTCACGCGAAGTTAAGATTTCGTCGTCACAACATCATCCAGCTGACAGATACCCTTTGAGAAGACACTGGATTTGATTTGCACAGACGGAGACACGGAACTCTGCCCCCTGCTCTACAAGTGTGTCTGGCACTGCGCTTTTTTTTTTTTTTTTTTTTGCCACTGGCACATTTCAAGATGATGTTGTGAAACAATCGGCGTATCTCAGAAAACATCAAGAATTGTTAGGAGAGTGACACTGGCCTCGTTGCGTCGCCTGCCAGTGGAAGTGAAAAATGCCAGATACTGATGCCGAGGCTGCTGCGATCAGCCAGAAATTCTACGGGTTAGTACACAATAGAATAGCTCGTAAAATTGTGACCAAAATATATGTGATGTGTGTGTTTGTGTCTGTCTGTGACTGCCACTTTGTGTGCGTCACAGTATGTGCATGTGTGTGCGTGATCAGTCTGACGTCTGTTCATTCCCGGACAAGCAGATAGATCTAGCTCCCAAGTTCGTCTGCTACGATAGTTAGCTTAGCTCTTGGTGTGTGTAGGTTAAATCTGTCTTCGTGCCTGTATGTATCACTGTTGCGTAGTGTCAGTGTGTGTGTGAGTGTGACTTCATCATGTTTATGGCCTTTTAATAGTTGTATCAAACTTGTTTCAGTTAAGCTGCTTTTTCAGTCTGTGTCAGTGTGTATGTGTCTGTGCCACTGTGTGAGAGAGTATGGGTTGGGATGTTGTTATTTCGGGTTTAACGTCCACATCACCATCGGTGTTGGTCCAGGGGCCATTCCATAAAAACAAGAGCTTTTAAATTATTTTAATGCGTCCATTATGGGACAGTTGCCAAAAAAGGACCCAGTTCAATTATTCATTTGTTTGAGTGTGGGATGTGTGTGTGTGTGTGTGTGTGTGTGCGTGTGTGTGTGTGTGTGTGTGTGTGTGTGACCTTTCATGAAATTAAGTGTTAGGATGCTTTTAATGTTTTATTGCTTTTTTTTTCAGGATGAACCCAGGTTTTCCAAACATCATCGGTGCATTGATGGAACCCATGTTAAGATTCAGGCTCCAACGGAGGGGGAACAGGAATATGTCAACCGCAAAAACTTTAATTCAATCAATGTGCAGGTAAGATTGTTTTTGGTTTTTGAAATGTAAATGCAACTGAGCTGAACAGACTAAGAATTACAAATCCGTTATAGATGACTGCACAAGCTTTTGGTATTTTTTTTTTGGCTTTTTTTGGCTTGTGTTGTTTAGAACAGAGCAAGTAGTATTTTTGCTAATGTTCATTTCAAAAAGGTGTGTTCTCGGTTGAGAACTGTGGCCATGCATGAGGAACACATGCACACACACACACACACACACACACACACACACACACACACACACACACCCATTCCAACATATCAAAGTTTGAAAGGCACAGGCACAAGATTACAGATGCACAGCCAGCAACACACAACACCAGGATCAAACTCATAATCAGTTCAGTTTAGCAGTGTATTTGAAGCCTTTTCATCAAACATGATATTAGACTGAAGTGAAAGAAAGTATTAAACAAAGAAACAAACAGAAAACTCAGCTAAATAAAGAGTTAAAATAAAAACAATGCAATACTTAACAAAATAATAATGTAACTACCTTAATCAAGAAAATACCATAGCTTGTAAGTATAGCATAGCTATAAGTATATGACTGGCTAAGAACAGCACCCATATAAAAAAAAATGAAAACATAGCTGTGTACAGAATATTTCGACACTGCCATATTCGTGCATACACCCTCAGCATGATACAATGGATGTAGTAATGGGCATCCAAGAAGAATATGTGGAACAAAAATAGAATCATTACATGCACAAAAAACCCTGTGAAAAATTAATGTTACAAGACTGTAGTCCTAATTTCACTATATTGCGAGCTAAATTTCTGAACCCGAGGAGCCACATTTTAAAAAACACGGATATAAACATTTTTCATGAACAAATGAATCTTTCGCTTTGTTTTCTTGAGCTGCCACAGTTCAGTGTTTAGCATTTGGGGGTTACAAGCAAGAAGTCCTGGGTTTGAAATTTATGGCACTGTTAGTGTATCCATAGGAAAGGCAGTGTAATCAAATTTTCATAAATCCAACCAGGCGCAAATGGGTGCTTGACTGAAAAATTACTCTTGGTGGAGGTTAAAATGTTGAAAGGAGAGAACTGGGCCCCACCACACTATGCCAAGCCTTAGACCCAAGAAAAAAGTCATTGTCCTTCCAGCCTTGATAAAAAGCTAAGGGGGCTTTTTTAAATCTTTGACTGCAGATTCACACATATTGCCATACATGTAAATGTGCAAATTTCATGGAAACATGTACATGTTCTGTTGGGTTTTCCAGATCATCACTGCCTGCCTGATCCTGCACAACTTTGCAAGAAGCAACAACATCGACCTGCCACCGGACGACATTGACCTGCCACCAGACGCTCCAGAAGATGACGTCCACAGAGGTCCAGAAGTGAATGCTCAAGGTGAAGTGGCTGAACAGGCCAACCCACAGGCGCACGACCCCACTGAAAGAAGGCGACGGGCTGCGGGTCAGTTAGTTCGACAGAGGTTCATCGAGCGATATTTTACGGCTGCATAGTTTCAGACAGTGTTATTTCTCAGTCGATACCAACAGCTCGAAACAGTGGAACACTAGAAGAAATAATGATTCTTCAGGCACATGAGGGAACAAGAAATTAGGTGCAATCCATAGTTGCTGGAGAAATAAAACTAAGAATTTTGTTAACCACATCATCACGAATTACTGACATAAAACTTTCTGTCAAGCATTACTTGAGAACTAAATGTGTCACAACTCTCTGTAAAAATAATGGGAGGAGGAGCAATCTTACAACTGTGCAAGTCGTAAAATCAAGCGTTACTCTAAACTAAGCTCTCGTTTAGGTTTTCTGAATTTGTAATTGTTCTCTCTCTCAATTCGTAGATTGTTCACAGCAGTTGCACTCTGTTCTCTCTCTATTCGGCCATTGTTCAGAGCAGTTTCACTCTTGTAAAACTCTCTCCTACATTTGTCGGTTTCCACCTGGCTGTCTCTTAGCTGTTGTAAGCCAGCATCATACTTCATTTTGCTTCTCTGACGCATCGGATCTCCTCTTCACACCACGGGTAGTCGGTGTCATGGCTATGCCTGAAATAAGAAGACGCAAGTTTTTAATGCACACCAATATTTGACTTTTCTAGTGATTTTTGTGCAAACATAATCAGTACAGATACAGCAAAGCTGTCGTGTTTATATCCAAGATCAGACTGTGAGCATTTATGTGGGATTGCTGGATTGAAGAGTAGCCACTTCTACAATTTCTGAAAGTTTGATGGGAGGGGTGCTTTCAGACAGCGATAGCTGCGATGAGAAGCATGTGGAATGTATTGCCCGTGAATTCAGTGATTCTCTATCAATATGATTATTGATTCATAGTACTGGCGTGTATGATTTTAGATACCTTGTACTTGACCTACTCTTTTGTGTTTGTGCTTTGTTAATTTTATATGTGCTGTGTTGATAAATAAACATGTATCCACTGTTTTAAAACTGTAGTTTGTGTCTGTTCTTTTCATTTAAGGCTGTACAAAATGTATTTACATTCCGACTTTGCCTCAGTGGATGAGGTTCAGAGTGAACTGCATGAAAGAAAGAACTGACAATGAGTAATGAGATTAAGAGTGTACACCGCAGATTTTCATTCAGACAAATGTCTTTTTCTCTTCTACATACACAGGTTATAAAAAAAAAAAACAGTCAAAAATTAAAAAGTATTATCGCCGGTGATCAGCCCCAGTTGGATGGATATGTGTCAGAGTTGTTTTGGGGTTCTTTTTTTGCCTTTTTCCCCTATTGCTGCTACAGAGCCATGCTCCAATAAGAATCACCAAAGATCATGTGACATATTTCTAAATGCAATGATGATGGTGATTTCAGTGCTATGGAGTTCAATTTCAGTGTGGGACTCTGTGACAGGGCTGATTTTTATGCTTTTTTTTTTTCATAACACATCACAGACAGTATTATATTTCTGCTGTCAACCAGGCCTAAGAGAAACAGGCACTTGCAGTGTTGTTCATGAAAGTGAAGACCATGGTAGGCAGAAAATAGAGAAAATAGCCAACGAGACAACAGAGAATGTGATAGTGAAGTGGAACCTCCTGAAAACATACTGCACACATGTGGTTTTAAAGCATAAGGTTCCCTTAAGTCAATTAACGGATCCCAACTGCATTACAAAGTGTTTCAAAGAAATGGGTTATTTGGTGGTAAATGTTTTTATGCCTGCATGCCATATCCTGCAACTATGAAGGCATTTCCTGACCTGCCTTCCTTGCACCTGAAGCTCGTGTGGACACAGAGCTGGCTGCCTCTAATCCAAGATCATTTCATCTGTTAAAAAGAAAAACCATTATAGATTCTGTCACAAAGGTGAAAGATCCCACAGACATTTTATCACGTTCAAAGGCTGAGTTTTTGACCCCCCCCCCCCCCCCCCCCCTAAAAAAAAACTGCCATAAATATGTTGAAAATGTGAATTAAAAGTGTATGTGAACTTTGTTCGCCTTTATCAAGTAGCATGACGTGGGTCGTTTTATTCTATTTATTTTTCTAGCAGGTTTGGACAGCATCAACTGTTTGGGGTCGGCGCAAGAGAAACTGTGTACAGATTTGAAGTTACATTCAAGGTGCATGAACGAGTATCCAAGTGACTGATTATTAGACTGCTTGACTAGCTGACTGACTGATCAATTAATGTTTTTATTAACCTTATTTCTTATCTATAAATCGTGACTATTTCTTTTTGTTTTTTTGTTTTTTTTTTACTGATTGATGAATAGTTTTCCTCAAATCAAGGAGAGAATAAACTATTACTCGTCTACTAAAGTAGATTCCGAGGAATCGCTGTCCACAAACACATATGGGCATGTGTACACAAGCCCCCACCCCCCACCCCCACCCTGCGCCTGACGTGCCCGCATGCGTGTACACGCACATTCATACACATGCACACACTAAACGCGTGAGCGTATACCTATCTTAGATTGTTTAATGTGGATAGACACTAAATATAAGAAGAAATAACAACGACAAACAACAACAACAACAACAACAACACACACACACACACACACACACACACACACACACACACACACAGAGCATACATACATATGTATATAGTCTGATCTATATAGATAGGTCCAGATTCCAGAAACACCACCACCACCACAGTCACACACAACAGGTACTTCAGATGTGTATCTCTGACCCCTCCCTCTTTCTTTTTTTCCCATTCCCACACCATCCAACATCCGCTTTCCTCTCCAACCGTATCCCCACTCCCACCCCAACCTACACCCCACTCCACACTATCCAACATCCCCTGTCCTCCGCAACCTACACCCACTCCCTCCCCCCCCACCTACACCCCACTTCCTCCCCAACCCTACACCCCACTCCCTCCCCAACCTACACCCCACTCTCCCTCCCCAACCTACACCCCACTCCCTCCCCAACCTACACCCCTCCCTCTCCAACCTACACCCCACTCCACACTATCCAACATCCCCTGTCCTCCCCAACCTACACCCCACTCCCTCCCCAACCTACACCCCACTCCCTCCCCAACATACACCCCACTCCCTCGCCAACCTACACCCCACTCCCTCCCCAACCTACACCCCACTCCACACTATCCAACAGCCCTTGTCCTTAACAACCTACACCCCACTCCCTCGCCAACCTACACCCCACTTCCACTGCAGTTCCTTCCATCCACCCACTGGTGTGTGTGTGTGTGTGTGTGTGTGTGTGTGTGTGTGTGTGTGCGTGCGTGCGTGCTGTGCATATGCGTGTGTGCGCGTGTATGTGTGTCAGGGGTGGGTGAGGATGGGTGGCTATCTTTCGATTTTTCTTTTAAAGTTTCATTTCTCTACGTTAAACACACAGACAAAAATAACCTAGTCTGAAAAGAAACCAATGGGATGGTGCTCTGACGATAGATAGCAACCCTTCCTCCCCCTCCCACTAGTCTTCGTGTGTGTGTGTGTGTGTGTGTGTGTGTGTGTGTGTGTGTGGACTATTGTGATAACAGTGAAAAAATATCTAAATTAGCCATCAACACAGTATGTCACAGAACATTAAACAGTAACACACACACATACACACACACATACACACACACGCGCGCGCGCGCACACACACACATAAATATGTGCGCGCGCACACACAAGCACAAACATACACACAAATAAAAATTACCCACTGGGGTCGTTGTCAACCACTGTCCGCTTTCTCCGGTGAAGAGAACACCCATGCAAGTTTCACAAGTTTGTGATGCGCACGTGGCTAAATTAGACAATGACCAACATCATTGCCGCCACAGTAAGAAACTTGTGTGAAGACTACCTACCCACGATAAAACTCTGTCGTGTTTGGTGTGGAGCTGGTGTGGTGGATCTTCTCCGCCATATTGGTCCCACACCGGTGTGCCCACATCCGGAGTGGATGCGCGGGCTGACTGCGCATACAGCAGGCCGGACGGTTGAGGCACGTGCAGCACAGAAGACCTTGACTCGCACGGAATTCTTGACGTCATTCGTAAGCTGTGTTGACACGGTCCAGATTCAAATGCATTGCCTCGTCGTTGATACACAATCACAAGTGTGTGTGTGTGTGTGTGTGTGTGAGAGAGAGAGAGAGATAGAGAGAGAGACAGACAGACAGACAGAGACAGAGACAGAGAGAGCATGCTCATACGTCTGTGTGTGTGTGAGTGCGTGTGTGTGTGTGTGTGTGTATGTGTGTGTGTGTGTGACAGATAAAGAGAGAAGGAGAGTGTGTGTGCGTGCGCATGGGCAGGCGTGTGTTTGTAAACAAGAGAGAGAGAGAGAGAGAGAGAGAGAGCTTCTCAACATTTCGACTCCGAGTTTGTGGCCTTAAAAACTGTATTCAGTGGTTTCGAAATGACCAAACAGATATCAATTGCCCATCATGTGGAAATGGATTCGAAAATGAAACGCATGTTTTATTTTACTGTACCACTTATGATGATATCCGTAAAAAAAAAATGTGCCATACTGAAATCCTTCCCCAACATTCCCGATCAGAACAAAGTTATACAAATCCTTTCTAGTAGCAATGAAACTGTTATGAAATCTGTCGCTGAATTTATAGCACAGGCAATGAAGATAAGAAAGAGTAAGTTAGAATTAATGTGAGATAGCATTTAACTTTAAAAAAAAAAGTAACTATTCGAGATGATCCTGTATCAATGTGTGGGTGGGTGGGGGGGGGGGGGGGGGGGGGGGGGGGTGCTGTTTGTGGCGCGCGCGCGTTTTTGTGTGTACGTGTATGTTTACGCATGTTTGAAATCAGTAAATGATATTGTTATGTACACACCATTGTTCATGTTCACCCCCTTGTCTTAAGCTGTAATGCTATGACAATAAAACATTTGTCTTTGTCTTTGAGAGAGAGAGAGAGAGAGAGAGAGAGAGAGAGTGTGTCTCTGTGTGTGCGCTCAATGTAGATAAAGCATGTTTTACGCACACGCACTCGCACACACGCACGCGTTACACCGGTATATTTTCAGGGGAGACAAAATGAATGCACAGCTGGGCAGAACACATGTGACGGACAACTCTATGGGACAAAAAGCGTCCAACAACTGCGCACAATCAATTCAGGTTGATCATTTAAGTAGTGTACAATTTGCCTTGCAGAATGGTACATAAACTGAAACATGTAAAACCCATAATTCTGTTTGTTTGTCTTTTGTTTTTGTTTTTCTTAAGTAGCCGAATTCTACTACTACCAGCAAAATGCAGGGACCTTCCTAAAAGGACAGAAAATCCAAATGAAGTTTTTTGTTTTGAATTTTTATTAAGTCATATGTCATTTTGATGCCCCCCCCCCCCCCCCAAAAAAAAAAAAAAAAAAAAAAAAGTATTCGCATCACATTTTTCAAATTTGATTTGCTTATAAATCGCTCATGATAATTTTTCACTCTAATCGCAGAGTCTGTGGATTGCTCAAGTAAGCTGTTTTGTCCCACGAAACTTCAACACCAGTTTGACTTAATAAGCATAGAGCTGCCCTCTATGATTGTTGACACCTTTTACCTCCCTTGCATCCTTACTGAATCCTCAAGCATAGGCTGAAAGATTTTCCCCTACATTTATTCAGTGCTAATGGTGATTTTAGTTTTTCAGCAACTTATTTCTTTACTGCACTTTCCTTTCGTTTTACTGTCTTACCCTTCGCTGGCTGCTTTGAGCTGCTGTTGGATTCTGTTTATAATCCTTGGAAATGAGAACACCTCAGAATTATAGAATGCGGTATGTCTCCATCTGGTGCAAAGGGTTCCTATCACTGTTTTTCCAGCCAGTCTTTTACACAGCATAATTCGTATGTTTCCTTGTAAATGAACAAGTTTTTTTTTGCTGATATTACTGTTCCCTTATAAATGGACATATTTTGTGCTGATATTAGTGTTCTGGCAATTGATTAAAGTGTCTGAGTTTGTTAATGTGTGGTGTATTGGCGCACTCGCTCTGTTGTCTTGCATTATACAGAAACGGAACCGACATAGATGAATCAAAGGACTTAATTTTTTTTTTTTTTTTTTAAGGTTTTCTTATTTTATACACACTCTCGTTTCTTCCCCCCCCCCCCCCCCCCCCCCCCCTCCTCAACTATGCAGAAAATGGTAGTTGCCTATTAAATACACAACACGGTACGAAAGCGTTAACAATCAATTCTGTATATACACACGCCTGAAAGCATGTCGTTGGTCCCTATTGCCTGTCTCCCTCTCCTTCCCCCTACCCAAGCACGTGAGCGCTCTTCACACCACACCACACCACCACCATCCACCCTTTCCAACACCCATCCACCTGCATCCCCCACCCCTACAAGAAAACATACACACCTACAGAGAGAGAAGGAAGAAAGAAAAAAAAAAAAGACAGACAGACCGTTAGGCAGACGGACAGACACGGCAACCTTAAATGGATTTAGGCATTTTATTTTTTTTTTTACATGTCGTCTCACCAGTTGTCACTTCCCCGATGAAGCCAATCTTATAGTGAAAAGAATGTCTGCATGATCCCCCTCATTTTCCACAATACCCACGTGCAACAGTCTTACACATACCAAAACGAAAGAGTGCAAGAAAGTACGGAGGAGTGGACAACGAAAAGGCATATTTATCTTGGGGTCACTTTCTTTATGAAAGAAACGACACCAAGACTGTGTTGTATGTGTGCGTGCGTGTACCTGTAAGTGTGTGTCATAGTGTATATGCGCGCACGCAAAAAGCACAAACACGTGCATGTTTTTGTAACCATGTGTATCTCTCCCCCCCTCCCTCTCCGTGCGCGCGCTCGTTTGTAAGAGTGAATGCATGTATGAGATCTCTTTATATTTTCTCAGTTGCAACTGATTTTCGAATATGACTGAAAATTGGCAGCCTAGATGCCGTTTTTTGTTTATATAAATACTTATACACATCTTCGCAGCAATCACAACATGGTCTATTTTCAGTATTCTGTGTCTGTCAATATTTTCTTGTCTAAGAATTCCAAAGAGCACAGTTTCTTCAGAAAACACAGTATCTTGTGCTGTATACAGCTAATATGTAGTGACTGACAAACTTCCAAAACGAATTAACCTTATGACAGTGAAAAAAGAAATGTTCGATGTAATCAATTTCATCATTGCAATATGAACAATTTCGATTATCCCTGACTTTCATTTTGCATAGCATTATATTAGTCGGGTATATATTTTGTAAAATGTTCCATTGTAAAACTCTCAGTCTGGTTTCTTTGGTGCACAAGCGGGGTATCTTCCATACATTTTCATTTTACTCCAGTCCATATTTATTAGACCAAAAAATGGGCTGCACATGGTTCTGTGTAACTGAGGGAACACAAAGTTGCGCGGAAATCCTTCTAAGATATATGCTTTTTGTTACAGAACAGAGGTGGTTCTGAAAAATCTATATCATACCTATCTTGTTCACTAACCCTAGTAATAAAAATATGTGTGGCCGCTGACACTACGTTATACTCTAAGATCCTTGCAGGGGAGGCTCCTATCTTGTTAACCACGTCCTGGTATGAAAGCATTCTATTCGGACCATACGTATCACTAACATTTAGTATTTTTCCCTTTATCCAGTCACCGAAGAAAAAGGACATTTCCTCGATATTTTATGTACTGGTTATTCCACAGTAAAGAGGGAAAGGGTGAGACATCTTCATGTGTATTCAGATCCAGCCATGTTTTCAGAGTAATTTTCCAAAAATGTGAATGTATCTTGTCTAAACCTTTGAAAAGTGCGCTTTTGGTATTTGCATAAAAACACGTGACATTCTCACCAAAGGGTAGAAATATTTTTCTCGGAATGATAGTCCGTCTTTCATTGTTTGTGGCCTTACACATTTTTACAACCCATGACAGGAGAAAAGCAGGTTGCATCTGTCTTAAATTTATCATTTTCAATCCTCCTTTTTCATATTCACTGCACGTTACGCTTCTTTTAACTTTTTCAAATGCCTTTCGATTACAATGGGTTTTTTTTTTACGCCAGAGAAATCTAAAAAGCATGCCGCTACCACTTAAAAAGTGAACCGTGAAACAGAGCACACACGGTGGTTCAGTTCTGAAGCATCTTAGTGACATCAACGATATACCTGGGAGCAGGAATTGGCTATAAAACACAACCACTAAGTTGCAACATGCATTAAGCGATCACTTACTCCCACTTGCTGTTCTTCCAGTCCGTGCATATGAGGGTTGCAGTTTTTTTTTTTTCTCGGGGTATCCTATGTGATAACCTAATCCTACAACTCTACATATAAATTTGATATTCTCGCGCCATCATCGACTAAT
>JADBJO010001219.1:15000-55000 GCA_016801955.1 Conus betulinus | reverse complement strand
CCACAGCATTACCGATCGGCTAACTTCTATATATGTAACCACAGCATTATCGATCGGCTAACTTCTATATATAACCACAGCATTACCGATCAGTTAACTTCTATACAATCATAGCATCACTGATTAGTTGACATAGCTAAAATCATAACATTACTGATCACTTGACTTCTATATAATGATATAATCACTGATCAGTTAACTTCTATATAATCATAGCATCAGTGATCAGTTAGCTTTTATATAATCATAGCATCAGTGATCAGTTGGCTTTTATATAATCATAGCATTACTGGTCAGTTCCCTTCTACAGATTCATAGCATTACTGATCAGTTTACTACTGTATGATCTTAGCATTACTAAGCAGTTAACTACTGTATGATCATAGCATTACTGATCAGTTAACTACTGTATGATCATAGCATTACTGATCAGTTAAGTACTGTATGATCATAGCATTGCTGATCAGTTAACTACTGTATGATCATAGCATTACTGATCAGTTAACTACTGTATGATCATAGCATTACTGATCAGTTAACTACTGTATGATCATAGCATTGCTGATCAGTTAACTACTGTATGATCATAGCATTACTAATCAGTTAACTACTGTATGATCATAGCATTGCTGATGAGTTTAACTACTGTATGATCATAGCATTACTAATCAGTTAACTACTGCATGATCATAGCATTACTAATCAGTTAACTACTGCATGATCATAGCATTGCTGATCCATAAACTACTTTGTGACCATAGCTCTATAGAGCAATTAAACATTTTGTGACTGCAGGATTGGCGATCCATTAACTACTCTATGACAAAAGGATTAACTACTAAGTCAGTATAACATTGCTTTTTATCATAGCTACTAAGTCCTTATAGCATTGCTGATTGATTACCTCCCTTTTTATCATAGCTACTAAGTCCTTATAGCATTGCTGATTGATGACCTCCCTTTTTATCATAGCTACTAAGTCCTTATAGCATTGCTGATTGATTACCTCCCTTTTTATCATAGCTACTAAGTCCTTATAGCATTGCTGATTGATTACCTCCCTTTTTATCATAGCTAGTAAGTCCTTATAGCATTGCTGATTGATTAATTACCTTTTTTATCATAGCAATGCTGACCAGTTAACTTCTGTATGGCCACAGGACTGATGAAGAGGTCATTCTATTTTTATCCATGACAGAAGCAAAGATCATTCTACTTTTTATCCACAACAGAAGCAATTTGTGACTGCAGGATTGGTGATTGATGTTGAGACAACACACACACACAAGAGAGGAGTGGGGCCACACTCGGCTGGTGAGAACATCTCTCACCAACCTGTGAGAACATCACTCACCAAATGATGAAAACAGCTTTTGAACATCTTTTAACATCCTTCACAGCCAGACTTATGAGGGGTGGCCTACCCGACAAGTCTTGATCACAGGTCAGTGAAGACTAGAGTAATAGTGAAGTAGCGCGTTGAAGATAGAACAAAACCAAGAAAATGAGATGCAGTAATTTCCTCATGGGCAAAGTCATCGGACTATCAAAATGTACCTCGGTTAAATAACCGTTAAAAACCGTTATTTTGCCGTTATTGCTTATATATGGGTGGGTTCTGATAATGTTTGGTATATAGATAGGTTATCACTCTCAAATTGCACTTCCGTTTAGTGTTTTAAAATCTGACCGTTAAAAAAAAAACCGTTATTCTTGACATATATTGTCCGATTTGAAAACTGGGAGTACGTTTATATGCTTTGCATCTTGTTCGTGACTGGTTCTTTCCTGTACACCGGCTGATTAGCCATCCACGTGAGCTTGTAGTCGCCTAGATTCTTGGGCCTGTGATGGACCAGTTTTTGTAGGCATACCAGGGGTCCAGGATTTCCGTAGATGCCAGAATCTGGTTTGTGGATGGGTGGCCAGGGGTCCGGCTTGACAAGCCCTCACACTTGCCCTCTGATCTGACTGTCAGGAAAAGTGTGTGGTGCCAGCTGGCAAAGGTCAAGTTTCCTCCACTTTCGTTCAAGATAGAATTGAGATTATAGTGTGTTAGGATGATTGGCAAGGGGCGTAAGCCTTGTTAGGACAGTAATCTGGACAAGACAGAATTGAGATCATAGTGTGTTAGGATGATTGGCGAGGGGTTTAGAGTCTTGGTAGGACAGCAATCTGGACAAGACAGAATTGAGATCATAGTGTGTTAGGATGATTGGCAAGGGGCGTAAAGCCTTGCTAGGACAGTAATCTGGACAAGACAGAATTGAAATCATAGTGTGTTAGGATGATTGGCAAGGGCGTAAAGCCTTGCTAGGACAGTAATCTGGACAAGACAGAATTGAAATCATAGTGTGTTAGGATGATTGGCAAGGGGCGTAAAGCCTTGCTAGGACAGTAATCTGGACAAGACAGAATTGAGATCATAGTGTGTTAGGATGATTGGCAAGGGCCGTAAAGCCTTGTTAGGACAGTAATCTGGACAGACGAGGCCTGAGACACTAGCGGTGTAGGATGGTTGTGAGGGGGGGGGGGGGGGGGGGGGGGGGGGGGGGGTCAGTAGCTTTTGATGCTTCACGTGCCTGGCAGTCATTATTGTCAAAGCGTGGTGTAGTGGTGTGTGCTACAGTCAAAGTCGTGTAGGCTACTTTGAGACTTCTCCCTGTTATGACTGTTGAATGCTGCGCATGTGAATAAGTTATGCTACGTACTTCGCTTTCATGAACGCTAAACGCTGCGTAGTTGTGTGACCTTGATGAGTAATGTCATGTACTTTTAGATGCCCCAATGTCACAGTGGTTAAATTTGTGCCGTTAACGCATGAAGAAGTAAAGCTTTGGTCTGTCTGCTTTCCTTTGATGGGGGTGTTCTTCTCCCCCTCCCCCCTCCCCCACCCCCCCTCCCCCTCCCTCACCAGTGTGTGAGGAACAGGGGATCGCTGTCTGAGGTGAAAATCTGTAACAAGGGTTGGCCTGGGATTGGGGTGATCACGTGACAAACACATTTTGTTCGTACAGGGTTTGCCAGGGATTGGGATGATGACGTGGCGAACAGTTTTAATGGGGTTGTGTAGGGATGAACTGATCACGTGGCAAACACAACTTATTGTTACAGCGCGCGTTGAACAGTGATTACACTGATGACGTTACAAACACATGCTATTGTTACAGCGTTGAACAATGATTGCACTGATGACGTTACAAACACAAGTTATTGTTACAGCGTTGAACAGTAATTGAACTGATCATGTTACAAACACATGTTACTGTTACAGCGTTGAACAGAGATTGAACTGATCATGTTACAAACACATGTTATTGTTACAGCGTTGGCGGGAGATTGCACTGACATGTCACAAACAAATGTTATTGTTACAGCGTTGAACAGAGTTTGCATTGACATGTCACAAACACATGTTACTGTTACATCGTTGAACAGAGATTGCATTGACATGTCACAAACACATGTTACTGTTACATCGTTGAACAGAGATTGCATTGACATGTCACAAACACATGTTACTGTTACAGCGTTGGCGAGAGATAGCATTGACATGTCACAAACACATGTTACTGTTACAGCGTTGGCGAGAGATAGCATTGACGTGTCACAAACACATGTTACTGTTACAGCGTTGGCGAGAGATAGCATTGACATGTCACAAACACATGTTACTGTTACAGCGTTGGCGAGAGGTAGCATTGACATGTCACAAACACATGTTATTGTTACGATGTTGGCCATCGACTGGGCTGATTACGGGCTAAACATGTTTTGTCAAACGTCCCTTCTGAAAAGATCCCTCCTCCCAAATACAATCTGCATTAACCGCACGAACATTAAATTCTGTTCCAATATTGGAAACCTTGATCTCAAATTTCGTCGAAATCTTTCTTTCAAAATGCAAAACACAAGTGTCTGCTCTCCCAAATACAATCTGCATTAACCGCACGAACATTAAATTCTTTTTCCAATATTGGAAACCTTGATCTCAAATTTCGTCGAAGTCTTTCTTTCAAAATGCAAAACACAAGTGTCTACAGAGCAGCGTTTCCATGAACAGGGAGAAACAGTACTGTGGGCCACTAATTCATGTACAGGTACAAACATGCTACCAAAACATTCATTTGCTCTCTTTTGTCTCCCCCTCCTATTTCTTGGTCATGAGTGTATCGTCTGAGATCCATCCACCTATCTTTCGTCTGATCAGAAATCGTACGCACAATCGAATCCATGATCTATTCAGACATCGTTTCACGATTTGATGCGTGATGTGGATAGATAAGGAGAAGATTGTAGCAGAGGTTTTACTTTTTTGTGATAGTGAAAATGTTTGGCCAGCATTTGTTTCAGAGGATAATGTTCAAGTGAAAGCAGAAAATTAAAATCAAACTCGTTGTACAAGAGGGGCTTACTGCTGTCAGGCAGTTCCTGGATACTGGCAGTGTCATTTGTGCTCACCACTCACGGCCCTCTGCAAAAACACATAGACGCACATATCCCTAACCCATCCAACCCCAGCCCAAAATAGCGCGCGCGCCCGCACACACACACACACACACACACACACACACACACACACACACACACACACACACACATACACATACACACACACGCGCGCACGCGCGCGCACACACACACACACACACACACACGTGCGCGCGCGCACGCACACACGCACACACACACACACCACACACACACACACACACACACATGCACATACGCGCACACACACACTAGTTCACTTCAAACGCGGTGACAGCCCTGATATGGCCCTTTGCGGTCGGCTGGGCTATAAGCAAGGTTACCTTCCTTACACACACACACACACACACACACACACACACACACATACACGCGCGCGTGCGCGCACGCACGCACAGACAGACAAACACACACACACACACACACACACACACACACACACACACACACACACACGCACGCACGCACGCACGCACGCACACACGCACACACACACAAACACACACACACACACGCACACACACACGCGCGCGTGCGCGCACGCACGCACAGACACACACACACACACACACAACACACACACACACACACACACACACACACACGCACACACACACAGAGAGTCAGCAAGGCAGTGGGTTTATGTAAAATAGTTTTTATTTTATTTCGGGCACGTGAGATGAATGAAAGTGATGATAATGTGTGGCATACATCTAGTGCTGATTGACACACAGTCACTCACGGCTGTCACGGATCTATAAGACAGACAGACAGACAGACAGATACAGCTAGCTGTACAGCTGTTTACGGATCTATAGGGCAGACAGACAGGCAGATACAGCTAGTCAGAACTGTACAGCTGTCACGGATCTCTATAAGGGCAGACAGACAGGCAGATACAGCTGGCTGTACAGCTGTCACGGATCTACTGGGCAGACAGATAGGCAGGTACAGCCGGCTGTCAGGAGTCTACAGACAGACAATGCAGTCATGGGTCTACAGACACTTAAGTATGGGTCTACGTACAGACCGTGCTGACATGGGTCTATGGACAGACAGACACTGATGTCAAGGGTCTACAGACTTATACTGAAGTCATAGGTCCACAGACACTGAAGTCATAGGTCTACAGACACTGAAGTCATGGGTCTATAGACGCTGAAGTCATGGGTCTACAGACACTGAAGTCATGGGTCTACACGCACACGCTGTCATGGTCTACAAACACTGAAGTCATAGGTCCACAGGCACATACGTCATGGTCTACAGACACTGAAGTCATGGGTCTACAGACACTGAAGTCATGGTATTGCAGACACTGAGGTCATGGGTCTAAAAACAATCACGCTGTGGGTCTATAGACACATTGATGTCATGGGTCTACAGACAGTCATTGCTGCTGTGGGTCTACAGACAGACTTTGATGTCGAGGATCTACCGACAGCGCGGTCGTGGGTTTGCAGACACACAGATACTGCTGTCATGGGTCTACAGACAAATGCTGCTGTCGTGGGTCTACAGACAGACACAGCCATTATGGGTCTACAGACAGACCCTGCCATTATGGGTCTACAGACAGACCCTGCCATTATGGGTCTGCAGACAGACCCTGCCATTATGGGTCTACAGACAGACCCTGCCATTATGGGTCTACAGACAGACACTGCCATTATGGGTCTACAGACAGACAGACCTTTGTTGCAGTCACAGATCTACAGGCAAACAAACGCACTACAGTCACAGATCTACTGACAGCGAAGCAGGTTGGCAGACAGACCTACCCACCTTGAAGACTAGCTGGGAGAACTAGCTCAGCGCAGTGCAACAAGCCTGCTCCATTGGAAACCTCAGGATGCTGGCGATAGTGGTCAACACGAACTCAAGATGTCAATACAACGGCTGGATCTTTCATACCTCAAGATATCGTAATACTGGTAAATTCATACATTAAGTTGTCGGTATCGCCGGACACATTTTGCTTGACCTCAGTTCTACCGGTCCATTTCTATCTCATGATGTCAGAAGCACCCGTCCATTCATATCTAAGGATGGCGGTGAAACTGGTGCATCCATACCTCCAGGAGTAGTAGGTGATACCGGTTCATTCATTCCTGAAGGGATTGCCGGTGAAACCTGTCAATACTAAGATATTAGTACTACCGGTTCATTCATTCCTGAAGGGATTGTCCGTGAAACCTGTCAATACTAAGATACCAGTGATACCGGTTCATTCATTCCTGAAGGGATTGCCGGTGAAACCTGTCAATACTAAGATATTAGTACTACCGGTTCATTCATTCCTGAAGGGATTGTCCGTGAAACCTGTCAATACTAAGATATCAGTAACACCAGTTCATTCACTCTTTAAGCTGTTCAGAACTCCACACATCAGACAAACTGGTCCATTTACACCCCAGTACTGGTCCATTCTCACTGTAACGTCAACATTCTTCAGAGTCTGACATGACACACAGCGTTTTGTACAGAGCCTTGACACTGACACAGACACTGTCGCAAAATCGGCCGACACCGTGGTGCGTCATGAAAAGTTTGACGTCATCCCGTGAAACAATGTTCTGGCAATGAAACGGTGACCCTTGCCCTATACCAAGAAACAGAGGGGTGAAAAGTCTCTGTCTCTAGGTAGAGTTCCTCTGCCTATATAGAAAGCTTTCTCCTCTTCCTGTCGATCTGAGGGCCTCGGAATCTGCCTCCTGTTGATAGGCTAGCAGTCTGCTCATCATACGTCAAACCTCGGCTACAGCAATGTTGACCTTACGTCAAACGGTGACTCTAGTCGTGTCGACCTTCCAGAAATCTTGGATGTCTCCATGTTGATTTTAGGTCAAATGATGGCGCTAGTCGTGCCAGCCGTATGAGAGCATTGGCTCTAGTGATGTGTACCTTGCTCTTGTTATGTAGACAATATGTCAGACAAGGCTGCTGGTGTCATGCTGACTCTGAATCACACATTGCCTGCAATCAGGTAAACCTCAAGTCAAACTGTCAGCTGTTATCACGATGACCGTACGTCAAACATCGGGTAGATGACCTTACATCAAACATCGGGTAGATGACCTTACATCAAACATCGGGTAGATGACCTTACGTCAAACATCGGGTAGATGACCTTACATCAAACATCGGGTAGATGACCTTACGTCAAACATCGGGTAGATGATCTTACGTCAAAACATCGGGTAAATGACCTTACGTCAAACATCGGGCATTGTCATGGTGCCTTGCCTTCAACTGTTTGCTGTGGTCAAGTTAACCTACGTCACATGTTCAGTTTTGTGGCTGTTGTCACATGCATCGTACGACATAATGTTGTCGTGTTGACTCTACGTCAAATGTCTGTTGTCATGTTGACCCTACGTCAAATGTCTGCTGTCATGTTGATCCTACGTCACATGTCTGCTGTCATGTTGACCCTACGTCACATGTCTGCTGTCATGTTGACCCTACGTCACATGTCATGTTGAGCCTACGTCACATGTTTGCTGTCATGTTGACCCTACGTCACATGTCATGTTGACTCTACGTCACATATCTGCTGTCATGTTGACCCTACGTCACATGTCTGCTGTCATGCTGACCCTACGTCACAAGTCTGCTGTCATGCTGACCCTGCGTCACATGTCTGCTGTCATGTTGACCCTACGTCACATGTCTGCTGTCATGCTGAGCCTCTTTCAAACGTTTATTTCATGCAGACCCCAAGTCACTTATCTGTTGTCATGCTGACCGTGTGCCAATTGTCTATTGACATGTAGACCCTCTGTCAATTGTCTGTTGTCATGTAGACCCTCCGTCAATGGTCTGTTGTCATGTAGACCCTCTGTCAATTGTCTGTTGTCATGCAGACCCTCTGTCAATTGTCTGTTGTCATGCAGACCCTATGTCAATTGTCTGTTGTCAAGTAGACCCTCTGTCAATTGTCTGTTGTCAAGTAGACCCTCTGTCAATTATCTGTTGTCATGGAGACCCTCTGTCAATTGTCTGTTGTCAAGTAGACCCTCTGTCAATTATCTGTTGTCATGGAGACCCTCTATCAATTGTCTGTTGTCAAGTAGACCCTCTGTCAATTGTCTGTTGTCATGGAGACCCTATGTCAGTTGTCTGTTGTTATGGAGACCCTGTGTCAATTGTCTGTTTTTATGGAGACCCTATCTCATTGTCTGTTTTCACGCAGACCCTCTGTCAATTGTCTGTTGTCATGGAGACCCTGTCAAATGGTGGCTGCTGTCACGTGTTTGAAGGGCCAGAGAGGTGAGCCAGTAGACTGACAAATTTTGTCACCGCCGACGACATCAGTTATCTTTCCTAATGACACTTCCTGATATCTACAACATTATCAATCAATCTTCACGTCCGTGTGGATGTTAAGTGATGTCATCAATCAATCATCACGTCAGTGTGGATGCCATGTGATGTCATCAATCAATCATCACGCCAGTGTACATGCTATGTGATGTCATCAATCACCACTTCAGTGTGGATGCCGTATAATGTCATCAGTCCCCTCTGTGAAGATGCTCTATGTCATCGATCATTTCAGTGTAAATACTATGTACAGTGGACAATGAGATGGCAACAAAGCAAACATCGTCATCGCTGGAAGATTAAATACAAATCGTTTGTAGTAAACACCATGAAATAAACACCATGTTATAAATATTCGGATTCCTTCCATAGAGAAAAATAAACAACAGTAACAAAAGATGTGCTTGCATATATGTATATCTCAATACAAAATGGGGGAGTGCACCATTCAATGACAGACAGTACCAATTCACAATGACACTGACAAAATCATCATGATGTATGCCACACGTGCGCAGGCACGCATGCACGCGCGCGCGCGCGCGCACACACACACACACACACACACACACACAGTAATTTAATCCCCAGTTCTCGTCAGTCACTGTGTAATGTACAGGCGTGACCTTTCCCCACAGGCTGTTGCCATAGAAGTTGCAAGCAGACCAGAAAAAAAAAAAACAAAAAAAACTCTGACTCATGTTCAGCCAGGACTGCAGGATCCATCGTGCTGCAGGACCCAATACAGTCCATCTGCTGCATTAACTGCAGGATCTCTTGTTGTCCAATCCGCATCTCTAACATCTGTGCAGTCTTGGAGGTCAGCTGAGCTGCAGCATGTCGTGCATAGCATTGCTGCATCCCTCCCAGTTCATTAGAGGTACAGGTCTGGAATCATCTGCCAGACTACATGGACATCAGCAGCAATGTTGAAGGCAGCGTCTTTGTCAGGCTGGCCACCAGAAATCTGCAGCAAAGGCCGACCTGGCGACCTCCTGGCCCGCCCATTGGGGCAGTGTGGGCACAGTGGACACGACGCACAGGTCAGTCTGAGCAACTCAACAGCTGGGAAGGAAGGCGACGCCCGGTCATTGGTCAGAGGCGGACAGAGTCCTCGAGGAAGAGAGTAATATAAAGAAACAAAAACGACGTGAACTGTTTTGCCAAAAGACATGAATTATGAGTATTGCCAGTGAAATGAGAGGTCTTACATAATCTGTGTACCTTATTATAGGTTGATAATGCAGTGTTCCTTTATGCGTGCAACACCGTCCCCCCCCCCCCCCCCCCCCCCCCCCCCCCAAAAAAAAAATGAAATGCATCTCTGTTTTGATGCTATGATATGAAAAACAAAATCTTATGAAGAAACGTATGGTGGATCATTCTACTGAAATCCAAGACAAACATAAAAATATGACAAAGTATGCAAGCTGCAACATAAAAAAAAAAACCCTACTCACTGATACATGAAAGTCTGCGCAGGGGGTATGCAACTTCCCCTTCAAGACAAACCGGTGAAATAATCAAACATCCTCAAACATGACCAAAGCCAAGTGAGCAAAATAACCAGTCCAAATGGAACAAAATAAATGCCCCCCCCAAAAAAAAATGAAAATGTAAATTACTTTTGAAATTATTGCAGAAATGGAACAAAATAAATGCCAAAAAAATGAAAATGTAAATTACTTTTGAAATTATTGCAGAACTGTTGCAATCACTCCTTCTGGGAAGACGTACGGCATGAAAACAAAATGGAAACAAAATCACCTGATTAGGAGTAATGAACAGAAAAGAATACGAGTTCAGCCATTTCAGGATTATGCACGCAACATTGTGCACTGGAAACGGAACATGCACACTTCCTGCCTGTTGACCAGTATAGCATTCCACCACCACCCCTCCCTTTGTGCCAGGAGCTAGGCGGAATCCCCCCCACCCTCCCCTGGTCAGAAAAAAAAAAAGCATGGCGCTAAAATGAACACAGTAGGACTTTTCTCCTCTCAGTAAATTACAAATGAACACAAAGCGACTAGATTTCTGTCTTGCACAAGCGCCGAAAACAATGACAGTTGTTTAACCTCCATGTTGCCAGAGCTGCAGCATTCACAACAAAACCCCAAATCACACATGCAATGGCCATCGCCTTTTCTTTCTTTTTTTTTATTTAGTATTTCAGACTCCGTTTCAAAACTATGTATAACACAATGTAATATGCTGCAGCTCCCACGTTTATTAATGAAGAGAGAACTGTAGAAAGCAGCGATTGGCCACCAAGTGTCTGCAATGTCTGGTGCAGCGGCCAGAAGCGTTCACTGACCACTGGTGCAGCGGCCACCAGAGTTGCACCCTATGCATTGTACTGACCGCAATAATTGTATTAGGCACATCCTACCGTCCACAAGAGCTGTATCGGGCCACACTGTATCGGCCGAAAGACTTGTATTGGCTGTACTGTACTGACTACAAGAGATGTGTCAACGATGTCGTCTTGGCCGCAAGAGGTGTATCCTCCACAATGCTGTGACCGCCTGAGTCGTATGAGCTTCTTCATTGTATCGGACACAAGAATTGTACCAGCTACAATGTACCGATACACGAGTTGCGTCAGGTACATTGTATTGATCAGAACAACTGTATCAACTAGAATGCGTTGGCCATAAGAGTTGTGTCAGTTATGCAGTATTAGCCACAATAAGTTGTATCTCCTATAATGCATTGACCACAAGAGTTGTATCAGCTACTTTATTGGCTACAAGAGTTGTATCAGCTACTTTATTGGCCACAAGAGTTGTATCAGCTACTTTATTGGCCACAAGAGTTGTATCAGCTACTTCATTGGCCACAAGAGTTGTGTCAGCTATTTTCTTGCCACAAGAGTTGTATCAGCTACTTCATTGGCCACAAGAGTTGTATCAGCTACTTTATTGGCCACAAGAGTTGCATCAGCAACTTTATTGCCACAAGAGTTGTATGAGCTATGTTTATTGGTCACAAGAGTTGTATCACCTACATACGATGTATTGGCAAAACGAGTTGCATAAGCTATGCTGTATTGGACACTGGAAATGTATCTTGTGGATGGCACAGGCCACAATAGTTGTCTTAGTTATGGTGTGTTGCTGCACAGGCCACAATAGTTGTCTTAGCTATGGTGTGTTGGCTGCTGGCATTGTACTGATCATACACAAGTGACAAAGCATTATGGCATCAGACATCTTAGTGTGCATGTTGGAAAATCCACGTGACCTGACTTACAACACATGCAACGTCAATGGCACCTAAACGTACGATCCTCTGCTAATACTAAGTTCTTGCCCACCATCTAACACTAGGAATACTTTTTTCTAAGCCATCGTTCTGTAGGAATAAGTTTCCATGTAATTTTCTATATCTATCCGGGGTCCCTGTCCTGACAATTGTACCGTTTAGTATGTGGGGACCACACAAGGAAATTTAACATGATCATATGTTTGTCAAGATCATCTAACAAGTGTATACCAAAGCAAGTAGTGCAGAACTCATACAGGGTGCCATTGGAGAATGATTCCATACTTCAGTTGGACTTGGTCAGAGTTGCCTTCCATGTCTGCCATCGTTCAGCGCCTCTACAGGTGACATCCATGGCATGACAGGCTGTGAACAGGTCATGCCAAGCTTGTTGGACGACAGGATCCAACATCATCAAGGTATGGTGTGGAAATAAACACTCAGAAGACCAGGTTGATGGACTGCTGCCACAACGCCGCCATCACTGCCACAACACCGCCATCAGTGCTGATGCAACAGGCCATGGTCATGGACAAGAATCTGTTCAACCATTCACTTTCCTGGGACCCACCGTCAGCGGTATAGGAACCAAATCAGAAATCCTCCAAAGGACTGCAAAGACAACCCACAGTACTTTCCAGATCAAAACTGTATGGACGGACAAGAACATCGTCATGAAACACAAGATCAAGGTCCTGCGTGTACTGGTGTGTTCCATCTTCCTGCATGCATGCAAGACATGGATCCTCACACTGGGTGTGGAAAGCAGAATCCAAACCGTTGAAATCAGATTTTTTTAGCGAGAGATGCCAAACAGATACACTGATAATTATCACCAAACAACAAGAGCCTCCAACTATTCAGACGGCACACTGGACCCTAAGAAGAACTACTGACGTTAGGAAAAACACCGCGCGATGGTATGGTCCTGTGACAAAGATCCAAAGGCTTTGCTGAAACGATTCTCCAGGGAACTGTTGAAGGAGAGAATCAGAGGGGAAGATAGGAATAAAAAGATGAAGTTCCATCCCTCCGAAGAACTACTGACGTTAGGAAAAGAGCACCGCGATGGTATGGGTCCTGTGACAAAGATCCAAAGGCTTTGCTGAAACGATTCTCCAGGGAACTGTTGAAGGAGGGAATCAGAGGGGAAGATAGGAATAAAAAGATGAAGTGCCATCACTGCATGGCGTGTACCACTGCAGGGTGGACAAGGCAGACATGTGCTGAGGCCTCGCCCCTGGCACACAGCCGACACACCTGGCGCAACCTGGAGAACTGTTCGTCAGTGTGGCGCCCGAGGACTCCCTGCAGAATTCAGGGAGAAGAAAGCCAAACAGAATGCAGGGCCCTTGACAACATTCTATATCTCTTTGGGATGTAGGGCCCTGGGACAATATTCTATGTCTGTTTGGGATATTGGGCCCTTGGACAATATTCGATGTCTGTTTGGGCCCATGTTCTAACAGTCTACTACATTTATTTGGGGCCCAAGTTTTATCAATACACAGAATACCTATTTGGGGCCCATGTTCTAACAGCCTCCTACACTTATATGGGGGCCCAAGTTTTATCAATACACAGTATACCTATTTGGGACCCACGTTCTGACAGTCTATTATGTAAATAGGGGGGACTTAATAGGGGGACTTATATTCTGAAAAAATACAATCTATCTGGGCCATGTTCTGATAATCATACCACATCTATATCCAGCGCTCTAACGGATGATGGGTTGCCTATGTCAGGGCCAATGCGTCCATGTGGGATTCATGTTGTTTAGAGTAAAGATGGTATGTGTGGGGGCTAAGTTCTCACAGTACACTATGTTGTGGCGGCCACTGTTCACCAGTTTCCTACAGCTATGTGAGTATCACAAGATGCCCTAACAAGAAGCTGTTTCTATATGGCAACCCTCACTGCACCGAATGTGGATCGTCTTTGCCTCTTCAATGATTTCAAGCTGATGGTAAGCCTTAGTGGACCATATGCTTTTAACAAAAGCCAATGATCTGACGTTTGTTTGAGGCGCATGTTCAAACGATGACGCATGTGTTATGTAGCTCCAAAGTTCAAAATATCAATGGCAGGTCTTCGTGTGGTCCACATTAATGGTAGTATTAATGGTATGTCTTTGTGGTACCCCTATTTGACCAATGAAGGAATGTTAATATATATGACCGATTTTATAACGGGAATGATTTGTGTGTAGCTGATATACTTGGGCCAATGCTTTGAACAAAGGATGAAAGACCTAACGTGTGGACAGCATTTTGTCATGTGGGATCCATGTGCACACAATGACGGTTTTGTCAGGCGTACGTCCTAAAAGTGACAGTATGTCTGACTTGGGACCCACGTTTGAACAAGGATGACCTTCCTATGTGTCGTCGATATTCTAACAAAGATGGCCTATCTTTGTAGAAACTCATGTTGGAACGATGATGGTAGCTCAATATATGGTCAACAATGGTGGTGTATGTCTACTCGGGGCCCCTGTTTAAGCAATGACGACAGGTTATGGTCTGATTGATGTTACACTAATGATGTGTGGCCTTGTGGAGGAAATCTCAGCATAGGACTGTGAGGATCACAGCTTCTGGTCAGGGACAATCGATACGAAATGTGTCATAGATCTTTTAGCACCTCACTGAATCTCATATACATACATGCGTGGCCCTTTAGTTCATGTGATTGTAATACTTAAGAAATTCAGTGCGACACTTTGAAATGCACACCTCACAAACTTTTTTAAACACACACGCGCGCATGCACACACATATATGCTCCCAAATGCAGGCAAGAACACATACATACACACCAACCTGCACAAAATAATCGTGTTTGATGGGAGTGACTGATCAAAATGTTTGCTTGACGAGAAAAACGGGCGACCTGACTTCCAGCCAGACGGACACAATTACTGCCACTGTCCTGACACTACCAATGCACCAGCCCCGGTCCCACCAGAACGACAAGACAGGGCAGCGCCCCTGAAGTGCACAGTAACGGATAGCGTCTTGAGGAAGCCACAACAAGCAGTCTGTACAGGAATTCTAGATATGACATCTCTCCATAACGGGGCAACAGTCTTAGATACTTTGACTTGATATGATCGCGATTCCAACTGGGAATGAGAAAAAAAAAAGATGAATCTGATGGTACTAACTGTATTCATTACATACACACACACACACACACACACACACACACACACACACACACACACACACACACGCACGCACGCACACACACACACACACACACACACACACACACACACACACACACACACACACACACACACACACACACACACACACACACACACACACACACACACTCCACTGACGCACGAAGGATTGCAGTACTGACTGGTCTAAACACACACAAACGTTGATGCAGTCATCAGGGTGGGTTCATGATCCACACACACCTCATAACAAAGCACTGCTAATCATGCATGTCAACACAGTATAAAAAGTCATCAATCATTGAAATAGAAATAGGAAATATTATAATTATTGCAGTTGTATTGTATCACAACACACACACACACACACACACACACACACACACACACACACACACACACACACACACACACACACGCACACATTCACTCACTCACTCACACATGCACACACACACACGCACGCACGTGCGCACGCACATATGCACACACACATTCTCTCTCTCTCTCTCTCTCTTGCTGTCAACAATCCAAACACAAAGGATACACGCATAATCCATGACTTGTACACAAATAAACACACAGATCCATCCACTAAGATCAGCTAGCAGGGTGCCTCAAGGTGTACACAACTGACATGTGTAGCACAGCGTGATGAACACCCAAGTAACCCATTTGCACACTTCCTGATGAATACATTTCACTGACCACATCCACATCCACATCACTCTCCACACATCCACAAAGCCATCTCTCTGCACGCTGAAGACGACAACAGACTCAGCCTCTCCAATGTTGAAGGAAGCTGATGCGTCTTTTGAGTAGCCTATTCCCAGGGGCCAGGGAAAAGCTTTCAGCCTATTCCCTGGTGAAACACTCTCTCAGCCTATTCCCAGGTGAAACACTCTCAGCCTATTCCCAGGTGAAACACTCTCAGCCTGTTCCCAGGTGAAATACTTTCAGCCTATTCCAGGTGAAACACTTTCAGCCTTTTCCCAGGTGAAACACTCTCAGCCTATTCCCAGGTGAAACACTTTCAGTGTTTTCCCAGGTGAAACACTCTCAGCCTATTCCCAGGTGAAGCACTCTCAGCCTATTCCCAGGTGAAACACTTTCAGCCTTTTCCCAGGTGAAACGCTTTCAGCCTCTTTGCAGGTTCCAGGATGATACACTTTCAGCCTATTCCCAGGTGTACGCATTTTCAGCCTAGGGTACGCAGGGTACGCATTTTCAGCCTATTCTCAGGTGCTACGCGAAACTCCTTCAGCCTATTGCCGGGAGACAGATACAACACTGATTGGAAACTGCATAAATAAAGAGCCAATGTCCCAGAGCCGTCTGATCCTAGGTGTATAACTGATAGAAAAGGGCGACAATTCAAAGGACCCATTGTCATCGTCACTTTGGAAAGTCCGTTCCATTGATGAATCCTTTCAACTGCTCACAAACAATATTGACGACACGCTTTCCACATGACTTCACGAAGTAGCTCATGATGATACACGTAATTCGCTCACAAAGCAATTGTCTATGACTTCACGACGGTACCCATATGTTACACATGTTTCTCGTTACTTCACCAAGTCATCAGCAATGAAACAAGGTTCATCCTCAATTCACGAAGCAACTGCTGATGAAGAACATTGGAATCATTTCACGGATGGAAACACATGAGGGGAATCAATGGGCAGATTGGGAGGTCATCACAGCGCACAGTCTTCAAGGCTGCATCACACATGAACGTGTGCATCTTAGTCATCCACATCGACGCCATGCAGGACCACGCGTCAGCACGTTGGATGTATATGCATGCAGTATCATAAGAGTACAATGTGTGTGTGTGTGTGTGTGTGTGTGTGTGTGTGTGTGTGTGTGTGTGTGTGTGTGTGTGTGTGTGTGTGTGTAAGCCAGAGAGCCAGAGAGAGAGAGAGAGAGAGAGAGAGAGAGAGAGAGAGAGAGAGAGAGAGAGTGCGTTGGATGTATGCATGCAGTATCATAAAAGTACAGGTGTGTGTGTGTTTGAGTGTGTGTGTGTGTGTGTGTGTGTGTGTGTGTGTGTGTGTGTGTGTGTGTGTGTGTGTGTGAGTGTGTGTGTGTGTGTGTGTGTGTGTGTGTGTGTGTGTGTGTGTGTGTGTGTGTGTGTGTGTGTGTGTGTGTGTGTGTGTGTGTGTGTGTGTGTGTGTGTGTGTGTGTGTGTGTGTGTGTGTGTGTGTGTGTGTGTGTGTGTGTGTGTGTGTGTGTGTGTGTGTGTGTGTGTGTGTGTGTGTGTGTGTGTGTGTTCACCACCAGTGATTCAGACCTACTACTGACCAGTAACACTGTGTGTCTCTATTTAGTGTTGCAACTGGATTGAGCGACAGATTCTTAGTTCAACTGCTTTGATAGAAACCGTCTTGATTCTCAAGGTGAATGACTAACGATGGTATCAGGCTACTAAACCATTTTCGATGTTCACAGCCAGAGATTCTTGATATGCATAGTGAGTACAGTTGGTCGACCTGCATGGGACATTCTCGAAGTTCACAGTGTGTGTGAGATGGTTGTCAGAACATGCTGAGTACCAACAGCCGAGGTCTGTCCAAGGCAAATATCCAATAACTTTGAACCTCATTTTGTGTGATCGTGAAGTAAGTTCTAGAATATGGACCACAAACTTGCTTGCTTCTACAGTATTCCTCCTCCCAAATATGTATACTAAACAGAAAGCCAGAGTATCTCATAAGCAAGTTTTCTGAATATTGATATTTTCTATAAGTACAGTCGACGTGCAATGCAGCACGCAAAAAAAAAAAACAGAGGTTTGAGCATACTCTTCATACTCATGACTTGTAGATTCTCCAGAAAAAGAAACAAAGCTGTCATTGTAAAGATATATAGAGAGGATAATCTCTTGGTCAGGCTTGGTGTGTGTTATTCTGTTCCAAAAAAAAAACTATCTGTAATTTATGTGAACCGTGATTATTTAAACCATACAACATGACGCTCTCGTTCACCACAGATTCCCACGTGCTTGTCATTGGTGACAATACTATCTCCTCCACGTCAGCCTGGTATGGCTCACAAGAGTTTAATATGTGCAGAGTGCGGGGGGTACTCTTACAGGAAATGACGACTGTTTGTTGAGAGTAGGGAATCCACAGAGGCTTTGTTTTCTCGTGTTGGGAGCACTGGACCCTATCACGCCTCCATCCTCACAGCCAGTGACCAGAGTGCTGTGCTTGCATTGTGCATTGTGGTTCACCTGTCAAACCACACTGGCACGTCCACCTTCCAGAGCAGAGAAGACTTCTGATGAACAGACTGAATGCCCCATGTTGTATCACTGGCAGATGAACAGCCATCTGGCGTCCTGCTTTGGTTTCAAGTCCAACGCAAAATCCAAGCGAAGTAACACTTGTTGCTCAACACAAACACCAAGCAAGATAACGCTTGGTGTCCACACACACTCCAAGCAAGATAACGCTTGGTGTCCACGCAAACTCCAAGCAAGATAACGCTTGGTCTCCACACACTCAAGCACACTTGGTGTCTACGCAAACTCCAGCAAGATAACACTTGGTCTCCAACTCAAACACCAAGCAAGATAACACGTGGAGTCCAACTCAAACTCCAAGAAGAAGCGAGGTAACTCCCTACTTCCAGGACAAACTCGTTGCAAGGTACCACCGTACGTCCAGCATCAGCCTGTAAGAAGGTCACACGTGACGTCCCATGCCAAACTCATACTAAGGAAACTCCTGATTTCCAAAACAAGGTCACACTGAACTTCCAACACAAACGTGTAAAAGGGTCACACTTGACTTCCAAACTCAACAGTCGTCAGAAGGGAACACTTGACGTCCAACGCCAACTCCACGCAGACACACACTGCAGCTCTCTTGCAGTTGAGCTGTGTCCTTGCACAGATGGAGATGTGATGAAGAAACGATGGCCACGATGATGGTGAGGAGGTGATGAGGGGCTCAGTGAGCACTAAACGTCGGTGGCCAGTTTGGCGTTGCTGGTGTCCATGATGGGGTGCTCCTGACCCCGGAAACTGCTCATGCTGAATCCTGGTGGACCGTACACCGCTTCGTACCTGACACAATACAATGAGCGATACGTCGTTCACTGTACATGGCATTGTACCTCACACACACACACACACACACACACACACACACACACACACACACACACACACACACACACACACACACACACACACACACACACACACACACACACACACACACGCACGCACGCACTTAAACTAGTTAAAGAGAGAGAGGGACAGAGAGGTAGGCTGGACAGAGAGAGAGGGGAGGGGGGGGGGGGAGGGAGGGGGAGAGGGACAGAGAGAGAGGGGGGGCGAGAGAGAGGAGAAGGGGAGGGGGAGGGCAGAGAAGAAAGAAAGAAATAAAGAAAGACAGACAGACAGACACAGACACACTGATAGTCTGACCAATAGACAAACATCGACTAACTGCCCGTAGATGAAATACTTTAGGCGAAGCTTAGTCTCATACTCTGTCCTTGTCATGCACACATCATTCCTAAGTACACTTAGACATCAGCAGCATGGTGACTGTCACCACAGAAGTGATGTCATGGACACAGACATCAACATGGCGATCATCACCAGTCTTCATTGGAAGACCTGCTGAACAAACCCTCAGACAGCAGACAGCGCCACCGTTGAACAGGACTAAGAGCAGTGTCTGGAACAGACTAGACAGTGTCTGGAACAGGACAGTGTCTGGAACAGGACTAAGAGAGCAGTGTCTGGAACAGGACTAGGAGCAGTGTCTGGAACAGGACTAAGAGCAGTGTCTGGAACAGGACTAAGAGCAGTGTCTGGAACAGGACTAAGAGCAGTGTCTGGAACAGGAGCAGTGTCTGGAACAGGACTAAGAGCAGTGTCTGGAACAGGACTAAGAGCAGTGTCTGGAACAGGACTAGGAGCAGTGTCTGGAACAGGACTAAGAGCAGTGTCTGGAACAGGACTAAGAGCAGTGTCTGGAACAGGACTAAGAACAGTGTCTGGAACAGGACTAAGAGCAGTGTCTGGAACAGGACTAAGAACAGTGTCTGGAACAGGACTAAGAGCAGTGTCTGGAACAGGACTAAGAACAGTGTCTGGAACAGGACTAAGAACAGTGTCTGGAACAGGACTAAGAGCAGTGTCTGGAACAGCATTTCTGCATCTACCTGGACAGGTGGACGATAATCATAGTACTTACATAAGTAGTGTCTGCAAGACAAGGATGCAGTACATGCAACACTGCATCTACCTGGATCATGTGGACGATAATCATAGTACTTACCATGCAGTGTTTGCAAGTTCGTAGCTTTCAGTACATGCAACCCAACACCCCCCCCATGCTTTGTTCGTAGCTTTCAGCTCCCCCCCCCCCCCCCCCCCCCCCCCGGCCTCCTCCTTCCCATCCCGCCTACCTCTCCAGAGGTGACAAGGTTCTGGAATAGTCTGCAGGAAAGGCTTCCCTGTACGGTTCACTTGGTTCCAGACAGCCATAGGCATTGTTGTTTCCTGTGTGGTCCTGGGAAAAAAAACAAACAAACAAACAAACAAAAGACACCGTCACATGGATGGCCGTCACAGAAATAAATGACGCCATACCTGTTTACAGACTAAAAAGGCGTCACATGGATGGTCACAGAAATGAGTGACGTCATGCCTATTTAATACTAAAAAGACGTCACATGGATGGCAGTCACAGAAATGAATGACGTCATCCCTGTTTAATCATAAGAAGACGTGACATGGATAGTCACAGAAATGAGTGACGTCATGCGCGTCTGATACAGAAAAAAAACGGATCATACTGCTGAGCGTCACAGCACTGAACACTTAAACATGTCATACTGGTGAATGTTAACACACCTAGTCATGAAAAGTGTCACACTGATGCATGTTTTGACACTTACTGCTGAAACAAGTCATGCTTACTACTGAAACATGTCATACTGATGAATATTTCAGCACTTAGGCTACTATTGAAACATGTCACATTGATAAATGTTACAATCTTTACAACGGAAACATGTCAAACTGGTGAATATTGCATCATTTTACTACTGGAAAAATATTGAACCGGTGAATATTACATCATGTTACTACTGAAAGATATCCAACTGTGAACATTACATCATTTTACTCCTGAAAGATGTCAGACTAGTGAATATTACATCATTTTACCAGGTGAGAAAACGTGACAGTACAAGCCCCCTTACAAGAAAGACCTTATCCAATCTACCGAAGACGAAGTGTGTCAGCTACGCCGCAGGTTTCGGGGATAAATCAGGACACACACACACACATCAACGACTGATTGACCGCAAAAGAAGAAATTCTCGTCAACAAAGAAGCCCCAATGTTACTAACATTTATTTTTATACGTCCACACCAAAGCTATCACAAGACTTCTTTTTCCTTCATTGTGCATATATTTCAAAGTATACTGTGCTTCCGAATTTGTAATGAATTATTTGACACAAATTCAGAAATGGTTCAGATCGTTTGGAAAAGAAAACTGTGAGAGAAAACAAACCCAACTGACATGCCTCTCTTTTCTCCCCCTTCTGTGTGTATAGCCACTGTTAATACTACTCGTCTCCTTTCTCCCCTGCTGTGTGTGTATAGCCACTGTTAATACTACTCCTCTCATTTCTCCCCTGCTGTGTGTATAGCCACTGTTCATACTACTCTCCTTTCTCCCCTGCTGTGTGTATAGCCACTGTTAATACTACGCCTCCCCTTTCTCCCCTGCTGTGTGTATAGCCACTGTTAATACTTCTCTCCTTTCTCCCCTCCTGTGTGTATAGCCACTGTTAATACTTCTTTTCACCTTTCTCCCCTCCTGTGCGTATGGTCACCGTTAATACCACTCTCCTTTCTCCCCTGCCGTGTGAATAGCCACTGTTAATACTACTCTCCTTTCTCCCCTGCTGTGTGTATAGCCACTGTTAATACTACTTCTCTCCTTTCTCCCCTGCTGCGTGTATAGCCACTGTTGATACAAACTCCTCTCCTTTCTCCCCTGCTGTGTGTATAGCCACTATTAATACTACAACTACTATTGTCATCGCCAAAAGTGGTAGTCCCTCTCTTACTATCATTTGTCAATATTTTTTCATCATCATAATCATCATCATCATTATTAGTATTGCTGTCTTTAGTATTGTTGTCATTATTAGTATTGCTGTCTTCATTATTGTTACATTATTACTTTTTCAACTGGCATTGTCTCTTTCCCAACGGCCTCATTTTCATTCAACGCCCATCTCGCGCCGAATTCGAGAAGAGAAGTCATTGCTCGCTCTTCGTTTTCATGGTCCTGAATGTTGTTCATTTTGTCTGAAGAAGACCTAAGAGGTCGAAACGCGTCGTGTTTTGTCTCGTAATTTGCTTGTGCATGTTAACCGGTGGAGTAACTTAGCATTACTGTTAAACTTCACCTTACGCAAGCTTCATGCGACACGAGAGACAGGCTGAAGAAGACTGACCTTATAGTTGAGTTCATCGTAATCTGCCGAATGTCTGTAGAAGTCTTTGGGTTTGTTGTAGTCCTGCCTCCATTGGTCCATCAGCGTGGAGGGGGAGTCGGCATCCTTCCGTTTCTTGTCCCCGCTGCTGTCCGTGTCTGTGGTGGACCCTATCGACCATCAGGACACTGGACACTACTACACACTACAACGATGGAGACGTCCATCAGGACACTGGACACTACTACACACACTACAACGATGGAGACGTCCATCAGGACACTGGACACTGCTACACACTACAACCATGGAGACGTCCATCAGGACACTGACACACTGCTACATGCTACAACCATGGAGACGTCCATCAGGACACTGGACATTGCTACATGCTACAACCCATGGAGACGTCCATCAGGACACTGGACACTACTACACACTACAACGATGCAGACGTCTGTAGGTCACAATGAACAACACGCTGCTATACACTAGACTACTGTACACTACAGACATGTGACGTCATACCAACCATCAGGACACCGAACACTTCTACACACACTACAAGGTCTAGGCTCTGTAGGTTACAATGAACGGTATGCTGCTGTATGTTAAACTGTTATACACTACAGGCATGATGTGACCAACCATCAGTACACTGAACACTGCTACACAGTACGACGTGTGTAGGTCACAATGAACAACCCGCTGTATGTAACCGTACTGCAATCTCTTGTCTTCTCTCACAAATAGTACACATGAGTTATTCAAATATCCTCTCTTCTCTCACAAATAGTACACATGAGTTATTCAAATATCTGTCTTCTCTCACAAACAGTACACATGAGTTATTCAAATATCTTGTCTTCTCTCTCTCAAATAGTACACATGAGTTATTCAAATATATTTGTCTTCTCTCACAAATAGCACACATGAGTTATTCAAATATCTTGTCTTCTCTCACAAATAGTACACATGAGTTATTCAAATGTCTTGTCTTCTCTCACAAATAGTACACATGAGTTATTCAAATATATTGTCTTCTCTCACAAATAGTACATGAGTTATTCAATATCCTGTCTTCTCTCACAAATAGTACACATGAGTTATTCAAATATCCTGTCTTCTCTCACAAATAGTACACATGAGTTATTCAAATATCTTGTCTTCTCTCACAAATAGTAACATGAGTCACACTAACGTCCAAGTGTTGCCTTCTGTCTTACTGACCCACTAAGGTGCAATAGGATATCTTACATCACTGATACACTAAGGTACAATAGGATATCTTACGTCACTGACACACTAAGGTGCAATAGGATATCTTACGTCACTGACACACTAAGGTGCAATAGGATTTCTTACGAACGTGTACGTAACAGTACTACAACTCAAATATCTTATCTTCTGTCACATTGACACGCCTGAGCTACACTGACGTCCATGTCTTGTCTTCTGTGGCACCGACACACTGAGGCACTGACCCCACTATATCTGCCCACATCCTCTCTCTTGTATCGCTGGTACAGCAAGGACAGCCCACGGACAGAATGAAGATCACCGCCAGTCCGCCCACCACGCCGCCGATGATGTAGGGCAAGGGAGGCACCGCTGGACACAGGAATACGATGTTAGTGTGACTCTCGGTTCAAATCGTTATACATTACAGCAGCACAGCTAAACGCACGCCCGTGCACACACACACACACACACACACACACACACACACACACACACACACACACACACACACACACACCACTCGCTGGTTTTTCCACCAAGGTCAATGTAGCATTGTCAGTCCCATATGCGTTGGCAACATTGCAGTTGTAGTGACCAAAGTCCTCTCTCTGCACACTGAAACACAACAATTCGTCATCACAACTCGGTTGACCCAAGCCTTCTCTCTGCACACAGAAACACAACAATTCGTCATCACAACACGGTTGACCCACAAACCTTCTCTACACACACTGAAACGGACAATTCGTCATTACTGTTGGGCTGACAAAACCTCTCTCTCTGCACACAACACACTCAACTCGTCATTATTATTGGGTTGACAAAGCCTTCTCCCCGTATGCATTGAAACAGAACATTTCGTCATTACCGACTGTGACCAAAACCTTCTCTCTGCACACAAAAACAGAACAACTCGTCATTATTATTGGGTTGACAAAAACCTTCTCTCCGTGCACTGAAAACAGAACAATTCGTCATTACCGACTGGTTGACAAAACCTCTCTGCACACAAAACAGAACAACTCGTCATTATTATTGGGTTGACAAAGCCTTCTCTCCGTGTATTGAAACAGAACAATTCGTCATTACCGACTGGTTGACAAAACCTTCTCTCTGCGCACAAAACAGAACAATTCGTCATCATCTTTGGGTTGACAAAGCCTTCTCTCTGTGCACTGAAAGAGAACAATTCAACATCACAGCTGGAATGACAAAACGTCCTGTCTTTCACACTGAAACCGAATGATTCTTCTCTCCAAACAATGAAACAGAATTAAAACAAGTCCATCCTTGAAAGACATGACTTTATCGTATGTACTTAAGGTATGTATCAACAGAAAACCCAGACAGATTTGATCACAAGGCGTATTCCATCATCTGCGTTGCTTTGACTTCAATGTAATCACGCACTCGCTCCCATCCCTTGCTCTGGTTTGCATTCAGCAACGACAGTGTAATCGTACAGTCTGTCCCAACATCCGCACTGGTTTTATTATAACGGTGTGATCAAGCCTCATTTACGTACTGGATTTTCATGACTGTGCAGTCATACATCATCTACACTAATACTTTTTTTTGACAGTGTAATCATACAGCCTATCTCATCATCTACACTAGATCGCCTCCAGGAATGCTTCGTCTCAGGGCTGTCACTGTGGAAAAATTCAGAAGGGAAGTTACTCCTGTCCTGGAAATAACCACAGACCTGCGCACTGCTTAACTTACACCGCATCTGTCCCAATCTTCACATCCTTAAAGTTGACAAATCCAGGATGTGCTAAGAGTGCCAGTTATTAACACCACCTTCCTAACCAATAACGATACAAAATAATTAAATATAACACTCATATTAGCCACAAAACAAGCAGATAAAAATAACCACCAGAAGTAGACAACAAATACTTAAAAAAAAAACAAAAAATTAAGAAAAAAAAAAGGTTTCATTGTAAGAACAACAGCAACAACACACAACATCAAAAAACAGGCTGTCTTAGCAAACAGCGCAGCAGAACGGAAAGTTTGTGTCCATTCCAGTGGCAAAATGCTCAGCATTCAGTCGCCAGACTACAATACATTAAGTAGCATGTTAAATGTTGTCACACGAGAAAAGAGTTCAAAGAGCCTCCAGGCCCGTGGCAGGAACATGGGCCATTCAGAGAGAAAAACAGCAGATGACGGCAAGGGCAGACAAGGCACAGTTACAAACAGAGATAGAGAAGATGAAAACTACCAGCAGTAAAATTACAGAGGACATGGAAAACGATTTATACCACACACAACATTCCCACGCTTGGATTATAACATTACCTATGCTATTTTTGTCATGATCAATTATTAACACCACCTTCCTAAACAATAACAATACAATACAAAATCATCAAATATAACACTCATGTTCAGCCACAAAACAAGCAGATGAAAATGAAAATGAAAATGAAACACACACACACACACACACACACACACACACACACACACACACACACACACACACACAACACACACACACATCGTTGTGGCCACCTACCTGGCGATGTACAGAATGGTGCTCCGCCCATACAGCAGGTCTTTCTCCTCCGTGGAGAAGCGGCCCTGAGAGTCCAGGTCAATGGGTTGTCCGCCCTTGAGCCAGACCATGCTGTCCGGTTTGGGCACGGAGCGGGCAACACACTCCAACTGACCCGGTTCCCCCTCTGCCGCGTACTGCTGCTTCTCACTGCGTATGGACGGCTTGCCTGTATACACCACAATACACAACACGGTGACTGTGGTTATTAAACACGGCTTGCCTGTATATACAACACTGTGACTTTGGTTATTAAACACGGCTTGCCTGTACACACCACAATACACAATACACATTAAACACGGGCTTGACTGTGGTTATTAAACACGGCTTGCCTGTACACACCACAATACACTACACTGACTGACTGTGGTTATTAAACACGGCTTGCCTGTACACACCACAATACACAACACGGTGACTGTGGTTATTAAACACGGCTTGCCTGTATATACATACAACACTGTGACTTTGGTTATTAAACACGCGTGTCTGTATACACCACAATACACAACACGGTGACTTTGGTTATTAAACACGGCTTGCCTGTACACACCCACAATACACAACACTGTGAATTAAACACGGCTTGCCTGTACACACCACAATACACAACACTGTGAATTAAACACGGCTTGCCTGTATACACCACAATACACAAAACCGTGACTGTGGTTATCAAGGACAGCTTGTCTGTATACACCACAATACACAACACGGTGACTGTGGTTATTAAACACGGCTTGTCCGTATACACCACAATACACAACACGGTGACTGTGGTTACACACAATACACACAACACGGTGACTGTGGTTATTAAGGACAGCTTGCCTGTATACACCACAATACACAACACGGTGACTGTGGTTATTAAACACGGCTTGTCTGTATATACCACAATACACAACACGGTGACTGTGGTTATTAAGGACAGCTTGCCTGTATACCACAATACACACACACGGTGACTGTGGTTATTAAAACACGGCTTGTCCGTATACACCACGATACACAACACTGTGACTTTGGTTATTAAACACGGCTTGCCTGTATACACCGCAATACACAACACGGTGACTGTGGTTATTAAACACGGCTTGTCCGTATACACCACAATACACAACACAGTGACTGTGGTTATTAAGGACAGCTTGTCTGTATACACCACAATACACAACACAGTGACTGTGGTTATTAAACACGGCTTGTCTGTATACACCACAATACACAACACGGTGACTGTGGTTATTAAACACGGCTTGTCTGTATACACCACACACAACTGTGGTTATTAAGGACAGCTTGTCTGTATACACCACGGTGACTGTGGTTATTAAACACGGCTTGTCTGTATACACCACAATACACAACACACTGGGTTATTAAGACAGCTGGTTATAACACACGGCTTGTCTGTCTGTATACACCACAATACACAACACTGTGACTTTGGTTATTAAGGACGGCTTGCCTGTATACACAAAATGACACAACATTGTGACGTTGAAAATAAAATCAGCTCGCCTGTACACAAACCATTGTGCATTGATTATTAAAGACGGCTCGCCTGTACACAAACCATTGTGCATTGATTATTAAAGACGGCTCGCCTGTACACAAACCATTGTACACAAACCATTGTGCGTTGATTATTAAAGACGGCTCGCCTGTACACAAAAACCATTGTGCATTGATTATTAAAGACGGCTCGCCTGTACACAAAACATTGTGCATTGATTATTAAAGACGGCTCGCCTGTACACAAAACATTGTGACGTTGATTATTAAAGACGGCTCGCCTGTACACACAACATAATACACTACTGTGCGTGTGACTTTGGCTATTAAAGACGGCTTGCTTGTATACACAACATGACACAGCATTGTCACTTTGATTATCAAGGACTGTATATTCTGTATGTGTGCATGCACACATACAGACACACATACGCACGCGCGTGCGCTCACACACACACACACACACACACACACACACACACACACACACACACACACACACACACACACACACACACACACACACCTATTTACATTATTGCTAAAAGAAAAATGAGCGTATCTTCTACAATGACCGAGTACAAACATTCTAAGTCTTTGTAAAGAAAAAAATAGGGGGGGGGGGGGGGCGGGGGGGCATAGTTTTCATCTTCTGTCACACTGCGACAGATTCTTTTGGATACCAGCTACCTATCCCTGCATTCACTACGGTAGAACTAAGTTCTTTGTAACACTAATTACTTTCAAACCCGATTCATCAACATACTGTTGTACAAACTTATGCTCTCTGGCCAGTTTGTGTTTTCGATGTTTCTGGGCATACTGTGGAAGAAGCAGACACAGCTTGCTTGAGGCAATTTACCACACGGAAGTTAACCAGAGTTGTCGCTCTTTGGTCAAAGTTCCGCCATGGTTCATCCTTAAAGGTGCAATTACAGCTTAAAGAACTTCGTCTCCACATTTGAGATTTCTTTTCTCCGATGTATTTCTTTCCGTTCGTCGTATGTTCGCCAAATGTGTTCAAAATACGGCAAAATTGTATGCGTAAACAGTTGTACACAACCATGACTGTAGTATTAGACCGTCACATACCCATGCCTTCATTCCTCCACTTCTCACACACACACTACATAACCTCCTCACTACAAACCCACACCCTTCTCACACACACTACATAACCTCCTCACTACAAACCCACACCCTTCTCACACACACTACATAACCTCCTCACTCACTACAACCCACACCCTTCTCACACACACTACATAACCTCCTCACTACAACCCACACCCTTCTCACACACACTACATACCTCCTCACACTAAAACCCACACCCTTCACACACACTACATAAACTCCTCACACACACAACCCCACACACTTCTCACACACACTACATAAACTCCTCACTACAAACCCACACCCTTCTCACACACACTACTACATCCTCACCTCCTCATTTCTCACCCCACACCCTTCTCACACACACTACATAAAACTCCTCACTACAACCCCACACCCTTCTCACACACACTACATAACCTCCTCACTACAAACCCACACACCCTTCTCACACACACACACACTACACCTCCTCACTACAAACCACACACCATAACCTCCTCACTATAAACCCACACCTTCTCACACACACTTCTCACACACACACTACATAACCTCCTCACTACAAACCCACACCCTTCTCACATAACCTCACACTACATAACCTCTGTCTCGCTCACTACAAACCCCCTCACCCCCCTCTCACACACACAAATACATAACCCCCTCACTACAAACCCACACACCTTCTTACACACACACACAACCACACTCACTACAACACCCACACACTTCTCACACACACTACATAACCTCCTCACTACAAACCCCAACCTTCTCACACACACGCACTACATAACACTCCTCACTACAAACCCACACCCACTTACTGCTTCCTCACACACATCTCGCCCACCCCCACACCCCACACTCACACACACACACACCCCACACACACACACACCACCATTCTGCAGCAGCAGGACGTCCTTGCTGGCGTCGGGGAAGCCGGAGCTGGAGGCCGTGCAGGTGTAGACCCCAAAGCTGGCCTGGCTGACCACCTCGATGCGGTACACGGAGGACGTGGACAGGGTGCGGGGGGTGGGGCTGCCGCTGTCCTTCCGGGTCCACAGCAGGTGAGGTGGGGGGTTGCCCTCAGCCTGGCACCGCAGCTCTGCCGGCCGCTGGAGGTCGGCGCCCACCACCACGTCCACGGTCGTGATCTTGGGGCCAACTGCAAGCAGGAAAAATAACAGCCCTGCCAGTGCCTGTGCCGCTGTATGGAGGGATAAAAGAGAGGGAACAGGGACAGCGTGACTTTTAATTATTTCATCGCCTAATCAGCGCATCGACACATTCAGCGTGTTTGTTCCAGTTTTTGTTTGTTTGAGCATCTTCTTTTTACGTTTTCCTTCTCGTGTTTGAATCCTACATTTGATGAATTTTGTGTTGTGTCCTCCTTACGCTGGAGTCAAACGCTCACAATTTGTTCTGTGAACAACAAACTGGTAGGGTCAGCTCCCACAAGGAAACAAATACACGCCCATAACCAAAAAAAAAAAAAAAAAAAAAAAAAAGCTGAAAAGGTCACCGAATCGCCTGGCAGATATGACAGCACACAGCACACAAAACAAACAAGAAAACATCTAAAAAAAAAAAAATGTTTCCAGCTTGCCTCCATACCCCGTACCGGACACATCTACACAGCAACAACAACCGGAGAAATGATCCATACCCCGTACCGGACACATCTACACAGCAACAACAACCGGAGAAATGAACAAATATAAATCAACATTCATTCAAGACTGGCACAGCCTTTTCGATCTTAAATACAGTCAGACAAGTACATGGACGATCAGAAACAAACGCAGGTAACCTCGATTTGATTGGAATGAAAGAGAATACGAAATGAGGCAGGGAACAGTAAACAAGAAGCGACAAACAAGAAGAGTAACTCTTGCTCCCACATTCGGTGACGTAAGCAGCATTCCTTTGGAGTTATGGGCGTGTATTTGTTTTCTTGGGGGAGCAAGAGTTACCCAACTTGTTTGTTGTGTACCGTTTCCTGTTCGCTGTCTCGTTTCATATTTACTTTCGATTGGTTCAGCGGTTTAAAAGTTACAACTTTGTTAATGTAATGATATATTGCATTAGCTCCTTTGCATATCTGGTTTTCATATGCTTGCAGCCCGGGGACAATTAGCTATGCAAAGGTTAAAGAAGGGGACAATTGGCGAGGAAAGGGTTAAAGAGGGGACTATTGGCGATGAAAGGGTTAAAGCAGGGGGACAATTGGTGATGAAAAGATTAAAGAAAATCCAAGCTTTGGGGAAATAGGGATTCTCTGTCACGCCTCATATACTTATCATGACTAACTCTCGCAAGCGGTGGCCGATCTTTCAGCTCTTTCAGGCAAAACTTTATGGCGAATTCTGCATTTAAACAGCTTGCAAAAAGTCTAAATGTTCCACTCTACTGCACGCCGCTGCTTCGGCTTCCTTTCAGTCTATGGCCAAAGTGTGGTTAGATGTCTGTACTGTACAGAGAGATTCTGTTTCCTTTCAGTCTATGGCCAAAGTGTGGTTAGAATGTCTGTACTGTACAGAGAGATTCTGTTTCCTTTCAGTCTATGGCCAAAGTGTGGTTAGATGTCTGTACTATACAGAGGGAAACTGTTTCCTTTCAGTCTATGGCCAAAGTGTAGTTAGATGTCTGTACTGTACAGAGAGATTCTGTTTCCTTTCAGTCTATGGCCAAAGTGTGGTTAGATGTCTGTACTATACAGAGGGAAACTGTTTCCTTTCAGTCTATGGCCAAAGTGTGGTTAGATGTCTGTACTATACAGAGGGATACTGTTTCCTTTCAGTCTATGGCCAAAGTGTAGTTAGATGTCTGTACTGTACAGAGAGATACTGTTTCCTTTCAGTCTATGGCCAAAGTGTGGTTAGATGTCTGTACTATACAGAGGGATACTGTTTCCTTTCAGTCTATGGCCAAAGTGTGGTTAGATGTCTGTACTATACAGAGGGATACTGTTTCCTTTCAGTCTATGGCCAAAGTGTGGTTAGATGTCTGTACTATACAGAGGGATACTGTTTCCTTCAGTCTATGGCCAAAGTGTGGTTAGATGTCTGTACTATACAGAGGGATACTGCTTCCTTTCAGTCTATGGCCAAAGTGTAGTTAGATGTCTGTACTGTACAGAGAGATACTGTTTCCCTTTCAGTCTCTATGGCCAAAGTGTAGTTAGATGTCTGTACTGTACAGAGAGATTCTGTTTCCTTTCAGTCTATGGCCAAAGTGTAGTTAGATGTCTGTACTGTATAGAGATACTGTTTCCTTTCAGTCTATGGCCAAAGTGTAGTCAGATGCCTGTACTGTACAGAGCGATACTCGTAGGAAAGAACACATGTTAATCTGAGGAATTTGGCGTGTAGATAATTCCATGTCAATATCTTCACTTTGCTTTGTGTTTATATGTATCTGGGCCTGTGAAATTATGTCCAGTTAACGGGAGTCAGTGGGAAAATAGTGCTCCATTGTGGTATGATATCCTGCACCATGTCTAATCCTTCTAAATCCAACACGCGACTCTGATGGGTTGTTGTGGTGTGGTCCTAGGGCAATAATATTTGTTCAGAAAGGTCATAGATATAGAGGTTATGATGTGTTCACTATGCGGAATATACGGACGTAGAAAGAGAAGGAGAGAGAGAGAGAGAGAGAGAGAGAGAGAGAGAGAGAGAGAGAGAGAGAGTGCGCAAGTGTGTGTGTGTGTGTGTGGGGGGGGGGGGGGGGGGGTGCGCGCGCGCGCGCGCGCGCGCGTGTGTGTGTGTGTGTGTGTGTGTGTGTGTGTGTGTGTGTGTGTGTGTGTGTGTGTGTGTGTGTGTGTGTGTGTGCGCGTGTGTGTGTGTATTGAGGCTCTACACAATCACAGACGGGCGAACACAGTTGCCTGAGAAACTCTGGGGTCTCTGTGTCGTTCTTCACCTCGCCACTGAACCTGCAGTGTGGTCTGAACGCAGTTTTCTTTTCCCATTCAAAAGATACACCCACGTCCTGCTGGCCACATGTGTGTGCCTGGAGATCGACCCCCGGCAGCACATCAGCTGTCTTGGCAACACTCTGCAGGACAATGCACTTCATCTATGAACAATGACGTTCAGACAAGACACTACAACAGGAACCGCAGGTGCCATCAGGGAATACCCAGACCTCCACCATGATGGAACAGATCCTGGATCAGCCCCTGTGTGGTCCAGATCCGTATCACAGATCCATCTCCAAGATCCCCACGACAATGTACACGTACCATAGACTCGCATCACAGATCCAAACTATAGATCCCCACGACAAAGTACACGTACCACAAACTCACATCACAGATCCACACTATAGATCCCCACGACAAAGTACACGTACCACAAACTCACATCACAGATCCACACTATAGATCCCCACGACAATGTACACGTACCACAGACTCGCATCACAGGTCCACACTATAGATCCCCTCCTCCCTACAATGTACATGTTCATCCCGGACCACTTTTTGCCATCTTTCTATCCGGTTTGGGTAGAACAGGTTGTGTGTGTAGTTCTGCATAAACTCGCTGTCAGACAGACACAGTGACAGACAGTGGAGAGAACATCAACTGTATTGCAGAGGTTAGAAAAAGGGTGGTATGCCATCCCCGCTCCACCCTCCGCCCCCTCCCTCCCTCCCCCCATCCAGGTTCATACCAAGGACAGCACCCTCGTGTTCCACATCCACAAAATCTGTTGTGACCTCAAATGCAGAACAGTCCCAATACAGGTCAGAGTTCAGGGTTACAGCGGAGGTCAAGTAGTAACAACAAAATTTGAACAGACGAAATCGCCCTGGCTCTGTATTTGAAAAAAAAAATAAGATGAGAAAAAGTTGATTTTATCCTGCAATTTGGGGTCAGTGAATCAGTTCAATGCCAAGCGTCAGCTGAAATAAGAGAACAATGCATGACTTGGGGACTGCTTGTGTTCCTACGCCATTGGTAGGGCACTAGTATCTTGGAGTGAAAAGTGTAGCAGACGACAGGACAATGAAGGGGTCATGGGGATCGTGCTTGCATCGAAAAAGAAACGAACATTAGACCTGCCTAAGAGTCAGATATGGTGTGGGTCGAGGGCTGACATGGGATCTGCCTAAGAGTCAGATATGGTGTGGGTCGAGGGCTGACATGGGATCTGCCTAAGAGTCAGATATGGTGTGGGTCGAGGGCTGACATGGGATCTGCCTAAGAGTCAGAGATATGGTGTGGGTCGAGGGCTGACATGGGATCTGCCTAAGAGTCAGATATGGTGTGGGTCGAGGGCTGACATGGGATCTGCCTAAGAGTCAGATATGGTGTGGGTCGAGGGCTGACATGGGATCTGCCTAAGAGTCAGATATGGTGTGGGTCGAGGGCTGACATGGGATCTGCCTAAGAGTCAGATATGGTGTGGGTCGAGGGCTGACATGGGATCTGCCTAAGAGTCAGATATGGTGTGGGTCGAGGGCTGACATGGGATCTGCCTAAGAGTCAGATATGGTGTGGGTCGAGGGCTGACTGACATGGGATCTGCCTAAGAGTCAGATATGGTGTGGGTCGAGGGCTGACATGGGATCTGCCTAAGAGTCAGATATGGTGTGGGTCGAGGGCTGACATGGGATCTGCCTAAGAGTCAGATATGGTGTGGGTCGAGGGCTGACATGGGATCTGCCTAAGAGTCAGATATGGTGTGGGTCGAGGGCTGACATGGGATCTGCCTAAGAGTCAGATATGGTGTGGGTCGAGGGCTGACATGGGATCTGCCTAAGAGTCAGATATGGTGTGGGTCAGGGCTGGACTGTGTGATGAATATGGTTTGGTACCGACTGACCTGATGAGAAAAAACAGAAGCAGCTTTGAGTGTAATACAGAATATACAGTGTTTGGGGCCTAAATTGTAAACCATATGCAGCTTGGAGTGTAATACATAATATACAGTGTTTAGGGCCTAAATTGTAAACCAGGTACAGCTGTGAATGTAATACAGAACACCCAGTGTTTGAGGTCTAAACTGTAAACTGTGGATTCGGACCAAACCATCCAGGGCCCAGCACTCACACTGCACGGTCAAGGTCATCTCTTTGCGCGTGCGGCCCCACCGTGTTGGCGGCAGTGCAGGCGATGGTGTCGCCGTTGTAGCTGTAGGGGATGCTGGCTATGGTCAGCGTGCTGCCGCTCTCCCCTTCCAGTTGCTGGTTGTTCGGAACCACCTGGCACCACACCGACATCACACAGTCAGGACAGGCACCATCTGGTACTGTCGTTTACAGTACAGCCAGCTGCGGGGCCTACACTGTGGGGGAACATCACCTCTCACACACCATCTACCAACAGACCCGATCCCCTGAAGGGAAAGAAATCAGAGGAATTCAACGCCTGTCTTTCCATTGCAGAGTTACTTTTTCTTTCCTTTTTGTTTCTTTTTAATGCTGATCGATGAGAATGAGGATGATTAAGATGATGCTACGGATTTCCATTTCGGTCTGAGACTACATGACAGGGCTGTACTCTACGCTTCCTTCATAATATATCCCGGCGTCAACCAGACCCGAGAGATACAAGCACCTGCAGTGTTGGTCAGGAAATTTGAGCAACACTCTCAGAAACGATCCATTAAGTGGATGCAACTCGACTGTGTGGTCCCAGTCTTCCCAACTGAGTCCGCAGCAAACTCAGCTCTGGGTAGGAGCCGGTCGGGGCAGAAAAACCCACATGACTCTGATGGGATTCGAACCCACGACCTCCAAGCCGGGAGTCCGCGACGCTAACCACTTCGCCACGGTGGCTGGTGAGTTACCTTTTCTTAGTTTATGGGTCCAGAATCATCTCCCTTGCAGATGTTCAAACATCGTGTATTGCAGGGCAAGAAACAAACAACTAACGTTAAAACACACATTACTTCAGCAAGTTACAGCCCATAGTCACCAAGACGTAAATCCCCAAACATTCAACCTGTGAGACAAGTGACATCACCGAGTTCCTGAGACATTGATCACAGAACTTCCACTCATAGGGAGCCTTGACAGCGCCTAGTTCCCAAGACATTTAGCATGGCACTGAAGATGGTCAACGAGACAGGGAACAGCACAGAGCTTTGAAGGCACTGCAGATCAAACAGCTAGTGTTATACTAAGTCCAGTGTAGCTCAATAACACGTGTGCGCTCTCCTGGTCTCTCTCTCTCTCTCTCTCTCTCTCTCTCTGTCTCTCTCACACACACACACACACACACACACACACACACACACACACACACACACACACACACACACACACACACATACACACACACACACACACATACACACACACACACACACACACACACACACACACACACACACACACACACACACACACACACACACACACACACACGCACACACACACACACACACGCACGCACGCACGCACGCACGCACGCACGCACGCACGCACACACACACACACACACACACACACACACACGCCCCCTCCCCTACACACACACACACACACACACACACACACCTCCAGGTGATATGGGCAGGGTTGGCCACTCCTGAGCAAGAGAAGCGGACGAAGTCATACTCCCTGATAGTCCGGCTCATGTTGATGCTCATCGTCACCTCGGGGGCATCTGCGGACACAAAACCACATCTGTGGACACATGACCACATCTGTAGACACACCACCCACATCTGTGGAGACACACCACCACATCTGTGGACAACAACCACATCTGCGGACAACAAGCACATGTGCTACTCCTCCTCACCACCACAGCAGTGGTGAGTTGTGGGTCACAGACGAGGTCACATCACGAAGGTCATAACACCCTGTGCATCATCTTCTCTTATGTGAGTGCATCAGTGTGGGCTGAACTTGGGCATGTGACATCGACTTGAACAAAACTCTCACTCTCTCTCTCTCTCTCTCTCTCTCTCTCTCTCTCTCCCTCTCCCCCCCCCCCCCCCCCCCCCCCATTCTGAAATTTCAGACCGCAGCACAACTGATCTTAGGCAATACCGCACTCATCTACGTCAGATTGAGGAGTTCCCTCAGAATATTGTACGTGGAAATCTAAATCACATCTGCTTTACTTAACTCATCATGACTTCTGAATCCTTCTTCGTCTGACGTCGAAGTTCCACATCACATTCAAGAAAATCAAAAATTTCAAATTAGATTTGATACTATCATCTGATTTATTTTTTTTCTGTTTCGTCACATGTAGCATTTCATGCTAAATAGACTGGCACAAAGTTAAATCTATATCAACAGCATCTAGAATTTTACGTTACATAAAGTAACATCAAGCATTTCACGTCAGATGTGGTACCACAAGAATTTCTCATTGGATATGATGCCACACAAGAGTATACATCATATAAATGATGTCGGGGATTTCATGATAAATGTAACTGATGAAAACTTACAACACATGTAAGCCAAGTTTATGGCATAAAAAGGAACTGGGGAAACAATAATGCATTACATGCATAGCAGACCCCCCCCCTCTCTCTCTCTCTCTCTCTCTCTCTCTCTCTCTCTCTCTCTCTCTCTCTCTCTCTCTCTCACACACACACACACACACACACACGCACATGCAAAACAGAGACAGACAGAGACAGACAGACAGACAGACAGACAGACAGACAGAGCCACAGACAGAGACTGACACTGCACATCCAGAGTGGCGAAGGTGGTGTAGGGGGTCTCTCCATGAACTCATTGATGGCCCTGCACTCTATCCTGCGCCCCGAGTCCTCCTTGCTGGCGTTGAGGGTCACCATGCCCACCGTGTCCACAAACTTGTGCTCAGGGCGCGGATGACTGCGCAATGGACAACAGGAGGTAGGAGGTCATTCACGTTGTTTTCTTTGAACAAATCTTAAATAAATGTTAGCGAACCGCCGAGACAAACGTGGACAAACGAGTCACAAGACAGAACACGACGCGTCCTATTTGTCCTCTTTGTTTGTGTTTTGCCGGAAGAAGACCTAAGAGGTCGAAACGCGTCGCGTTTTGTCTTGTGACTCGTTTGTCCACGTTTCTCTTGGCGGTTCGCTAACATTTATTTAAGATTTGTTTAGATTTCCGCCTGCAGTCGTCTCACTTTGCACCTATTTTTTTGTTGTGTTTTTTAGTTAGAACATGAACCACAGGTAAGTGGTAACTGGCATACTGCTAAAAGCTAGCAAGACTGGCAGTTAATAACATTACTAACGCTAGAAGATAGCATGAGTTTCTTTCTTTTTTTTTTCTTTTTCTGCGTACGCAGGCTGATACTCCTGCGGACACCGCCTATATAGACAGGCAGTGGAGTTTTGTGTGTATGACCGCTTTTTATCCTGCCATTAAGGCAGCCATACTCCATCTTCAAGGGAAGGTGCATGCTATGTGTAACGTGTCATCCATACCAACAGCCAAACTGGCCTTCTCTTCCCGAAAGTTGGTGATGGGATTTGACGTGTGTGCAAGATGTTGTGCACACACGCGTTCACACACGGAACCTCGGTTTATAGTCTCATTTGAAGGACTATATGAGGAAGGAGTCAGAACCAATGTTACTCCGAGGGAAAAATCCCCCTGTACCGAAATTTGAAACCCGCAACCCCAGGATCACGTGTCCGGCGCTCTACCAACTGAGCTATTCCGGTCCCAGAGATAGTATAAGTGATAATCAAAACTGTTTTTAAAATACAACGACATGCAGATGACAATAAGAGTAAGGATACTGTTAGACGATATTTAGACAGGCAGGTGATAGTTTTAGCAAATAATGGCATGGAAAGTGATAATTCAAATACTGTTGGACGATAATAAGACTGACAGACTATTGTTAGAAGATAATAAGGCACAGAGTCATAATTACAATACAATTTTTTAAGATATCAATGCGGAGGGTGATAAGAAGAAAATTGTCAGGAGATAATAACACAGGCCCGAGATCACCACCATACTGTTTGAAGATAATAACACAAATCTACGACGATTAGCACATTGTTGGAAGAGTCATTAAGTGATGGAGGTCATACACCAGAACCACTGTTAAAAGATACTAAGGATTTGAACCACACTTAGTATACAGAGCTAGAAGGTAACACGCCACGGAGGTGATGGTAGGCACATAAATAAGGCACAAAAGTGATAATGAGAAAACTGATAGAAAAAATCATAAATCAACCAGGGCCAGACAGACACAAATGGAAACAACACTGCGATTCTTGTCTTTCAATAATGTCACCTCGCAAAAATGTGTAAACCAGAGAATTCGAGACAGAATGGCGGACAGACAATGACACAGTGGCAGACAGGCAGACGGACGGATAGAGACAGACAGACAGTAGACTGACAGACAGGCGGGCAGACCAAGTGGCTGACTGATAGACAGACAGACAGACAGTCAGACACATGGACAGACAGTCACACAGTCAAACAGTCAGGTACACAGACTAGCAGACAGGCAGACAGACTGGCACACAGACAGGCAGGCAGACAGACAGACGGGGGCAGACAGGCGGACAGACGGACGGACACACAGACAGACACATAGTCAAAAACAGTGTGTGACAAGACAGGGTGTTGTGTGTGTTGTACACACACCCAGACAGACAGAACTGGCACACAGACACAGACTGACAGACAGACACACAAAGTACATAGACTGCACACACAGACAGCCAGCCAGCCAGACAAGTACACACACTGGCTCACAGACAGACAGACAGACAGACCCACAGACAGACTCGCAGACCGGCACACAGACGGACCCACAGACAGACAGGCGGACCGA
>JADBJO010001218.1:461876-466369 GCA_016801955.1 Conus betulinus | reverse complement strand
TGTGCTGTGTGTGTGTGTTGTGTGTGTGCGGAATGCATTGCGTGAGTGCTGTGCGTGCGTGCGTGCGTCGTGGTGTGTTGTGGGTGTGTGTGGTGTGTGTGTGTGTGTGTGGGGTGTGGTGTTCTCTAAAGATAGAGACATGCACATCCTAAAAACAGGTTATTAAAAACAAATCTCGTATAATCGAGCTATATTTGAATTGTAAGAGAAAAAAAAAGCCGCTCTTTCACAAAAATCATACAAAAGGTAGAGAACAAAGAGCATTTCCCGAAAAAATGGGAATATCATCCACCAAACATATTTTGATTATCACACACACACACACCACACACACACACACACACACACACACACACACACACACACACACACACACACACACACAAGGAATCATATTTTTAAATAAATGGATTAAAATATAGATCAACAAACAAACGAATATAAACAAACTTATGAATGAATGAATCAATACATAAACGTGATCTGGAATTTAAAACATCGCTGACTGAAAAACAAGAAAAACAAAAAGAAAAGGGAAAAAGAAAAGACTGTACGGATGGTCGACACTCAAACCAAACACGACTTGTACAACCCGCATGTGAATGCCGGCCATTCTTTGTGAGAGTCACATGGGAAGCTTATAGAATTTCGACAACTTACGTCGCTCCGCACATATCATTAATAGGCTGGGAGAGAGAAGAGATAAAAAAAAAAAACAAAAAAAAAAAAACAACGTCAGACTCTAAACAAGTTACCAGTCACATGGAAGCTTACAGAATTCGATAAATTTCGTCGCTTGGCTCATATCATAGATAGACTGAGAGACGAGAGATGAAAAACAACGACAGACTCTAGACAATTTCGTTTCTAAACTGGCTTCTTTCTGTATAAAAATCCAATTCGTCTTCGAACAAACAAGAGAAATATGTCTGTAAGCGCAAAACGAAAACCAAAAAGCACCAAAAAGAATACCTGTGTCCTATTTACAGATTGTTGTTCATGTGCAGACCAAACTAGGCATATTGCATTTTTTTATGGGCAGAGCAAAACTAGGTATATTGCATTTCTTTAATGTACAGAGCAAAAACTAGGCATATTGCACTTCTTTAATGTACAGACCAAAAACAAGGCATATTGCATTTTTTTTTTATTTTAGGCATACTGCAGACCAGACCAAAACTAGGAATACTGCATTTTTTTTTTTTTTTTGAATTTTCAGACCAAAATAGGCATACTGCATTTTAAACATTTTGCAGACCAAAGCTAGGCATACTGCATTTTTTTTAGGCATACTGCATTTTTTTTACTGCAGACTAAAACTAGGCATATAGCATTTTTTATGTGCAAACCAAAACTAGGCATACTGTATTTTTTTTAATGTGCAGACCGAAAACTAGGCATACTGCATTTTTTAATGTACAGAACAAAGCTATGCATTCTGCATGTTTTTAATGTGCAGAGACCAAAACTAGGCATATTGCATGTTTTTAATGTGCAGACCAAAAAATGTGCAGACCAAAAGTAGGCATATTGCATGTTTTTAATGTGCAGACCAAAAACTAGGCATATTGCATGTTTTTTAATGTGCAGACCAAAACTAGGCATATTGCATTTTTTTTTAAATGTACAGACCAAAAATAGCAATTACTGCATTTTTTAATGGGCTGACCAAAACTAGGCATACTGCATTTTTTTTTTTTATGTACAGACCAAAACTAGGCATACTGCATTTTTTAAGGTACAGACCAAAAATAGGCATACTGCATTTTTTTAATGGGCTGACCAAGACTAGGCATACTACATTTCTTTGATGTGCAGACCAAAACTAGGCATATTGCCTTTTTAACATACACACCAAAATTTAGAAAGAGTGGGGTTTAGTTGCCGCCAAGGACATTGACAAACAAAGCACAGGACAAGACACTCATACAGACCAAAACAAGTATGTTGCATTTTGTAATGGGCTGACCAAAACTAGGCATATTGCCTTTTTTAACGTACATACCAAAAACTAGCATATTGCATTTTTGAAAGTGAAGACTAAACTAGGCATATTGCATTTTTTAAGTGCAGACCAAAACTAGCACATTGCATTTTCTTAATGTGCTGCCCAAACTAGATATATTGCATTTTATTCTTCATGTGCAGCCCGAAAAGACAGATTGCATTCTCTAATGTTCAGCCCAAATGAAACATACTGCAATGTTTATGTGCAGACCAAACTAGATATATTGCATGTTTTTATGTGCAGACCAAAACTAGGCATACTGCATTTTTTTCAAATTTGCAGATCAAAACTAGGCATATTTCGTTTTTTAATGTACAACCAAAACTATACATACTGAATTTTTACACATGTGCAGACCAAAACTAGGCATATTGCGTTTTTTAATGTAAGACCAAAACTAAGCATACTACATTTTCTTTTAAATGTGTAGACCAAAACTAGGCATATTGCATTTTTAATGTACAGAACAAAAACTAGGCATATCGCACTTTTTTAATGTACAGACCAAAACTAGGCATACTGCATTTTCTTTTAGATATGCAGACCAAAACTAGGAATACTGCATTTTTTTTTTTATGTGCAGACCAAAAACTATACATATTGCGCTTTCAATGTACAGACCAAAACTAGGCATTTTGCGTTTTCAATGTACAGACCAAAACTAGGCATTTTGCGTTTTTTATGTACAGACCAAAAACTAGGCATACTGCATTTTTAAATGTGTAGACCAAAAATAGACATACTGCATTTTAATGTACAGACCAAAACTAGGTATACTGCATGTTTTTAATGTGCAGACCAAAACTAGGCATACTGCATTTTTAATGTACAGACCAAAACTAGGCATACTGCATTCTTAAATGTGCAGACCAAAAAACTATGCACATTGCATTCTTAAATGTCTCGACCATAACTAGGCATATTGCCTTTTAAATAGGCACATTAAATGTGTAGACCAAAACTAGCCATATTGCCTTCTTAAATGTGTTTCGACCAAAACTAGGCATACTGCATTTTTATGTACAGACCAAAACTAGACATATCGTATTTTTTTCTATGTGCAGACAAAACTGGGTGTATTGCATTATTCATAATGCGCGGCCCAAACTAGATATATTGCATTTTTATTCTTCATGTGCCAGCCCTAAAAGGCAGATTGCATTCTCTAACGTTCAGCCCAAATGAAGCATACTGCATTTTTTTTTATGCGCAGCCCAAACTAGACATATTGCATGTTTCTAACGTGCAGACCAAAAATAGGCACACTGCATTTTTTTTTTAAATGTGCAGATCAAAATTAGGCATATTGCATTTTTTAATGTAAAGTCCAAAACTAGGCATATTGCGTTTTTAATGTACAGACCAAAACTATGCTACTGCATTTTTTTAAATGTGCAGACCAAAAACTAGGTATACTGCATTTTTTTTATTGTACAGACCAAAACTAGGCATACTGCATTTTTTAATGTACAGAACAAAGCTATGCATTCTGCATGTTTTTAATGTGCAGACCAAAACTAGGCATATGCATTTTTTTTTAATGTGCAGACCAAAACTAGGCATATTGCATGTTTTTAATGTGCAGACCGAAACTAGGCATATTGCATGTTTTTAATGTGCAGACCAAAACTAGGCATATTGCATTTTTTAAATGTACAGACCAAAAATAGCCATACTGCATTTTTTAATGGGCTGACCCAAAACTAGGCATACTGCAAGGACATTTTTATGTACAGACCAAAACTAGGCATACTGCATTTTTTAATGTACAGACCAAAAAATATAGGCATACTGCATTTTTTTAATGGGCTGACCAAGACTAGGCACACTACATTTCTTTGATGTGCAGACCAAAACTAGGCATATTGCCTTTTTAACATACACACCAAAATTTAGAAAGAGTGGGGTTTAGTTGCCGCCAAGGACATTGACAAACAAAGCACAGGAGAAGACACTCATACAGACCAAAACTAGCATGTTGCATTTTCTAATGGGCTGACCAAAACTAGGCATATTGCCTTTTTTTAACGTACATACTAGCATATTGCATTTTTGAAAGTGAAGACCAAAACTAGGCATATTGCATTTTTTTTCAAGTGCAGACAAAACTAGGCACATTGCATTTTCTTAATGTGCTGCCCAAACTAGATATATGCATTTTTTCTTCATGTGCAGCCCGAAAAGACAGATTGCATTCTCTAAGTTCAGCCCAAATGAAATTTACTGCAATGTTTATGCGCAGCCCAAACTAGACATATTGCATGTTTTTATGTGCAGACCAAAACTAGGCATACTGCATTTTTTTTTCAAATTTTTGCAGATCCAAAACTAGGCATATTTCGTTTTTAATGTACAACCAAAACAAATACAATACTGAATTTTTTACCATGTGCAGACCAAAACTAGGCATATTGCGTTTTTTAATGTAAGACCAAAACTAAGCATACTACATTTTCTTTTAAATGTGTAGACCAAAACTAGGCAT
>JADBJO010001218.1:444376-446876 GCA_016801955.1 Conus betulinus | reverse complement strand
GGTGGTTAGAGGTAGGATGGGGGTGGGGGGTGGGGGGTGGGGGGCGAAGGAGGGAGGACGCTGTGGGAATGAGTTGTGGGTGAGGGGTGGCGGGAGGGAGAAGGGAGGGGTGAGGTGAGTGATTGATTTTACTGAGTTGTGTTCAAAGATGCGCCCTTGTCTAATGGGCTTAACTTGTTGAATTGACACATGAAACATTTATCATTGTCTCTCTGTCTCTCTGTCTCTGTCTCTGTGTGTCTCTCTCTCTCTCTCTCTCTCTCTCTCTCTCTCTCTCTCTCTCTCTCTCTCTCTCTCCCTCCTCTGTGTGTGTGTGTGTGTGTGTGTGTGTGTGTGTGTGTGTGTGTGCGCACGCGTGCATGTATATGTGTGCATGTGTGTGCCCATACATGCGGACGTGCGTGTATGCTCTACTGTGTTACTGGTATAATTCAAGGAGAAGAGATAGATTACTTCTAACACTTTTTTTGTGTGTTAAACCAGATCCGTATAGGCTGAGACCTTTTTTCTGGGAATGTAATCCATTCTTTCCTGACCCCTTGTGTTTCAATGACCAGCCTTTCTCACACACAAATATTTTTATCCTATGACCCCGTTTGGAGCATGGAGGACTTGAACCACATCAAATAAATGTAAATGAAACGCATCAAACATCCACAAATTTTCCCGATAATTAACACATTGAATGTAATATTACACAACTTTACTAAGCTTTAGAAACTTCGCAACGTTTAGCAACACCTTTTTTTACCACCACAGAGCAAACGACAATTGTTGACTACGGACTTTATACATGTAAATTGTATTGGTATAAACTGATTTCTAATGTTATACCGCTTTGGTTTAAGGCTCTCAGGCCAGTTGACATAGGCTAGAACACCAAGGCTACATCAAAATGTTATTATGCTCTTCATAGTTATGCGGGGATTGTCGTCAGTTGTGACAAGCTCGTAGCGTAACATTATCAGTCTCCCAAATCCCTCGAAGTCGGAGTGTGGCTGCCCATGTGGCGGGGCAATCAAAAACGGTCACACACGTAATGTTCTCATCCCCAGCTGATGCATTTGTACCATACTATGCAGGTACTTTGGCTGTTCGGATGATCCCTGGAGTTTTTTTTCTTAAGCCAGGGTACGACAATAACAACGTATCGTTATATTTGGTGCATGTCATTACAAAATGAAATTCATCACAATGAAATTCTTTTTCGTAGTAAAGAGGACTGTTTGCGTTGTGAAGTGTAGTTTTCTCTTTTCTTAAGTCACTGCCTACTATTGCTGTGGATCGGATGGTGTAGGTAAGAGTGTCAAATACCAACTAACCCCCCCCCCCCATCCCACCACCACCACCACCCCTCCCCTCTACTATCTCTCTTTGTTTCTCTCTCCCCCTCCCCCCCCCCCCCCCCCCCTGCCCACCCCTTCACTGTTGTAACTTCCACTGCCGTCGGCCATAACACATGGGTAGGAGTGAGAAATGTTTTGTAATACTGAAAAGTTTGCGGCCGGGGCTCCAGGGGACACTTACGGCTCCTGCTGGGGTGCAGAGGCAATTAACGCCCTGCAGCCGGGGGGGGGGGGGGGGGGGGGGGGGGGCAGGGAGGGGGGAAAGGGGGGTGGGGGTTGACGCAGCAGCAGACGAAAAACTTAACATTTAAGGACAGTTTGCTGCGTCCTCCTTTGATCCAAATCCTGAATGTTTACACTTCTCAGAACTATTTGGTTAGAACTATTTCAGACAAAACAACAACAACAACAACAACAACAACACAAAACAACTACAAACGTCCAACGGAGTCGAGGCAGAAAAAGTAAAGTAAGAACTATGGATCGGAGAACCAGCGCACGCATCTATCGAAGTTGCAAACGGGGAAATAAAATCGCCAAAACGCCGATACGGAAATCCGAATAATTCGGAACTGCTCCCGCCCATCATGATATCTAATGTGGATGTTGATTCTTCACGTTCCACTTCATCGAACGCGTGTTCCAAAGTAAGGTGACGAATGGTGGAAATTGAAACGAACTCTTAAAAAAAAAAAATGGTACAGAGTCCGTAAAAAACAACAGGGATATACAAATTAACAATAAAAACAGGGACGCGTTTCCAAGTCTTTACATCTTCTTCAGGCAAACAACTTTCAGTACAATGAAAACAAAGAACGAGTAATCAACGCCCATCTTATGCCCATTATAAAAAAAAAAAAAATCTGTGAATGCTCCTCTTTGTTTTCATGTCCTGTTTATCTCGCCGGAGGAGGACTTAGGAGGTCGAAACGCGTCGTGGGTTGTCTCTTGTTAATTTGGTTTCTCCCTGTTTGTTTGGCGGACTCGGGACCAATTCTTTCATTTCTTTTTTTTTTTTTTTTTTTTTTTCTAATGAACCATTTTTTTGTTGTTGTTGATAAATTGATGTCGAACGCACCTGCTCTACCCGCAGGACAACTTGCTGATCAGGCTAATGTTCTGTCTAAAGTGGAAGGCCGTGAAGGAGGACGCCG
>JADBJO010001218.1:404376-411876 GCA_016801955.1 Conus betulinus | reverse complement strand
GCACGCACGCACGCACGCGCACGCTCACTCGCTCCACACATACACGTCACACACACTCTCTCTCTCTATCTCTCTTCTCTCTCTCTCTCGCTATCTCTTCTCTCACAAACAAAAAAAACAAACAAACAAAACACAAAACCACACACACACACACACTCTCCACGCTCTCACACACACACTCTCTATAAACACACAACACTCCCTGTCTGTTTTGTCTGTATGTCTGTCTTTGTCGTCTGTCTGTCTCCTCTCTCTCTCTGCTCCCGTCTCTCTCTCTTTCCCTTCTCTCTCTCTCTTTCTCGCTCTTACTCTGTTTTCTCGTTACGTACACCACGCACTCTCTCTCTCACCTCTCTCTTATCTCTCTCACAACCACTATCTCTATCTCTCTCTTACTCTCTCTCTCTCCCCTTTCTCTCTCTCACCACACACCACACACACACTCTCTTTTTTCACACACACACAATTCTTCTCTCTTCTCTCTCTCTCTCTCTATCTCTCTCTCTCTCTCTCTCTCTCGCTCGCTCGCTCGGCTCGCTCGCTCGCTCCCTCTGACACACACTCTCTCTGATCTCTCAAACCACTAATTCTCTCTCTATCTCACCTCACCACACACACACACACACAACACACACAACCACCCCACACACACAACACACACATACATATAGACGCACACACACACGCGCGGCGCGCGCGCTGCGCGCGCGCACACACACACACACCACACCACCAAACACCACACAACCACCAACACACAACACTCACACACAAACACACACATACTATACCACAACCCACCAACACTACGCGCATACATACAAACACGCACACCGCACACAAAAACCACACACACTGCGCGGCGCAATTTCTGCTCCAATCACCACTGCACAGACGCGGAAGGCGCGGCGCAATTACACACACAACCCCAACACACAACACACAGTTCACTGTACACCAGAGTGTCATTGCGGAAGGACTGTCAGCACGTTTGCACCAAGCTACGAACGGGACCGGCCGGAAGGCGCTCTGGGCAAAGTATCACACAGTAAACAGCGTTGAATGTCTGGGGACCCATGGGAGAATCTCTCCAAGTGTTCACGGCGATTACCCAGAGAGGGCTGTTGAGGCGGACGGGACTGTTAGACCTTGACTCGAGAACATGAGATGAGCTGCGCGGGGTGAAGGGGAGCCTCCAGGGGTTAGCAGCTGGGCCTCTGGAAAGAGGAGTAGGACACAGGAGACCAACAGGGTTAGATAAGGTCTAGGGGAGAAGGGAGAGAGAGAAGAGAGAGGCAGAGAGGCGCGAGAGAGGAGGAGGCGAGGAAGACGAGAGAGACACACAGGAGAGAGAGGCGTGAGAGAGACGGGAGAGAAGAGGAGGCGAGAGGAGAGAGAGACCCCAAGAACGAGGGAGAGGAGAGACAGAGAGAGAGGAGACGGACACAGAGAGACAGAGGAGGGGAGGAGACGGAGATGAGAGGGATGGGAGAGAGGAGAGAGAGAGAGGAGAGAGAGGGAGACGAACACAGAGAGAGAGAGAGAGGGATAGGAGGAAGAGGGAGACGAGAAGGGGAGCGGAGTACTGGAGAGATGGCGAAGAGGAGAGGAGTAGAGTGGGAGGAGGAGAGAGAGAGGGAGGAGGGAGAGAGAGAGAGAGAGGAGAGGAGAGAGACGAACACCACACACAACACACACACACACAAACACACACACACACACACAGGAGAGGAGAGAGAGAGAGGGAGAGGAGCTAGGGAGAGAGAGAGGAGAGAGAGGAGAGAAAGGAGAGGAGGAGAGGAGAGGGAACACAGAGAGGAGTGAGAGAGAGAGAGCATGAAGTGCAAAAAACCAGTTGGCTTCTTTCTTTTATTGTTTTTATTTATTATTTATTATTTTATTTATTTATTTATTTTTTTGTCAATTGGTTTCATCTATTTACATACACCAAAGACTGATGTACTGCACAAGGGAACAGCACAATCTGTAAGGAGCACTAAAGACACTGTTCATAGCTCTTGACTGACAGCGTATGCTGTACATATTTTCCCCCGCCATTTTACCACTGCTAACTCATTTGTAACAGAAGAAAAAACATTAGTGAGATGAAACAGACATATTTGCATTACGGCCACTTTAGAGAAAGTAAATGTATACATTATTGTGTATTCTTATTTCACAACTCATGCAAGTTTCATTATGGGACACTTTGCTAAAAGCTATTTCCACTCTTTTTTCACTTCTTTAGTGTAGACCTTTCCAAAATAGTTTCGAAAACAAAGTCAAACGTCTTTCTTAAAAATCCACAACAAATAAGGTTTGGAGGGGACAGAAAATACAAAAATATATATGATGGGAAATACGAATGTTTCTAAGAAGCTAATACATAAACCAAAAATATTCTTTGCCCACGCTATCCCCCTCTTCCTCCCACACGAGTACGTGCGCCACACATAAAAATACAGGAGAGAGAGAGAGAGAGAGAGGGAGGAGAGATAGAGAGAGAGAGTAGGAGGAGTCGTCCTGCGAACCTCACATCTCGTTTGTGGACTGGGCATATCCTCTAATCTCTTCCCTTCATCCAGTTCGCAACAAGCACGGTTCGCCGGAGTGGGATAAATTCACACACTGTCTCCATCACGTTTCCTTAACTCACAGGACCCAAAGCATCATGCATGTTGTAATGCTGTCGATATTGTTACGTCTTTTCTGCCACTTTAATCCCGTGGCTAAGCACAACTGTGTGCCTGTCACCCCACCATTGTTAGTTTGCTCCCTTCTGGCGTGTTGGACAGAGATAGACGATAGTCCACACATACGCAACATTATCAGCTGATGACACTCTCTTGGGGTCAAGGGCCTGAATACAGCTGACACAACAGCATGTTGCGGATCAGTTTCTATAATCTGTTGTAGTTTGAATTAGGCTACCTAAATTTAGGCGAGATTAGATTCGGCTGTAGATGTGGAGGAGAGAGGAATACAAAAAGACATATGATGGAAATACAAAATTTTCCATGAAATTGCTAAATAGATGAATAAAAAAAATATCCTTTGTACTCGCTATGCCCCTCTCCCCCTCCCCTCCCCAGCAAGTTGCGCATGAGTCACAGAGAGAGAGAGAAGAGAGAGAGAGAGAGAGAGAGGAGAGAGAGGGGAGGAGGAGAGAGAGGAGAGAGAGACGAGAGAGAGAGAGAGAGGAGAGAGTCACCAGGCGAACCTCACATCTCGTTTGCCGGGTTACGTGGACTGGGCATATAATCCTCTAATCTCTTCCTTCATCCAGTTCGCAACAAGCACGATTCGCACGAAGCAGGATACGTTCAACACAGTCTCCATCACATTTCCTTAACTCACTAGACCCAAAGCATCGGGCATGCTGTATGCGGTCGATACTGTTACGTCTTTTCTGTCACTTTAATCCCCCTGGCTAAGCACAAACTTGTGTGCCTGTCACCCCACCTTTGTTAGTTAGCTCCCCTCTGGCGTATTGGACATAGATCATCGATGGTCCCACACACGCAATGGGCTGCTTGCCATTATCAGCTGACGATACCTCACTTGGGGTCGAGGGCCTGAATACAGCTGACACAACAGCGCGTTCCAGGATTCGGTTCTGTCTCCATTTCAGTTTGAATAAGATTGGGCTAGAAGGTTTGGAGGAGAAAAAATACAAACTAGGCATATGATGCAAATACGAATGGTTCCATGAAGCTAAATAGATAAACAAAAAAATATCCTTTGCACTTCCTATGCCCCTCTTCCCCTCCACCTTCCACATGACTGCACATGAGCCAGAGAGAGAGAGAGAGAGAGAGAGAGAGAGAGAGAGAGAGAGAGAGAGAAGAGAGAGAGAGAGAGAGAGTCACCAGGCGAACCTCACATCTCGTTTGCCGGCTTACGTAGACTAGGCATATCTCTATCTCTTCCTGCATCTAGTTCTCAACAAGGCCGATTCGCACGGAGCGGGATAATTTCACCACAGTCTCCATCACATTTCCTTAACTCACCTGACTCAAAGCATCACGCATGTTGTAATGCGGTCGATATTGTTACGTCTTTTCTGCCACTCTAATCTACTGGTTGAACACAAAACTAATGCGTCTGTCACCCGACCATTGTTAGTTAGCTCTCCTCTGGCGTGTTGGACAGAGATAATCGATGGTCCCACACACGCAATGGGCCGCTTGCCAGTATAAGCTAACGACACCTCGCTTGGGGTCGAGGGCCCTGAATACAGCTGACACAACAGCACGTCGCAGGATTCAGTTCTGTCTCTACTTCGGTTTGAATTAGGCTATCTGAATTTAGGCGAGATTGGATAGGGCTTGAACAGTTATAGGTTAGATTTTAGCTCTTAGGATAGGAAAGGCTAGGTCGAGGCTAGGCTAGGCTAGGCTAGGTTAGTTTAGGTTAGGCTAGGTTTGGTTAAGCTGGGGGAACGATTAAGACAGGTAGATTAGGTTATGCCACGTACGATTAGCATAGGATAAGTGTGCTTAGGCTGTGTACGTTAGGATAGGATAAGTTAAGTTTGGTTATAGAATTTAGGTTTGGGTAAGTTAAGTCATGCTCGCTGAGTCCAACTGAATAGGGTAAGTTATGCTTGACAAGGTGGCGAATGGTTAGGCTAGGTTACGCCACGTAAGGCAAGGGTAAGATAGTTTAGACTGTGTCACATGAAAGTGGCGGAAGGTTAATTTAGGTTAGGCCCAGTTCTCGACAGGTTGAGTCATGCCGGGCTAGATCAGATTAGAATAGCTTGTCATTATTAGAACAGATTCAGATTGGTGTGTACGATCATGCAAGGATAAGCATGATTCGGTTAGGTAAGAGTGGATCAGGGTAAGCTAGCTTATGTGCGGTTAGATTACAAAATGTTAGCTTAGGTTGTATTTTAGGATGGGGGATATTACGCTAGACTATAATATTAAAGTAAGTTCCAAAGGGAGGCGACTGCAGGCGGAAACTGAAACAAATTTGAAGAATGATTCTATGTGAATCCGCCAAAAACATGGAAGAACGAGCTACCAGACAAAACACGACGCGTTTCGACCTCTTAGGTCTTCTTCAGGGAAGATGAAACAACAATATGAGAAAGGTGATCGCTCGTTCCTCGTGTTCATTGTCTTGAACGTTGTTTGGGGGTACGTTGGGCTGGCAAGATTAGGTCAGGCTAGATTAAGATACACTAGGCTAGGCTAGGTCTTCAAAGTCATGTTGGGATGCGGACTTCTCGAGACCTGCTTTTTTTTCAGCTCGTTTGGACAAAGAGGAATATTTTCCATTCAGTACACATATCTACCTTGACCGTGGATGACTGTACATCTAAACGTGACATCTTGGAGCAGCTGCCACTGTGTGTACCTGAAACACTCATATTACATTCTCTGTCTGTCTGTCTGTCTGTCTGTCTCTGTCTCTATCTCTCTCTCACGCACACACACACACACACACACACACACACACACACACACACACACACACACGCGCGCACACACGCGCGCGCGCGCGAGCACACACGCACGCACGCACACACGCACGCACACAGAGTCATACTCTGTGTGTGTGTGTGTGTGTGTGTGTGTGTGTGGTGTGTGTGTGTGTGTGTGTGCGTGTGTGTGCGTGCATGCGTGCGTGCGTGCATGAGTGCGTGCGTGAGTAAGTGCGTGCGGGCAGTTAGTTCTTCATACATCACAGCAACAGTAACCGACGGCATAAGACGAATGGCAGTGCGTTCCGAACGAATAAGATGCGAAGATAAGTTGTTTAAGAAACGACGATGAACAGTCAATAGCCGCGCAGTCTTTCAAAGAGTCATGCGAGAAGACCGTTTGTCTTCTCTCGCTCGATCTCTTCCAGCACGTTCACCATAAGAGTGATGTCCCTTAGGTTTTACTACAGCGAAGACCTTTTGGTGGTAGTGGTGGTGGTGGTGGTTGTGGTGGTGGTGGTAGTGGTGGTGGTGGTTGTCGTACCCTGGCCAAAAGACTCCAGGGATCATCCGAACAGCTGAAGTACTTGAACACTATAGGTACAAACGCATCAGCTACGGATGAGAGCATTACGTGTGTGTGCCCGTTTTTGACTACCCCGCCACGTGGGCAGCCACATTCCAGCTTCGAGGGATTTTGGAGATTGGTGGTGTTGTGATCGGAGCTTGTCACGACTGAAGACAATCCCCGCATACCTATGCACAACAGAACAACATGTTGATGTGGCCTTGGTGTTCTAAGCTATGTCAACTGGTCTGACACAGCCCTAAGCCAAGGCCAGACCTTTCGGTTGCCCTTGCAAACGAGCCTGCTACAAGTAACTCTTGTGAACAGAGCCCCGCGCAAGAAAGACTGCAAGTAAAATCGGTGATATCTGAACCAGCAACAAGCTACAAGAAATGGGGGAGGCGGTGTTTTTTCATCACGTTCCCAAACAGCAGTTCCATCAGCAACTCTCTAGCCAGCGGAAGCTTCTCAACTAACTACAGAGCAGAAGCATGTGTCCTTCTCACTGCTGTACAGATGCTACATGAAAGGGACATCTTACCAACTCACACGGTGTTCCTTACAGATTGTCGAGCCGTCCTTCAAAGCCTCCCGAGGAGAGAAAGAGAGCAGATCCTACAGAAATCATACAGGAACTGCACACCTTGAGCAGGAAGACAACACCAGTCCGGCAGTGGATTCCCTCCCAATGTGGTATTGCAGGAAATGAAAGAGGCGGAGAGACTCTCCAAGGCGGGCAGCCAACAAGACCAAATAGCCCATGCTGTATCCTACAGAGAGGCGAAGACCATCATCCGCAGCCAGTTCAGGACAGCATGGATAGAAAGACTACAGGTGGAGGGTAGAGAAGGATGACATTTACCATCTTGAGCGTGCCCAACAAGTCGCCATCTTCAGACTAAGAACTGGACACTGTCCGTTGCTCTCCCACCTCTATCGCCTGAATATATCGCACACAGGTGAGTGCCCATGTGCTACTGGCCCACAAAACCCAGCCCACGTACTTCAGTCCGGTCCCACTTTCGACAGCCTGCGGCGTGAGTTGTGGCCCGGTGCAGTGGAACTCCAAGAAAAGCTGTGGGGAACGGCAGATTCACTCCGACGGACCGCTGACTTTGCCAAAGCCACCGGACTTTGTTTCTGACCAGCATGACCAGGGAACGCAGAAGAAGAAGAAGAAGAAGAAGAAGAAGAAGAAGAAGAACTAGTAACTCAGCATCTTTCAGTGATTATTCGATCGAACCTTTGCTTACGCCCAGTGAAAGTCAAGTCTGACAGCGTTGGGATTTCGAACAGAGGCACTGCCTTAACCATTTTACTCTGCGGTTGGAAGGTCGGAACTGCGTCCAGGACATTCCCTAGTCGCTCTGTGAATGAATAACACCGGGCTACATTTTGCCTGTAGGTGAAACGTGGGGAAATCTGGTCACAGAACCAACACGTGGAAAACAGAGTTGTTATACGTATGATCTAAAAATAACGTCACTGTTCGATGGGA
>JADBJO010001218.1:389376-399376 GCA_016801955.1 Conus betulinus | reverse complement strand
TTATTTTCAAATGTTTCGCCTTTTTGAAGGCTTCTTCAGGAATATATTACTTTTTCTCAGCTGCTTACATTCTTGACCAAAGAATGTAAGCAGCTGAGAAAAAAGTAATAAGGCTTATCACCCCCCTATTTCTATAATCTGAGACATAAGAGCAAGCTTTGTTTATAATTCAATATTTCTTGCAGTCATTGCAACACCTAGCTGCTCTGTAAGTTGCTGGAATGGTGCTCGGTACTTATCCTTGGAATTTATTGTTTCATTGTAATTTAGTCCCTTGCGGATTCATTCCAAGAACTGGCCCTCAGCACTTGTGTCTTAAGAGGTTATCTTTTTATATTTTCTACTTTTCACAAGAAAATGTAGCTTGTTTTGCTCTTTCATGATTTTCTTTTGCTTCTTAGGTGGCACCTTTAGTTAGTTTTTTGAAAACTCAACAAAACATACTATGGTACTGCACACCAGCCTTTTTCTGGTATAGCATTCTTCTTAAAACCGAAAAGGCAGAGGAATCAAATTACCACTTTCCGCGGTCACTGAGGAGAAACAATCAGGTTTCGAAAATACCGGTATCTGACCAGGAGTTATATGTTAGTGAGCTTTCTCCCCCCATTGGAGATGGTCTCCCGCTTTGGAGACTATAAGCTTGCTGAAGGTTCATTTTGAGAAGCATTTATTTATTCCCCATTCACCCACTCAAGCGCATACTGTCAGTTAGCAGAATCATCTACCACTGCAGATATGAAGGCTTATCAGCCCCCTATTTCTATAATCTGAGACATAAGAGCAAGCTTTGTTTATAATCAATATATATATATATATATATATATATATATATATATATATATATATATATATATCAGTACGGATATTTTGTTTCGACATTTTTGTCGACTGAAATTGGATGGTGTCATAAGAAAAACTCAGCACAGCAACAAAACATATATGTGGTCGAGCTAAGGTAACAATTTTTGTTTGACTGCATATTTCTCCTGTCATATTTGCTACGTTTATCTGGCATGACAATCACAGATAGTTTCTGTTTTGTTTTGTTTCAGAGATTTCTTTCGCTGTCAAGGTTAATTTTTGTTTGAATTGCTGTCAAGCCAAGCAGTTGCTGTTAAGTTATTATTTGTCGCTTTACATTGTAATTCTTCTGTGTTCTGTTTGCGACTCAACATTCCTACACACACACACACACCACACACACACACACACACACACGCACACACACAAGCACGCTTGCACGCATTCACTCTCTTGCTCTCTCTCTCTCTCTCTCTCTCTCTCTCTCTCTCTCTCTCTCTCTCTCTCTCACGATACTTGGACAGAGGGTCAGAACCAGCGGCGTGGGTGCACTCTCACTGAGATGGCATAGAAGATGGGACAGCAAAAAAAAAGAAAAAAAGAAATAATAATGATATTAATGAATTAAAAAAAAAACAAAAACAGTAATAAAAGATTTGCCGAGACCCACGATGTTCCAATATAACGTAAAGTCCTGCCACGAAAACGTGAAGAACAGTCGATTACAAACTGTTACTGATGCTTCAGCCATGGACATCTTTTTTTTCTTCTCGGTGGTCCCACGACCATCTACGATTTATCACAAATATGCAATCTGCTTTGAACAAACCACTTCACAACGCACCTGCAAGATTGCAAAGGTTTCTTCTCTGACTGCAAAAGTATGAGTATGATCTACGTGTGAACTACAAACCAGGAAAACATGTTTGCAGCTGGCACACTCAGAACAGCATAAATATCTACCAGAAACGAGAGAAGACCTTGTTTCAGAAATGGAAATTAACGCCATAAATCGAAAAGGATATCTTTCTGCTCCAGCAGAAACATACCAAAAGCTTTAACAAGAAACACAAAAAGTCCTGAACTCAAAAAGCTCTCTGAAGTCAAACTCAATCGATGGCTAAACACCAAATCGGATCTTCTACCTTCAGTGAAACAATTTTGGAAATACAAAGATGAACGGATTCTACTAGATGGAACTGTGTACAAAAGTTATCAACTTCTGGTACCCCAAAGTCTCACACATGAAATGCCTGAAATGCTTCTTGACTCACCTGGGGATAGTCCACTGCAAGAGCACAGGACGACAAGCATTGTTCTGGCCAGGAATGTCCAAACAAATAGGACAGATGGTAACCTCTGGCAGAATCTGTGCAGTAAATATTTCGTCAAACCCAAAAAGAACCAATGATATCAATGGACATACCAAACAGGTGCAACTTAGGTGCAGATCTCCTTGAATATAAAGGACAACACTTGATGACCATCACTGACCATTGTTCAAAATGGCCAGAGCTTAACAGACTGAACAATCTCTCTGCACAGTTACAGTCATTAGAAAAAAACTGAACAATCTCTCTGCAAAATAAGAGTCATTAGAAAAAACTGAAACAATCTCACTGCAAAATAGGAGTCATTAGAAAAAAAATGAAAAGTCAGATATCTAGATATAGCTTCCAGATGAAATGATAAAGACAATGGACCACAATTTGCGTGGAATCAACCTTCAGATCCATAGAGCCCGCAAGGAAACGACCCAAAAAAGACAGAAATAACTGTTTAGAACTGTGAAACAGCTCATGAAAAAAAAACTCCAAGGATCACTATAAGGCAATACTGGACTGCAAAGTCACTCCACTGGACACGGGGAAGTCACCAGTGCAGCTATTTCTCGGAATCAGGTTGAAAAAGTTCAATACCAGCAACAGCAGAAAAATGGAACTTTCAACACCAGAGCAACCATCAACATCAAGAAAATATCAAGAGGCAAGAAAAAACAAAAGATGTAACTGCGACAAAAACGCTAGAAGACAACTTAGAGAACTAAAAGTTAGAAAGAGAAGGGTTAGTTAGTCATCGCCAAGTGCACAGACAAAGAGAGGGCACAGGACAGCACACAATGCATTTCGACCTCTTGGGTCTTCTTCAGGCAAAAACAAATAACATTTAGGACAGCCAAAAATGAAAGAACGAGAAACTACTTATCTTCTCAATTTCGGTGCAAAATCAAAATGGCCGCTTAGAGAACTAAAAGAAAGTGAAACAGGTCTAATGCAAAGAGGTGAAAACTGGTGAAAGCTGGTGAAAAAAGCAAGAGTAGAAGGCTTTCATACAGCACCAAGATCCTGCACAGAGCAAGACGAACAATTTAAGGTGTACAGACGACATAGAACAATGCTCAAACACGCAAGTGTGAAAGAAAAACACACTGAAAGAGACATTCCAGACACGATCACCATCACAATGACACAGACACACTAAACCCACTGACCCAGATACCAAGAAGCAAAAAGCAATCTTCAAGGATAGACAACCATGCCTTACAAAGAAACAATGAAAACAAGCAAGGCACACCAAACGGTTACAAGATGTGGAACAGAAGTTCACAAACCACTCCGACACAAAGATTATGTTTAGTATCCGTGAATGGTGTCAAGAGATTCATTATCAGTATTGACTGATGGACTCTGTTAATGGTTCAAAGTTCAGTGAACGTTATCATCAGTTAAAGTGTGTTTGTCTTAGCATTTTGGTGCAAGTTATACGTTGTTAATAGACCAACATAGCCTGAAACACAGGCAATACTTGTTTTTCTGAAAGAGGAAGCATATGATATAGGTGACTAACACGTGCAAGTGCCTTTGAAATTGTCGTAAGAGGAATACGGAATTGTGGTACGGAGAAAAACATGGCAACCAGACAACGTATGAACCGGACAGATCAATTTATATGAAGACAGAAACCATCACAATACAGGGCACACAATCACATTTTGCACTGTAACTTTGCGCCTGAGAGGCGGGGGGCAAAACAGAATGTTGGAAAGGATAACCGCAACAGCGAGGGATCCCTTTAAATTTCTATGGTCATATTACCCTCAACCAACGTAAGGAGACAGCGTGGACATGGTGATCAATATAGTATGATGTCCAGTGGTTGTGGAGGGAGGTAGAACTCTATTGAAGATCAGCAGGTCTTTTTTTATTGGGTCGTCTTTCTTTATTTTTCTGAGTTTTTCTCATCTCAGGAGTATTTTTAGCTTGTCCCCCCTCGCCACAAAGGTCCGCCATGGTTTTGATATTTACTTGTCTCGAGTGCATTGGTTTAGTTTGTAACATTTTTCGGGGGTGGGTTTTTACAGGGATGAAAACCCTTTGTCTAGGGGCGATCAGTAATATGAGTACCGAGTGACTCGTTCCTGTGCAAAGGTTTGTAATGGCGTGGCCGTAAGAGAGAAAGTAGAGACAGGGTGGGTTGCGTCTTCCTTATTGGCCCATGGCACTGAGAATCTTGAACTGTTCACTGCCCTTACGGCCATTAGAACTTTCCGTGTTTGTTTAAATTATTGCAAATTCTCATTCTCTCCTTTAATTTTTAATGTATTTATTGTTGATTTATTTTTTGGCACTTGTCGTGTACCTTTTTCGTTGGTCGTGTGGTGGTTGTTGTTCGTTGCTGTGTGTGTGTGTGTGTGGCGTGTGCAAATGTTTGTTTGTCTTGTCTTGGCTGTGTGTGGTGTTGTTGTGCGATCGTAACTGGTGAGGGTCGGCTGTTGGGCATCAAGTTTGTGACACAGACCTACGGTGACAAAGTAAGGAAGTCCGTGTAGGAATAATTATTCAACAAGCAATTGGATCAACCCTGCCAGGCCCTCAAGCGTACAACGAGGATAGTCACCCTTACTCACAGGCAGACTAGGTCTTCTGTCTAGCATATATTGTGGTCAGAAATGAAGTGGATGAAGTGCTGCCGCTCTGGTACGTGGCGCAGCTCAGTTGGTCAGGAGTGGTTCATGGGGGCAGTGGTCGTGGCGCTGCCATTCAGCAAACCGGTGTTTGTCGTTCTTTTTCTAAACGGACCGTGACACTCAGTGATTTATGCGTACAAGGTGTTGCAGAAAAAGTATCGCTGGTTTTTCCTCTTCGTTGGAATGACATGGTTGTGTTTCATCGAAAAGTGTCGGCTTAAATTGCAATTGTAAAACAGGTCGTGCTCTAGCGTAGTCAGACTTCCGGCTGGGAGGTTCGCCGACGTTCGGTTCCTATCAGGAGTTCATGTGTCATTTTTTTTTTTTTTTTATCTGCCCCGGACCGGCCTCACTACCCATCTTGGAGTGTTGTGGTATCTTCTATGAAGTTTTTGGAGCCTCGTGATTGGCATTCTCACTTGTTGGAGACTTAAAGGACCACCCTAGTTGAGGTTTTCATGCTTCCACGATTCCCATCCTTGATTCGCCTCCCCTCATTCCTCTCACTACGATCAGATTGCGCCGGGAATTGACGGAAAGTGAGGAATGTTCTTCAACATTCTCTGTGCCCTTTGTGGGATGCCCCTTCTCCAGGGTACTCAGTTGCGATCTCCTCTCCACCATCGGTGGACCTCAGTTTTTCGATGTCTCGTCGGGGTCACCGTGTACGCGGAGTTCATGAGGGGGGTGTTGTGGACTTCACTGTGTGTCTGTCAGCTCGTCAAATCCCTCCGGAGGGAGGAGCTTCGACTGCGCCGGGTCGGCCGCGATTTATATTGTGTCAGTACGGGGGCTTAGTAAGTTGGGTCCTGCATATGTTGGTTCAGAACAGGCTGCCACGAACACCACGAAGTGACTCGGCAGCGGCAGTGTCGTACTCCGGTGGGTTTTGCCTCTTGACGACTGGACTTGACTGCTCCCTGTGGATTGCGCTGTCAGGGCTGCGGCGGGGCTCACCGGCGCTGTGGCGGTGGAGGTGTCGCGCTATGAACAGTGGGTGGACTGTCACTGGGGTTCTGGCTCAGATTGTATGGGTGACAGAAAAAAAAAAAAACAAAAAAAAACAAATCGGTGAACAAAAAAAAAAAAAAACTATTCCAGCCGTTGTCATTCGGCGGCACATAGAAAAATGTGTTCAAACGACACATGTTCCCGCGTTGCGTGTCCCCTTGAGCCATAGGAAAGGAGTAAAGTACGTAAATCACGGATTGTCCCACACTCATGTCGCACGGCGATCTCTTTCTGGACAGTTCGCCTTGTGCTGCCGCTGTCATAGTAGAGAGGAGGCCCAATTTCAGGATTACAGACGAAGGAACAGTACAACACACACACACACACACACATCACACACACTCAACACACCACACACACACACGCACACACACACACACCTACACACAAAAAAACACACTACACACACATCAGCACGCAAAACGCACGCACAGCACACACAACCACACACACACACACACACACACACACACGCAACAAACAGGGGACACACACCACACACACACGAGAGAGATGTGTGTGTGTGAGTGAGAGAGGGGGAGACAAACACACACCACGCCACACACACACACCACACATGTCACTACACACACACACACACACACACAGTTCTGCTTCTATCTCGCTCTCGTCTTCGCTCCCTCTCTCTCTCTCTCTCCACACACACACACCGACACATTCGAGACCCACACACGATCACACACACGAACAACATAGCACTACAAACCTAGCAACACAGTTAGCGACACCCACAACAACACACCACACAGCCACACACACACACAAACACACACCACACTCACTCACTCACTCACACACACACACACACACACACACACACACACACACCACAACACACACATTCAGCAACAGCACAACGATCACACACACACACACACATTACAACGCATACGGGGCGCGCACACACACACACCACACACACACCACACAAACACACACACAAACACGCGCGCGCACACAATAGCACGCGCGCGCGGCAACACACACAAACACACACACACACACACCACACACACGCACTCCCACAACCCGCACACACACACACCTCACACACACACAGAAGATGAGACGGACCGAGGGAGAGAGAGAGAGGAAACCACTCTCTCTCTCTCTCCGCTCTCTCTCTCCCGTCTCTGAATCTCTCTCTAATGTCTCTTTATACCACACACACACACGATCACGCACACACACAGCATACGCACACATCGCACGCACGCACCGCACGCAGAGCGACGTGGTTGAGAGCGAGAGAGAGCGGGCCTGAGCGGCTGAGCGCCGCGCGCGCGCGCGGTGTGGTGTGAGTCGTGTGTAGATGTGTGTGGTGGGAGTGTGTGTGTGCATGTGCGGCATTGGGGAAGAGAGGGAGCGCGGCGCGAGCTCGACGCGCGACTGGCGCGGAGGAGAGGAGGAGAGGGGGACGAGTGTGTGTGGGTGCATGGTGTGTGATGTGTGAGAGTGGTGGAGTGTGTGAGAGGAGGGAGCTGAGGCGAGAGATGGATGGATGGAGAGGAGAGGAGATGAGAGAAGAAAACTCTTGACTGCGTCTGTGTTAAATTCTAAACTCAACGCACTGGACCGGAAGACGGACACAGAAAGAAAGGTCATTCTGTAAAGCCATAGAACTACTACGAGAGAGAGAGACGAGCGATTGAGGAGAGAGAGAGAGAGAGAGAGAAGATGAGAGGTGGGTGTGTGTGTATGTGTGTGTGTGTGGGGTTTTGGGGGGGTGTGGTGTGTGTGTGTGTGGGGGGGGGGATGTGTGAGGTCTCTGTCTGTGTCTGAAATCATGCGTTTATTATATCAATCAATCAAGCAATCAATCAATCAATCAAACTATCTATCAATCTATCTATCTATCATCTATCTTTATATATCTATATATCTATCTATCTACTATGCTGTCCGTTGGGCTGTCTGTTCTGTCTGTCTATTATCATGCGTCTATCTATCTGTTCTATCTATCTATCTCTTATGAATGAACTGTGGTGAGAAGGTATTTTGGTTTCACTATGAATGATTCAGCTTAGGAACACACACTAGCACCAAATTAGCACAAACACACACACACACCCACACACACACACACACATGGACACACAACACACACACACACACTCACTGTTCACTTCACTCCACAACACACACACACACACACACACACACACACACACACCACACAACATTCAGCACACAACAACACACACACACACACACACACATACATCGACTACGCGCGCGCACACACTACACACACACACACACACACACACACACCACACAACACACACACGCGCGCACACACACCTAGCACGCGCGCGCCACACACAACACACCACACACACACACACACACACACACACACACAACCACCACACACTCACACACACACACACAACACATACACAACACCAGAAGAGAGAGACAGAGTGATAGAGAGAGAGGAAAACCACACTCTCTCTCTCCTCTCTCTCTCTCTCTCTCTCTCTCTCTCTCTCTCTCTCTCTTCTCTCTTATACACACACACACACACATGCACGCACGCACACACACACATACGCACACAGGGGTAGAGTGAAAGAGAAAGAGGAAGGAAGAGGAGAAGGAGAGAAGAACAACAGCAACAACAACAACGGTAATAACCATCAGGAGTGTGTCGAACAACAATTTATCATTAAAAAAAAAAAAAAAAATAGAAAGGGAAGAAGGTCAAGAACACGACCACCAGAGACACCGCCACCATCACCACCACCACCACCACCACCATCACCACCAACATTAACTACATGTTAACAAAAAGAAAGAGAGAAAGAAAAGAAAAGAAAGAAAGAAACGAAAAGGAAAGAGGGGAGGAAGGAAGAAAGAAAGAACGGAAAAGAAGAAAGAAAGAAAGAGAAGAAAGAAAATGTAAGAAAAAAGACAGGGAATAAAAAGAAAAGAAAAGAAAGAAAGAAAGAAAAATGAACTGAAAAAGATAGAAAACGAACGAAAAAAAAGAGAGAAAGAAAGAGATACAGGAAAGAAAGAAAGGAAAGAAGAAAAGTAAAGAAAAGAAAGAAAGAAAAAGAATAAAAAGAAAAGAAAGAAAGAAAAGAAAGAAAAGAAAAGAAGGAAGGAAAAGAAAGAAAGAAAGAAAGAAAACGAAAAGAAAAGAAAGAAAGAAAGAACAAGAACAAGAAAAAGAAAGAAAGAAGAAAGAAAGAAAGAAAGAAAGAAAGAAAAGAAAGAAAGAAAAAAAAAGGGACAACAAAAGTTTAAAACAAAAAAACAAACAAACGAACACCTACTGTCTCTCTCCGCGGCGACACTACTTGGTTAGTAACACAACCCCACTCGTACAAGCAGTGCAGCAGTGCACACCGTATTAACCACACAACAGCTTAATAAAGACTCAGTCAGTCAGGGTTGAAAACCCACGTACGTCCGTCTTGCACGGAGACTAGAGTCAGAATGGATGACCCCCCTTTCTCAGACCGCGCAACAACAACAACGACAGCAACAACAAGTTCCCGCTCCCACTTTCTGCTGCTGCTGCTGCTGCTGCTACAATGACAAGAAAAGAGCCGGGTCACCCTCAGGATGATCAGTCCATGTCAGCTTGTTTTTTTCAGCAGGAGCCAACGACCGACTTACTTTATGGTCGGCCTCGGTACAGCAAAAACACACCTAGCTCGTTCGCCCGACATTATTATTATAGGAACGGCGCGCACACCACGTACTGCGTACGTACGAGAACTGCCGATGTATGCGAGATAGATTTTTTTTTTTTTTTTTTTTTTTTTTTTTTTGTTGGTAAGCGTCGCTGTTCAAGGTGCGCGGGGTTTGTGTGTGGTGTGGTAGCCTATGGGTGGTCATGTGGTGAGTGATGTCTGGATTTAGATGGAAAGAGAGCTAGTGTGTGTGTGTGTGTGTGTGTGTGTGTGTGTGTGTGTGTTTTTCGCGCGCACGTGAGCAGCTGTGTGTGTGTGTGTGTGTGTGTGTGTGTGTGTGTGTGTGTGTGTGTGTGTGTGTGTGTGTGTTGTGTTTCTGCGCGCGCGCGCATGAGCATCTGTGTGTGTGCGTGTGTGTGTGAGCATCTGTGTGTGTGTGTGTGTGTGTGTGTGTTTCTGCGCGCGCGTGTGAACAACTGTGCGTGTGTTTCTGCGCGCGCGCGCGTGAGCATCTGTGTGTGTGTGTGTGTGTGTGTGTGTGTGTGTGTGT
>JADBJO010001218.1:371876-386876 GCA_016801955.1 Conus betulinus | reverse complement strand
GACAAAAGAACAAGAACACCACCACCAATAACAACGAGAAAAGAACGAAAACACCACTACCAACAATAACAACCAGAAAATAACAAGAAAACCACCAACAACAATCACAACGAGAGAAGAACAAAGATTCTACCAACGACAATAACAACGAGAAAAGAACAAGATCTCTACCAGCAACACTAACAACGAGAAAAGAACAAAATTCTACCAACAATAACAACGAGAAAAGAACAAGGACTTTACCACTAACAATAACAATTAGAAAAGAACAATAATACCACCACTAGAAAAGAAAAAGAAACACCCGAAGGGTGCTGGGGAGGACCCAGAGAAGCACTGCCTTCACCTGCCCTTTGAGCAGTCCTGTACCACCCTTGGAGGCCTGCGCTGTGTTGACGATGGGTACAGGCACGCGCAGGACACTCATTAGGATATCAAGGGACATAACTGCTCCTGAACAGAGATTAATCGGACTACAGGATGCAACTCATAACAGCCTTAAAGTAGCATCCCCATGGGTGTACCAGCCCGTGTTTCATGACTGCAGAGCCCACCGGCGAAAAAACACCACCCTCCAGCTGTCGTCGAGCACACCCCACAGACCCAACCACCCCTGCCCACGGACAGATGAAGACAGTGCCACTCCAGACACAGCCAAGCTTTCGCCATACGGTCTTATGTGCCCTCAAGAGAGAATCCAAAGTTGTAGTCTTTCCCACTGTCAACAGGATTTCCCTTTGGTCAGTGGGTCTTTCCTCACCGTCACTGGACCTTTCTCCAGGGTCAGCCTAGTTAAGGCAAAGCAGAAAAAGAAACACCCCGAAGGTGCTGGGGAGGACCCAGAGAAGCACTGCCTTCACCTGCCCTTTGAGCAGTCCTGTACCACCCTTGGAGGCCTGCGCTGTGTTGACGATGGGTACAGGCACGCGCAGGACACTCCATTAAGATATCAAGGGACATAACTGCTCCTGAACAGAGATAAATCGGACTACAGGATGCAACTCACAACAGCCTTAAAGTAGCATCCCCATGGGTGTACCAGCCCGTGTTTCATGACTGCAGAGCCCACCGCGAAAAAAAAGACCACCACTAACAATAACAATTAGAAAACAACAAGAACACCACCTCTAACAATAACAATTAGAAAAGAACAAGAATACCACCACCAACGATGACAACAAGAAAAGAACAAGAACACGACTACTACCAACAACAATAACAACATGAAAAGAACAAGAACGCTAACAACAACAATAACGATAAGATGCCAACAAGTACACCACCACCACCACCAGTTCCTTCAACGAGAAAAGAAGACCACCACCAGTAGCAATAACAACAACGAGAAAGGAAGAAAAACACTATCACCACCAACAATGCCAACAATGACTTGAATACCACAATAACTAACAATGGCAACAAGAAGAAAAGAATGACACCAATAACACCGCAACTCTCTTCATTACCGATAACAAATACATGAAAAGTAGAACATGGAACAAGCTCAACGAAAATATAAACATCTCCAGTAACCGATAAAGATGAATGACAATAAGATACGGTAAGAAAAACAAGAGCAGCAGCAAGGAAAGAAAAGGAACGACTAAAAAGACGAATGAGTAAATAAATAGATTAATTAATAAATAAATGAATGAATAAATAAATAAATAAATAATAAATAAATTAATAATTAATTAAACAAATGAAATTAGAAATAAGTCAATAATAATTGTGTAAGTGAAATCATGAATGAATAAAATGAAGAGAGAGAGAGAGAGAGAGAGAGAGAGAGAGAGAGAGAGAGAGAGAGAGAGAGAGACAGACAGACAGACAGACAGACAGACAGACAGACAGACAGACAATCAACGACAAAACAGCCGGTAAAATGAGCACCACATCAAGAAAGATGAAAAAGAAACAAGTGATAATTCACGCCTGCACCCTCCTGTGTTTCTTGCAGGCTGCACACCAAAAATGAATGCGCCAAGGCCTTGCTTAAGGAGTCGAGTATTTACAGACTGGCGCAATTACATTGTATTGAGAATTGGTATTATGTCTGAAAGTTGCTTCTCCTCATTTTCCTTCATGTGGCCAGCAACGTACAAGCCAGGTGGTTGCAAGCAGACAGATTAAAGGAATGGGACTACTTTGGAAGTGTCCAGCTGGCACAAAGATAGGGTCATGGGTGAGTTGCAAAATGAAATGTGGTGTCAACAAAGGGGAAGGTCATGTGTTTGAAGATTGTTTGTGATTTCATTTCATGCAAATCCCCCCAAACAAGGGAAATAATTGGTGGGGGAGTTGTTCTTTTGATCAACTATCAGTTTAATATGAAAAAACTGTCTCAAAGTTATGGCAGGCCTCAACAGGCTTACATGGAGTATAATAGTCTTTGAATGTAAAATCCTAATTGAGGCGAGTAGCCTGCACCGACGAGTTTGAGGAGTTTCAAGAGAACATACTTTCAGACGACACTCGCAAGCGAGAAATGCCGGAAAGAAAGGATTAGGATGGAGGAGGGTGTGACCAAGGAGGGTAGATACGAAGAACTTAGCTATCAATGTGGCCACTCGCCACAGTTAGGATTTTGCACTAAAACACTGTGTGTGTAAGCGTTTTGAGGTCTAACATGAATTCGAATCAGTAATTAATGTTAAACTGAAATCTGTTTAAAAGGACAGCTCCCTACCGATCATTTCCCTTGTGTGGAGAGAGGATGGGGTGGGGTCACCGATGGAGTCACAGTCTTCAAATACGTGACCTTCCCCTCAGCTGACGTCACATTTCGGGCCTTTGCACACACCCGTGACCCTGACTTTGCGTCAGCTTGAAGCGTCGAAATAGTCCCGTTCCTTTGATTTTAATCTGTCTGCTTGAAACCACCTGGCTTGTACCTTGATGTCATGTAAACGAAAACGAGGAGAATCAACTTTCAGACACAATGAAAAAAAAAATGACCAAAATAATCTAATGGTGCCAGTCTATAAATACTCGACGTCTTAGGCAAGACAATGGCGCGTTAATTTTTGGTGTGCAGCCTTTTGGCTCTTCATCCGACCCTCAGCTGGCAACGACCAGCAAACCGGCGGCTGGGCATAGTTGGCAATACCAAACAACTCGGGAACGGGATACGTTCCATCTAGGTCATCCAAGGACAGCTACCCTCGACAACCAAGTTCCTGACCTGCTTACCGCCAATGCACTCAACCTAAATAATGAAGTGAAGGGCATCCTGCCTGGTTTTTTTTTTTCCCCAACTTGAACCTAGTATACGACTTTGCGCGAAGTAACGGGTATTTTTGAATGAGGGTCTGATAGTCATACGAAAGGTTACAAAATTTGACAACTCGACCCATGTCCAGAGAGAGAGAGAGAGAGAGAGACGCGATGATTGAATGACTTAGTTTCCGTTTCACCGTCTGTTCGTTCAAAGTCCCCCTTTTAAGTCGAGTACAAGCAAGATAAACTGTGTCTTCAAGAGTACAGATCACAAAAAAAAAAAAAAAAAAGAAAAAGAAAAGAAAAGAAAAAAAAAGAAAAGGAAAAAAAAAATTACCGAATTGTGTGTCACCATTATTTTTCATGAGCAGTTACATCCCCCTGTGTTGATCATTGATTTGGTTACATCCCCTGTTTGATCATTTGAACTGGTCTGATTTCTAACTCCCAAGGCAAGAGGGGAAGAGAAAGGGGGAAAGGCAGCAGAGAGAGAGAGAGAGAGGCAACAAAAGAAGCATGCAAAAAGTGACTAGAACTACAATACGATACAAAAAAAAAAAAAAAAAAAAAAAAAAAAAAAAAAAGAGAGAGAGAGAGAGAGAGAGAGAGAGAGAGAGAGAGAGAGAGAGAGAGAAGGAGCGAAAGGAGAGCAGGGAAGGGCGACAGAGAGAGAGAGAGGGAGAGAGGGGACAAAGAGGCGAGAGTGGGTGGGGAAAGAGCGTTAGAACATCTGACATCAAAAAACATTCCAAGGAGATGCAAGACAAGCAATTTGAAGCACCAGGGGGAAAAATGAAAATGAAAAGCAGCACAAATCGGGGGGAGATGCATATGGCCCAGTCACCACGTCGGGGGGGGGGGGGGGGGGGGGGGGGGGGGGGGGGGTCATATAGATAATAAATCAAGTCATTCCAACAAAACTGTGTGTGTGTGTGTGTGTGTGTGTGTGTGTGTGTGTGTGTGTGTGTGTGTGTGTGTGTGTGTGTGTGTGAGAGAGAGAGAGAGAGAGAGAGAGAGAGAGAGAGAGAGAGAGAGAGAGAGAGAGAGAGTGTAAGAATACAAGCATACAAGCATAACAACATAATGAAAAGATTGCAGGTAAAAGTAGGAAACACACACGTGCGCGCGCGCGCGCACACACACACACACACACACACGCGCGCGCGCGCGCGCGCGCGCGCGCGCGCGCGCGCGTATACGTACAGCATACTTATTAAACGGAATAACATGTGCATTTCAAGTACAAAACACTTTCTAAATAGTCAGGGTCATACAAAAGGCAAAGAGGGTGTTGTGGTTGGTGGTGGATTTATGGCGAAGTATGCAAGTATTGGCACATAAGATGGTTGAAATAATGGTGTTTGAAGGTTGCTATGCATTGGTGTTGTTTGGTTGATTCAGGGAGCGAGTTCCATTGACAGGAACCTGAATATGTTAAACTGGATTTGAATAAATCAATTCTAGGAACAGGGACATGAAGTTTGGGTAGAGTCCTTGAGGAATTAATTGAGAATCTGTGAACTAATGTTGAGGGTGCCTTCCCAGACACAATCTTGTGCATTATGATCCCTTTGTTGTATTCTAATCTCAGACTTAAGGGGAGAACTTGAATCTTTATATAGTCCGAGTCCAGAAGACTACTGCTTTTTAGGAGGACTAATTTGAGTGCTCGCTTGTGTAGGCTTAGCAATGGTTTGAGGGTGTTAGCGCTAGCAGAGAGTCCCCATAGAGTAGAGATCCATAGTCTATGTATGATTGGATATGAGACTGGAAAAAGAGCTTGCGTGAATGCAGGTCGAGGAAGCGTTTGATTCTGGAGAGTTGATAAACTTTCTGCGAAATTTTTGCTGCACAGTGAGGTTATGTGAGTTTGCAACTAATATTGTTATCAATTGTTATTCCTAGCACTTTGAGGAATGTAACCTGTTCAACTGGTACATTTTTAAGATGTACAGGAGGGAACTTAATAGTGAGATTTTGTCTTTTTTGCCTAGTTGTGATAAGCATGGATTTAGTTTTTTGAGGGTGAAGTGACATGTGATTTAATTCAGTCCATCTTACGAGGTCATTTGCACTTTCTTGTAAAGTTTGTGCAAGAACAGTAACATCAGAATGATTTGTGTGTGTTGTTGTATCATCAGCAAAGAGTTCACAGGTGGATGTAATATAGAGAGGTAGATCATTGATGTAAATGGTGAACAGTAAGGGACCCAGGATAGAGCCTTGTGGGACGCCATAGGAAAGTGTTTGAAATGAAGAGAAATTTGTATTAATTTTCACACATTGTTGCCTATTTGTGAGATATGAGCCAAAAAGCGTAAGAGTTTTTGTGGATAAGCCATACAATTTCAATTTTCTGAGAAGAAGGTTATGGTCTATCACATCAAATGCTTTTTTGAAATCAATAAATAGGACACCACAATATCTGTTGTTGTTAATGCTATTTAGCCAGTCATCAACGAGGTTGATTAGGGCTGTGTGGCATGAATGGTTGTGTCGGAACCCGGACTGTCTTGGATGAAGCAAGTGGTAAGTATTAAGTGGTGTAATGTGTGTTGTGTTTGTGTTTTTTCCAAAGGTTTGGAAAGAGTGGAAGTGATTGAGATTGGTCTGTAGTTTGCAGGGTCTGAGTTGTCACCTGATTTGTAGATAGGTATGACTTTCGCTTTTTTGAAACTATCGGGAAAATGATTTTTGTCGATGCATAAATTGAAGATGTATGTTAACGTATCTGTAATTGCTGGAGCTGCTAGTTTGAGGATTTTGCCATCTAGGCCATCCACCCCGCAGGCACCTGACTGTTTTAGGTGCGTTAGGTAGTGATAAACTTCAAAGACTGTTACTGGTGGAATATAAGTTTCAGACGTGATGTTTTTATCTTGGCAATTGTTTCAGTTTTTGAAGGTCGTTTGATCTGGAAGAATCTGTCGTGACAATGTTACTGGCTATAGTGCAAAAGTGGGAGTTCAGCTGTTCGACAGAGATGTCTTTAATTACAGTTGATTTGGAAGAAGATTTATTGTTTGTAAGTTCGTTAATAGCTCTCCATACCAATTTTGGGTTCTGGTTTGATGATATTAGTTCTCGATAATATTTCGTTTTTTTTTCTCTGCGCTTCTGTGTGATTTATTGCATTTCTCAGTTTTTTAGATTCCTCTTCATAGCCATGTTGTTTAAGCATATATCTAAGGTAACCTGCCTCCTGTAACTCTTTAGTGTACCATGCCGGCTTAGGATCATGTCGTACTCTAATCGTTTTTAGAGGGGCGTGTTTGTCATATATTTCTGTAAATGTTTTAATCCAAAATTCAACAGCAAGATCTGGATGAGTTATGTTGAAAACTGAAGAGAGAGATTTGAGTTAAGCAAGTCATGCAGAAAATCTTGGTTGTTAAAGTTTGTAAAGCAACGGTAGGTTAGGTTATTGTCTTGTGTCCCGTTTTGGGAATTTTTACTCCTTTTTTGGACCATGTGATACAAATTGGGTAATGATCACTACAGTTTAGAACAGGGACGCAGGCTTCTGCTACGTTAGTTTTATCTGAAATATAAAATATGGTCGATAAGTGTCTTCGAGTTTGGTGTGACTCTTGTTGGAGAATCGATGAGTTGATGCAAATTAAATAGGTTGAATGCTTGTGTCCATTGGTTTTGCATTTTCAGAAGATCTATGTTAAAGTCTCCAAGTAAAATGATTTCCTTGGATTCTAGCGAGACTGCATCCATCATTGTAATAAATTTGTCGACCCAGTTTACCCTTTCAGATGGGTTCCTGACAGAATCCCAACCAAAATGGGGGGGTTTCTTTTCAGCTTAACTTCTATCCAGACACATTCTACATCTTTACTTTTTCTAGGTGTAGAAGTCGTTTGAAGGTAAGGGTTTTCGCTAATGTAGATAAGAAGACCCGTCTCTTTCGGTTGTGTAGGATCTTTCCGGATTGTGTTATATCCTGGAATAGTTACATCATTGTCGCTAATGCGTGCAGCTAATCTGGATTCAGAGAGTCCTAAAATATGAAAGGGTTTTCCATGATTCCAAATCAGTGTTGATATATCTGATGTCTTGTTAACTGCATGTTGGATATTAAGGTGACAGATTCGGAGTCCTTCTTTGCATGGCCATGCAGACTGGTTCTTGCTCATTTCTAGTTGTGTACTGATGTGATGATAATAAGAGACGGCGATTTTTGCTCGTTGGGTGACGTTATGATGTGTATTATAAAGGAAAGGAACAGAATAAAATCACATAAAAGAGCGAAAATGGGGCTGGTTTATACACCGTAACAACTTTTAGGAAACCAGAAGGGTATGAGAAAAAAAAAAAAAAAAAAAAAAAAAAAAAAAAAAAACAGTATCTGTCCGTAACTCCTCGGCCAGATGGTATATGGATGGATACGTTTCTTCTGAAATGAAAATATACACTTCCTCACAAAGGAAGCAGTTTTAAAACAAGATTACACTTAAGGGATACAGAAAGAGGTGGAAAAAGGAAAATGAAAAAATTAAGACAAAATATCAAAGAACCAACAACTCAAAATGAAAAAAAAAAAAAAAAAAAAAAAAAAAAAAAAAAAAAAAAAAAAAAACTCAAAAAAAAACACAAATCACGTAGCCGCACTAGTAGTTGTAGTACGAGTTGGCAATGCACAATATTGCCTCGCTTGCAGTAAGCAGTAGTCTTTTTTTTTTTTAAATTGCAGAGTCTGCTGCTGTAGAGGCTTTGTTCAGTCTCTTTCTATAAGGCACACAGTCTTGCGCTTTTACAAAGTCTTCTGTTGTATACTTTTTTTTTTTTTTCACACAGTCTTGCGCTTTTCCAAAGTCTTCTGTTGTTTACTTTTTTTTTCCACAACACCACTGAAGGCACTTCTTGATACGAGAGTAATATGTCGTATTAGTATGATGCAATACATATGACAGGCACACGACAGACTGCAGCAGGCCATACAAAGAAAAAAATCAAACAAAAAAAAAACGTAAACACACACACACACACACACACACACACACACACACACACACACACACACACACACACACACACACACACACACACACACACACACACACACACGCACGCGCGCGCGCGCGCACACACATACACACGTGTGTGTGCATCCACACACATGCATGTAGAAAACTATTAATGCGCTCACAACAATTAGATATGCGCAGACACACATAGCACATGGATTATGAAATAGCTTATTGCAGTACATATCTATGTGCTATGCATTGGATATTAATTATGCAATGACATACAAATATAAGGATGCATACAGTGACATATCAATTCAATTCAATGACATGGGGAGAGGAGCTGGTTGTTGTTGCTGTGACAGGAACTGAGCAGTCATTGTGTTCAGCAACTGAACAGCAAATGGATGTAGCGGGCTGGGGGGTTGTGCTGACTGCAGTGGGATGTGCGTGTGATGGTGGGGGGGAAGTGTAATGTGTTGGTGGGTGGTAGGAGTGTTGTGTTCGGAAGTGTAAGGTGGTCATTGTCTGGAGTTGGTGGATTGTATGGGGGTATTAGAGGGTGGTAGTTGTGCTGTGCTGGGGGAAATTGTGGCCAAGCTGTGTTGTGAGGTTGCAGCTGAGATGTGTTTGGAGGTGGGGGGTGTGTTGGTGCTGCTAGTGTGTGTGGTTTGGACATGGAAGGGGGTGATGTGCTGTGTGGGTGGAGGGTGCAAGTCACGTTTGTACTCTTTATATTGATGTTTGTCATTTCTATTCACTGGGGAAGAAAAGGAATACATGTGGGTAGGGGATTGTAGGGATTGTAGAAGGGGTTGCTTTGTAGGGCGTTGATGCCGACCTAGCATATTATACACACTGCGAGAGTTTGGATTTTTGGGAGTGTTTGCTGGGAAATCAGTTTCGTAGTCATAGCTAGGGGGACTGTTAGTGGTCACAGGGGCGTGTTGTGTTGCAAGACGGTCACTTCTTGCTCTTTGTGTGGTGGGCCTGACGTAGCTGGATGGTTGGGTCTTGTGGTTATTAGTGGGACAGATGTTGGAGGCAAGGACTTTGAAGCCATATGAACTGGGATGTAGTCTGTCCTGGTACATGGCTTTCTTTGGTGCCCCAGATCTGGCGAGGAAGGAGGGGGTGTTATCTAGGTAACTGATCCTCTCTTGACGGCAGGAGAGGCGAAGATTGGCCGTGGATCGTGACGCCATGTCTTAAGGGGGGGTGTTGACCAAGGGGAGGAAGAATGGAGGAGGCCTGCAGTGAAGCACTGGGGAACGCGCTTGCCTAAGTAGGTGGATTAACTCAACCCAGTCTGCTACAGGCACTGGCCTTTCGTCACAGCTGTTGATCCCCACATGGAAAGTGACCCGTTGGATGTGGGGTGATGGGGGCAGTGATTTCAGCCACTGACACAGCTGATGGACTGTCAGGCCAGGCACAGACAGATTGTTCACCCTGTAGCGCTCTGTTGACATTTGCTTCTCATCTACCCCTTTTAACACAGAGTCTCCTAATAGTAGCATGTTACAATTTTCTGGGATTGTCTTTTGTCGTAGGATAGCTAGAGGAGGTGGGGGATGGGATGTGGATTCTGTTTGTTGATGGCAGTGGGGATTTCTGTCATTGTGTTTGTGTGTGGTTTGTTCTTGTTGTGTAGAGATTTTGGTGATGGAACAGAAGAACCTGTGTTTTGCTCTGTAGAACTGTCTGACAGCACACTGTATGTATTGGATGTTTCCACAGCATACTCCATCTGTGTAGATGATGTAGTTGATGTGTCACTGTGTGTGTCTGGATTGTTTGGTTGTCTGGTTGTTGTGTTTGATTGATTGGTTTGAGGGCGTGCATTCGTTTCCTAATGTCAGTATTGATGTTGTTTTGACTGTCTTTGAATGATTGCAGTTTGCTTGTGCTGTCTTTCATCTGGCGCTGTAGATGTGTGTGTTCATTTTGTACTTGTTTGATTTGTTGTGATAGATCTTGATTTAATGACTTTATGGAATTTTTTTACCTAATCTCCATATCACCCGTGTTCTGAGTGTTCTGTTCAACTTGCTGGGATGTGTGTTCAAGTTTATTTTTCAGTGTTTGTATGTCTTGCTGCATGTTGGAGATAGTGTGTGTGGCTGAGATAAGCTGTTTTTGAAGGTGTGTGATAACGGCCATGCTTGCTAGCTGAGAGAGAGTGTGGGGGGAAACCCGATGCTGTGAGCTGGCACTCTGGGGGGTCAGTGTGTTGACAGAATGGGTAGCAGTCTGAGGGTCAGTACTGGTGGGGGAGGGTGACAACACACGCTGTTCTAGTAACACACGGGGTGGGCGTGGGAGGATCAGATGGGGGGTCAGTATTTTGCTGGGTGGAGGAAGGGACTGAGGAGTGAGAAATGTCAACAGGGGATGAAGGGTTGATGGCTGGAGACTGGAGGGAGAGGGTACAGGTGGCGATTCCATGCTGTCTGGGGCGGATGAGGGAGGGAGTGGCATGGGACGTGTTGGAGCTGACAGGCAATTGGGATTCCTGAGTTAGTGAGGGGAGATGAGGGGGTGGAGGGGGTGGGAATCACTTGACTCGAGCGATGTTTCCACAGCTTCATTAGTCCGTGCATCACAGATGATCAATGGAGTCGGAGGAAAGGAGTCTGTGACATTGTCAAGGGCATTCGCAATTGACAATGTCGTGACATCTGGTGTACACAGATGAAACACAATTTCTTTTAGTTTTTATCAAACTCCTGCCGTACCCATTCTTGATACATGTCCTTGTACTAAGATTTTGCCCGTTGCGTAGTAGATATGAATTGTTAAAAGTTTGTGTTCACTGTTCAAAACAATTTGAAAGGATGAATGCCACAACTCACTGGGCAGTGGGGTGACAAAGCTCGGCGCCAAATCCAAAAGGGCTTTGTTGTTCTTGTTGTATTCCTTCAATACACTTGAGATGGATGGTGGGCGATATTTACCACAATACCTTTCACACAACACATATCTCCATACAGGCAGGTGGGTGTGGGGAGAGTCGAACGTCACTTGGCATGGGTCTTTGGTGAGCTTGATGGTCTCGTTGGTTAGATATTTGGCGCTCATAGAGCGCGTGGTGAGAGGCATTTTTGATCTGTGTTACGTGCATTTGTGGCATTTGTGGTATTTGTCCTACAAAGAAAAAGAAGAGAGAGAGAGAGAGAGAAAAAAAAAAAAAAAAAAAAAAAAAAAAAAAAAAAAAAAAGCAAAACTCACACTTACAGATGTACATAGAAAAACACACATAATGCTGGCCGCTGCAGTGTGTGCCATGGCATTTAGCCGTCACAGCACACCCGCCACATCTTGTCTGGGCCCCACAAATGGGGCCACTTATCTGGCCACACCATGGGGAATCAACACCATGACACTGGGCCAGCTTGGTCGGTGGCCTAGCACAGCACTGGAGAGGGGTTCTGATGTATGATTTTACACATACAACCCCAAAATGACACAATCAGTGAGCACTGGAGTTTACAATTCATTAGATGCATAATGGAATGGTTTATCACACAAAAGTGTGTGTGTGTGTGTGTGTGTGTGTGTGTGTGTGTGTGTGTGTGTGTGTGTGTGTGTGCGCGCGTGCGTGCGTACGTGCGTGCGCGGCGTGCGTGCATGCGTGCGTGCGTGTGCGTGCGTGCGTGCGTGCATGTGTGTGTGTGTGTGTGTGTGTGTGTGTGTGTGTGTGTGTGTGTGTGTGTGTGTGTGTGTTTTGGAGCGCTTGTGTGTGCATTTATGTATTGAATGTTTGTACGTTTGTATGTGATGCGTGTGTTTCCGTTTGATATGATGAGCACGTTCTGTCAATACTATTAGGTGCTGCATGTACATAGATAGTGTATGTGTATGTGACGACATACAGATATAGGCCTACGAGTTTGTTTGTTGGCCATGCATATCTAGCTTTATCTTTGGAGAAGCAGCAATGGTTACGTTGAGGTCGTGCGATCATGACAGGATTTTTGACCTTTCGACCAGCTTTGATTTGCTTGACCTTTCCCACTGTGCGATTTTGCACTGACTTATTAAAGCTGGCCACACACGGTTGTGATGATAATAAAGCTAGCGACACACGAAATAAAATGTTCCTCTCGTACAGTGATGGTTGTGATGATAATAAAGCTGGCGGACACACTTGCTCCTGTCGTACAATGATGACTGAGATCATAATAAGGCTGGAAACACACGAATCGTTCATATCGTACAACGATGGCTGTGATGATAATAAAGCTGGTGACACACGAAACGTCCCTGTCGTACAATGGCGGTTGTGATGATAATAAAGCTGGCTGACTCACTTGCTCCTGTCGTACAATATGGTTGCGGCACCAAGTGATGTCGGATGTGATTATGTTCGTGCCACGACACACGAATCATTTCAACCGTATGATGGAGAGTGCAACTACGATAACACCGGCCATACACCAATCGCTCCAAACGTAGCGTGGATGTCGTGGCTATATAGTAAACCTGCATACACACGACTCGTTCCAACTATGTGACGGAGTAAAGCGTTCACACTAAACCTCGTGACAGCCAAATCGTTCCAGCTATAAGATGGAGTTCATAATTACAGTCAAGCTGAAGATGCAGAAATCGTTCAGAGTCTCATTACGGAGTAAAGTCATTAGAGTTAAGCTGGTGATACACGAATCCTTCCGGAAGAACTTTACGACAGAATAATGTGATCTCAATTAAGCTGGTAAACCATCAATCGCTCCAGCCAGACGATTATTATCAAACTGGTCACACAGCATCGCTTTCTAAACAACAACTAGGAGGTGGAAAATACCGTCAACACACAAATCTTTCCAACGGCACGATGAAGATTGTGATTGTTGTAAAGATGGTGGTACACAAATCGTTCAGACCAAGGAAGAGAATGACTGCTATTATAAGGTTAGTCAATACACTGATCATCTCAGTCATACGATTTTGCACTAGGCTTTCCGATCCTGTTGTCAACTCAAGTAAATAAGTAAATAAGTGTGTTGCACAACAACATATCATTTTATACTAAGAAGGTTTCAAAGTAAGGAACTGCATGCGGAAATTCAAACAATTTTTTCAAAGAATGATTGATAAGTCCGCCAACAACAGGGATAAACAAATTACAAGACAAAACATGACGTGTTTCATCTCTTAGGTTTCGGCAGCAAGACAAACAAACATTGAGGACAATGAAAACGAAGAACGAGCAATCACGTATCTTCTCAAATTCGGCGCAAGATGGGCATGAATGAAAAACGAGGCCGTTGGGAAGGGGAGGAAGAGAGTTAGAATAATAATGATGACGATGATAATGATAGCATTGATAATAATTCTAGTGACGATGATGAAAATATAAAAGAATAATAATAAAATAAAAGAAACATTACTTGTCTGAACGTTGTTTATCGTGCACGAAGAACACATAAGAAGTACAAACGCGTCGTGTTTTGCCTTGTAATTTGTTTGTCCCTTTTTGTCGGGGAACTTAGTAATAATTCTTCTTTTTTTCAAGTTTATGCAGAGGAGGTGTTCTTCACGTAGCTTGAAACACTTATCTTGTCCTTCTCAGCGCCCTCTCAGTGTCCTTGCTGTGGGCCTGTAAACTTGGCATCAAAGACTAAGAAGTTTGAAGATGGTCATAGCTTTGCTTCAGAGCAGATATACACTTTCCCTCCATTGTGGAGGATCTACACATGTAGCAGAGCGTATTTCGGCGTTTTTTTTTTCGTTTATCTGACAGTGTTTCTTGTATTATTACAAGATCAAAATTCATCGTTTTCTTTTCTGTATATTTCATGTTAAAAAAAAAAAGAAAAAAAAAAAAAGAGAATTGAGCAGGCTGTGCAGACTCCAAGATGGCTTTTGATTGGCTGGTGAGGACTTTATATCAAATCGTGCGAGAAAAGGAAATTTTTCTCTCTCACAAATGATCAACTCGAACGTCTGCTGTACTACAGGTGGTGTGATTTGTTTTGAGGTTACATATATCATAAGCGCTATGGTTCTTTAACATTTGCGATTATTGTTATTGTTAATATCATTGTTGTTATCACTATCGTTATTATTATCATTGTATTATCATCATTATCATAATAATAATATAATAATAATAATAATAATTATTATTATTATTATTATTATTATTATTATTATCACTGTTGTTGTTGTTGTTGTTGTTGTTGTTATAGATGTTGGTATTGTAATTATTATCATTATCATCATCATCATCATCATGATTATTATTATTATTATTATTACGATGGTGATGATGATGATTATCATTATTATTATTGTTACAACAATAATTATATTATTATCATTGTTATCATTCATTTACTTTTGCCCGTTAACAGTGTATACCGATTATGTGCGTGACTGACGAACGTCCACTGTTACGTTGAAATCTGTGCACTGTCCTCTTTTAGCACACTTGTAAACTCTGACGACTGATTAAAACAAGGTAAAAAAAAAAATTAAAAAAAAAAAAAAGAAAAAGAAAAACTCTGGACGTATGTTTCTTGTTTTTGACGTTTATCGTCAAATGTTTCAAGTGACATAGCTTTTCTCATAACCCAACTTTTCGTTGTACATTTTTTGGTAGTATAATTGACATTAGAGTCAAAATCAATGCTACTGTGCGCATAATTGCATGTCTTGCCGTTTTCTTTGTGGATTGTCCTGGTGACGCGTTGTGAACATGTTCCTCCCAACATGAACGCTTGAATGTCTTTCTAAGAGACTTTGTGAAGCTTACCGCCTCTAGACGTATCTTTGTCTTCGTTGCGCCTATTGCACA
>JADBJO010001218.1:341876-366876 GCA_016801955.1 Conus betulinus | reverse complement strand
GTATGCACACTTGTAAAGGAGAAAATAATGCAAAACGTTTAATCTGCATGTTCTCTTTTTGCTCCAATCCAAGACACATAGGCCCATGTCTTGTTAGCTTTGGCACCAAAACAGTTTTTCTCATACAGTAGGGTTTTGAACCCCAAAATACATGGATCCCCTTATGATATTTGTTTCCATCAGAAAGGTTTATCTGTGAGGTTTGCTGATGTTGCTCATAATGGACAGACCTCCATGTGAAAGAAAACTGGAACATATTCAGGGTTTGGTTTTGTTTTCTTTTGATTTTTTCGTTCAAAGCGACTCCGTCAATTTTGTGCAAATATGATACATTTTACAAATTCAACAACAATAAATTCTTCACTCTTTACACTCTAAAGCTTGACAACGTATCACGGAAGAAACTTCACTGTGCAGGAAGATTGCTGCTTTAGCTGCTGACCACATCGTCACAAACAACAATGGACCTGCCCTGCAAAGTGATGGCTTTCTGGTTTGACCTGACACCAACATATCTGTAGATCAAACATCTGCCGAGTCGTAACCTGAAGATCCCTGTCCTTAAATTCTCTCATCTTGGTCATTCATTCATTTATCCATCAGCTTTATTTAAGTCATGCGCAGTGTGGTCTCAAAACTTAACGGATGTGGTGTAGCGTATATGAACTTGTCCGCACGCAGTGACACCTCCTAGATGACACCGAAACTGAAACTGTCAAGACAGGTGAGCGATGTGCCCAGCGTTTTTAGAACAATTGCCATTGAAGAAAACAATTGTTCAGGACAAGACAATGGTAGGCTACCTGGTGACCCGGCTTGTAGGACTTACTCCATCATAAGGATGTTTACTCACTTTATTGGGTATACCCATCAGCGTGTGGCAAGGGGTAGCATTTTGGCTCAGTTTGTCTCCTTTATTGTTTGTTTTTGTTTGTTTTGTTGTTTTTGTATGTTTCGAGAGGTCTCAAAAGGCTGCTCCGAACAGCTAACACAACAATTCAATTTCATCTTTTTATGCTAATTCAATCTAAAAACCACACTTTCTTGTGAAGTAAAATACATTTTTTTTAAGATTCCCCCAACAGAGTTTTCAACACTTGCTTTACCTGGTCGTTCACATTTAGTAAATCTGAAAGTAGTCTGGCGAAAAGAAAAGGAATAAGAGGGGAAAGTAACTACAGTATGAGAGAACCCATTCCTAGGTAGACGCTAAGCATGCATAGAGACAGACTCTATGGATACAGACCCTATGGATACAGGCCCATACCCCCTCTCTGCCCCGACCTCCCAAAATTTCACAACCGCATCTTGTATGAAGAACAGAAAGCACTTGGGGGGGGGGGGAGGCAGAGTAAGGTAAGGGGTTATGCTGCTGATAGCCCGGCCGACCGCAAAGGGCCATATCAGGGCTGTCACCGCGTTGAAGTCAACCCACCAGTCTTTAAAAACAAAAACAAAAACATAATTCACATAACCCTTTGAAACACACCTTCTAAACACACACCGGGTACGTTGTAACACATCGTTCTTCTGTAAGATCTTGGATCAGATGAAAAATGTTAATCTCTTTCAGAAATTCAAAGGTCACATCAGGTGGGACATCTCTGAACAAGGTTTTCATGGAGTCTGCTGTAAAATGTTTATGTCTCACATCGTGCAAGTCCCAACACTTTAAAGAATATCTTTCAATGTGAGTGGTACATTGATTTCGAATGCACCACGGGGGAAGAGAGAGGAGGAGAGAGAGAGAGAGAGAGAGAGAGAGAGAGAGAGAGAGAGAGAGAGAGAGAGAGAGAGAGAGAGAGACAGAGAGAGAGAGAGAGAGAGAGAGAAAGAACAGAGAGAGAGAGAGAGACTAAGAGAGAGAGAGAGAGACAGAGGCAATCATTTGGAACTTAACATGCTATTCCTCACCTAGGAAACCGACATAAAAAATTTAAAAAAAAGTTTTTTTTTTTTTTTTTTATTTCATCCGACAGTTGCTTGGTTTCCTTCTGGAATTGAATGGCCCACGTTTCGTCACTGTCTGAACGTTTTCAGGCAGGACTGGAATGCCCGCCAAAGAATTTGTGAAGCGTATGAACACACCATTCCACTTTAACTCTCTTGATCTGTTTAGTTGATAAGTTGTGCGGGACCAAATGGACGTGACGTGTAGTGACACCAAGGTTATGGCGCAGAGCTGTGCTCCTGCTCCCCAATGATGTGCCCCATCTCTGCTGTTTTCCAGGTAGCTAATCCTTGGATGGTCTTCGAGTAATGATTTCGTGATAGATGTATAAGTATAGTATAGAATAGTATAGTATAGTATAGTATAGTAAAGTCTAGTCTAGTCTAGTATAGTATAGTGTAGTCGGCTCCAAAATGCAGGTAGACCTTTAGGCCTGTCGCCGATTCTTTTCAGATTTCAGTTCTTTTCTTCTTATAATCTTCTGCTGGTCTTTTGACCAGTAAATATAGGGCAAACCACGATTCTGCATACTGTGTTTCACAGAAGGAATTGCTTGTAATGTAAATTGTGACTACCACTTGGGGATTCAAGTCATATTTTAGTAAATAATAAAGTTAAAAAACAGTTGCCAAAAATATGTACTATCAGAAAACAAACAACAACAAAAAAAAAAGTAACCAATCAACACACACACACACACACAAACCACATAAAAACAGACATTTTATTCATAAAGGCCATTACCCCTTAAAACGGGGGTGTCCAAGGAAAAGATGTAGATGCCCATGAATTAGTTCACAATTCAGTTCAAATTTCTGCTCAGTGCTTTGTTCAAATATAACACGAGCTGCTTAAAACAATATTCTCATTTCTTGACACTAACATAACATCTTTAAAAACGCATGGTTGTTTGAAATATTCATGGGAAGTAAATTGTTCCGTGAGATCACAAAAGTTGTGAGCAAATAAGTACAAAATGAAATTCATCTTCTTTTGACGTGCTACGTACTGGACAAAGAAGATATGATTTGTTGATTGTCTGTAGCCAGAATAATGAACTCACTTGTCATATGTTTTCATCCTCTATTAATGGGCATTGATAAGTAGCCTGCACACTTTGTAAACATCATTTGTATCATTCATAAAAATCAAATCTATAGATCTCTATTTTTTTTATGTGAAAGTCCCAGTTTTGCCATCTACAGTCGAATCATATTTCACAAAATACAGTACAAAGGCCTTCACATCTCCCCCAACACCCTGACTCAGCCATGCAACACCAAATCCACATTCACACAGTTTGCTTCGAACAGTCAAAACCCAGTTTTTTTTTCTTACACCTACAATCGAGTTTCTAACAACAACATTTGGCCTTGTACAGTGGTCTTTCAACATCCACTTGAGTCAATTTTAACCAGTATTGGAGACATCTGACAAGACAGCAGAAATACAGGATACTGATTTGTCTCACCATAGACAACATGATTTGGTGTCTGAAGACCAAACTATGAGAATTTTTTTTCAAGGCATATAAATGAAGTATTTCACAATGGATAGCAGCAGCATCCTGCCCCCATAGTTCATTCCATCTTGTATCACAGGGTGCATCACAACATCAAATAATTTCAAGAACAATTTGAGACAATAATTTTGGTACAGGAATAACTTCTTCATACTGACACACTTTTGGCCCTACATGCAAGATTTTTACATGCAAAAGTACAGATTCAATGAGTGGAAAAAATATATACCAAAATATTTATAAACATTTACTACTGGCATTACAGTTCTGTTATGTGTCATACTTTCTTATAAAGAGGGACATCTTCCCTTTCTAGATCCCTCTGCCTTTGTTAATATTTACACGACGAAAAAGCGAAAAGAGCACACAAAACAAAGTGTGAAGTAATGCACTTTAATGCACGACACTATTAAAGTGCATTACTTCACACTTTGTTTTGTGTGCTCTTTTTGCTTTTTCGTCGTGTTCCGGTAACACTGCAGTTTGTTTCTTTGCCTTAATATTTACAATTAATTGAAGAGAACCAGCAGCTTGTTGCAAACTATTTGACTGTGCGCATGCGTGCGCGTGCGCACACACACACACACACACACACACACACACAGAGAAGAAGAAGAAGAAGAAGAAGAAGAAGGAGAAGAAGAAGAAGAAGAAGAAGAAGAAGAAGAAGAGAAGAAGATGAAGAAGAAGGAGAAGAGAAGAAAAGAAGAAAGAAGAAGAAGAAGAAGAAAAGAAGAAGAAGGGAAGAAGAAGAGAAAAAGAAAAGAAGAAGAAAAAGAAAAGAAGAAGAAGAAAGAAGAAAGAAGAAAGAAAGAAAGAAGAAGAAGAAGAACGAAGAAGAAGAAGAGAAGATGAAGAGAAGAAGAGAAAGAAAAGAGAAGAAGAAGAAAGAAGAAGAAAAGAAGGGAAGAAGAAGAAGAAGAAGAAGAAGGAGAAAAGAGAAGAGAGAAGAAGAAGAAGAAAGAAGAAGAAAGAAAGAAGAAGAAGAAAAGAGAAGAAAGAAGAGGAAAGAAGAAAAGAAAAAAGAAGAAGAAGAAAGAAGAAAAGAAAAAAGAAGAAGAAGAAGAGGTAGAAGAAGAAGAACGAAGAAGATGAAGAAGAAGAAGAAGAAGAAAGAAGAAAGAAAGAAAGAAACAGAAGAAGAAAGGCAAGAAGAAAAAGAAATTTGAAAAAGAAAAGATGCAAAGAAAAAGAAGATGAGGTGACAGGAAGAAGAAGAAGAAGAAGAAGAAAGAAAGAAAAAAAGGATATGTTCATACAGTCAATGAGTGAACTGGTGGCAAACTTTGATGCTGAAACACACAATTACTGTGCGGAAATAACACCAACCTGACCGAAGTATTTTCATTTCAGACGAGATGATCACTTCACCATGATCAGGATCATGCCGCACAGAAACAAAAAAACTCTTGTCGCTCATGACGACAGGAAGCATAAAAACAGACTCTGGTGTTATTCGTTTAACTATTCATTCCTTCTAATTGTCTGTATAGTATGTATTCACTTATTTATTTTCATCTATGTATCTATTTGTCCATTCATTTATTTTTGTATTTATTTGTTCATTGTTTCTGTGTATTTGCTTCTCTTTAGTTACTACTTCCTTTTATTTTCTGTTAATCATTAGTTTATTTATTTCTTTATCTATCATTTATTTATCCCCTTCATTTATTTTGAATAATAATAATCATGATTATTTATGGTGCTTAATCTTACATCATAAGCCCTAAGCGCTTACAAATACACAAAAGGTTAAAGAAAACATAAATGAAGCCAATGTATAAGATGAATATTTCAATAAGTACCATGCACCTACAAACAAGGGTGCATATTGACACACACCCACGCACACACAAACAAAACACATGATCCCACACACACTATCACAACGGGTACACCAGCATGCGCACACACACACATGCGCGCGCGCACACACACACGCACACACACACATGCGCGCACGCGCACACACACACATGCACACACATACACGTCACAGAATCAATTTGACGGGCAAGGGAAGGGGAAGAAAGAATTGTTATTTATAGGTGAAGAGGGTTGTTTTTAGAGATGCCTTGAAGAAAGAAATACTGAGAGTTTATTCCAACAAACCCAAGGGTCAGCTAGGACTATTTGGAATCTTCTTCCACCCAACCCCACAAACAAGAGAGGGTTATTCAGGGTTTTCCTCTGCCTTTTCCCAACATGCACACTTAAAAAAAAAAATTGCGTTAGCCTGCATATTTATTTCCCCCACCCCCCCCCTTCCTCCCATCCCCCCCATTTCCTATATACATTCAGTTGGGTTTAGACAAAGTGTAGTTCTAGACTCTTCTCAATAGATGGACCTCCTACCCCCCCCCCCCGCCCCATGTAGATGACTGGGGGTGGGGGGTGGGGGTCAGTTCCAACTGGGAGGGAGGGGGGCGTTAATTCCAGCTAGTCCTGGAATGACCCCGGGGGTAAAAGCAGGCTAGCGCAGACTTACCCCGGGGTAAGTTCTGGGGTGGGGGGTGGGGGGGGGGGGGGGGTAAGAATGGGCTGTTACACCGGACCCTGAAAACCCTGAAAGTAGTGAAAAGAAAAAGGACGATCGCTATAAGTTTTACTTCAAAATCCAGGGATTTTGAGCACAGTGTTGTTGGTAGAAGAACACAACTGCTGAGAAGGAGAGATAGAGATGAAAGAGATCAGAAAGGTAGGAAGGAGCTAAGCCATTCAAAGATTTAAAGCAGAGTAAGGACAGTTTGTAGTAGTCTGTTCGTTTTTTTTCGACCAGCAGCCAGTGAAGAGAAAGAAGTAAGGGAGTGACGTGAGAAGATCTGGGCTGTCTGAGAATCAAACAAGCAGCATTGTTTTCTGTACTTTCTGGAGACTAAGAAGATTGTGGGGACAGCCAGCTAGAAGAGAATTACAGTAATCAAGTCTAGATAGAATGAAGGCAGAAACAAGGGGTTTTGTGGCATCAACAGAGAGAAGATGTCGCACAGAACCCAATGCAGCAAAGCTCAAAGTAACAGACACGGCAAAATAGCAACTCTGTTCTTCACAGATGTAAGCCTACTTCAATAAAAGCATTCACATAGATTCACATAGTCCTAGATCATCACTATTGACCACAAAAAAAACAAAAGTAAATAAAATGTGCTTCCAGACCTCTCCACCGACATGTAACTAATGCATTCTGCTGCATCCGGTTACCTCACACAGGTCTTCAATGACAAACACTAATGTCACTCTGAACCTTTTAAAAAACAAGAAGTTCTATCACCTTTGCCTCATACCATGAAATTAGCTTTAGTATATTCACTATTCGCTATTTCATTGTACCTTGATCGCAAGGAGAAACTGAAACAAGAGTAAGCAGTTCAAGAGTTCACGTTTGCGCATTCCTATAAAACGGCTTTCCTTTTTTTCTTCTCTCCTACCAGTTTCCATTATTTGGCCAACATTACTATCACGCTACACTTTATCTTGAAAAATGCTCCATAAAAAGTACATTTAGGGCACATAATAATCATTTTCTTCATCAAATAAAAGCTTACTGAATGCAATTTCACATTGTACATGTCATGTGCAGCTCACAATTTGCCACAAGAAGTTGACAAAGAAAGGAAAAAAGGATTCATTCTCTCCACTTCAAATGTGTGTTTGTTTCACAGAACATCAATTTCCACACAAATTCAGCCAAGTTTTCATTGTATGTACCTTACTATTTATTTTCTGTTCTTGTTTTTTTAATGCATTAACTAATTTGTATATTTGTAGTTCATGCTGTAAGATACAGGTTTATCTGGGTCAGATAAAAAAGCATACACTTGTATTATATATATCAAATTAAAGGTTATGTCATACAGTGATAAAATGTATAAACATTTGGTTTCATGAAATGTATTATAAACACAATATGACAATTAAAACATTAATTTGATACAAAGTGTACATAAAATTATGCCTTTCCAAGCAACATGCCCTTCTTCACTTCACACTCAACACTTCCCAAATCATCATGAAATATTAAATCAAGTTAGGTTTCAACTTTCATGCACCAATCAAGTACACAAAGTATCAAATTAATCCAGCGAGCAAAAAAAAAAAAAAAAAAAACCACAATGAATATGGCTATTGTCAGTGATGATACCTGCTTCATAATTACAATATACACCAGCAAGAATGACAACTTCAACCAACTGTCATAAAGTTGGAATTACTACATGGAGCCTTCTTCTGTTTCTCCTCAGTGTAAAGTGCAGCCTTTTCTTTCTGTAATGCAATCTTACAACGTGAACATGAGTCCCTGGGTCTGGTTTGGCTGTTTTGTAAGCAGCAAATACACAACTCTGAGGGAAACACACCTGAATGTTATGTTTTATATATATATATATATATATATATATATATATATATATATATATATATATATATATATATATATATATATATATCAAGATTTGAAAATCCCAGGACTGGTTTTGACTGTTGTGTGTGCAACAAATACAGGACTCTGAGCAAAACACACCTTGAATGATGTGTGTTGTAAATCAACCTTGGGAACAGCAGCTTATAGGGGGCTGCAAGCAGACAATTTCTCTCCGTGTCAAAGCAGAAATGTTTGTTGCATGCTCTGCACATTGTCTTAGTTTTCCTCTCCACCTTGAACCTTTGGTAAACAGAGCTGACAGGACTTGGGTGAATCAGAATGGTCTGGGATCAAGTCATGTCCAGGAGGGGGAGATGGAGGCGGTGTGGGACTCTCGCAGAGCGGCACTTCCATGTCTTCAGTTATGTTTTCCCATCTCCATGATGAGGTCTAGTGTGAAGTCCATCTGGCTGTAGTCTTCAGGACGCTGCAGTTCCAGAATGTTTGTTTTTTTTTCTTTCTGAAATCGTTGAAAATAATGCAGCTTTTACACGCGCTACCTCGACGAAATGATGCACAAGAGTTTTCCACCACGGTGGGCTTCCTCACAGTCATGTGCTCCGCTAGGAGTTGGTCACTTTCATCAACTCCGCCCATCAATTCACTGAAATGATCATTAACGAGCATGGGATGGATGGTGCATGAAGAATGGGTGGAACTGGCTGTTACTTTGGTTTTACGTTTCACTTCTTTGAACTTGTTTGCATTTGTGTGAACTGTAGACAAAACAGTAACTGGCCTACTGTCTAACCACTCTAAAAAAGACTAAGTTACCTTCTCTTTTCCACCTCATTGCACCCCTGGGCCCTTTTGCAAAGACCTTGGTGTCCTCCAAGACTGCTGGCACCCCCGTCCTACCAGACTGAACAGTACCAAGGCAGGCTTTTTTATTAACTAACAAATCTTTGACTAAACGAACACCTGTATAGAAACTGTCGAAAGGAACATGATAACCCTGTTCCTGTAATGACTGGCATAAATGGATGACTACATCATAAGTGAGACCATAGTTTGACACTGGTACTCCCTTTCCTGGGCAAACTTCAAAATCATATGTGTAACCAGTTTTCGAATCGGCCAATACCCATAGTTTCATATCCCACCCAGTAGGTTTGTCTCTAACAAACTGCCTGAAAGTAAATCTACCATGATTCCAAACTCTGCGTTCATGAACTGAAAACATTTTGATAAGGTTGATACAGTTTCATGCATTTTCGTTTTATGTAATCATGAAGCAGGCGTACTCTGCTCAGTTTATCTGCAATGTTGTTTTCTGTGACATGATTACATGCTTTAAGAAAGGCCTGAAAAGCTTTGAAGCGCAATTTTGACATAAATGACGAGCCCAAAGACCGTAAAAAAGAGGAGAGGTCGACCAGTAACTGTCAATAGTGGGGGCTTGAACAAGGGCCATATACATCATGCAGGCAAAGAATCCATACATCTCATCGGGCGTCACATCTTTCCATCCCTTGTAAAGCCTGGGCTTCTGTGGTCCATGCCTTTTCGCAAATCATTTGTCCACTCACACACAAATGTTGCACAATGTCCAGAGTAAAAAACATTTTGAAAAAGGTCATCGGCGTCAGGTGATGCTGGTGTCCAGCTGTGGCCTTGACCCCTGTGGCAGGTGCACTCCAGGCTCACGCTGTGCTCAAAATGAGGTGGGCTGCTTCTGGGCCAGAATCCTCATCCATGGCTTCAGCAGTCATGTAGACTTTCTGTTAGAGATTGACATTAGTAAGTTGTATGAAAGACCACAAACACACACACTGTGACTGCACAATGTCTTGAGTAAAAAAGTTTCACATTTTGAAAAAGGTTCATCGGCGTCAGGTGATGCTGGTGTGGTGTCCAGCTTGGCCTTGACCGCCTGTGGCAGGTGCACTCCAGGCTCACGCTGTGGCTCAAAATGAGGTGGGCTGTCTTCTGGGCCAGAATCCTCATCCATGGCCTTCAGCAGTCTGAAATCAGATATGTAGACTTTCTGTTAGAGATTGACATGTAGTAAGTTGTATGAAAGACACAAACACACACACTGACTGACTGACACCAATTGATCTTGAATCTTTCTTTTTTTCTTTTTATTGGCAGTTTCACATTTGTGTTCCACCATGTTGTGTTCCATTATGTTTTTTTGACTTTGTGTTTTTTTATCTTCGGGATCGACTTGTCAGCTGCCGCTAAAAATATATTTACAAAATGCAGTGTATTGGTCATAAAAAGAGATCAGCAAGTAGTCATAAAGAAATGAAAATGGCAGATAAAGAAAGTAAAGATGTCATAGATGACGCAAAGCTGCAGCATTGGAATGAATTTTGTATAAAAAAAATAATAAATATTGGTAAAGTGTGGGAGGAACTGAAAGCATGAAAAATGGATTAACATTGACACAGTGCCCTATAACAATAGATAGCAACAGTCTTCCTAGTGCTGATGAGAAAGCAGAAGCGCCTTTGTAAACATGTTTGCTAAGGTAAGCTGCTCTGAAGGTCTAACAAGAACGGACCAAATATACAGAGAGAAAGAAGGTAGTAGTAAAGCACATGATGAATCAACAGCAGACAATAATAACAATATCAATGCTCCTATAGCTATCCAAGAAGTAAAAGAAGCCATTAGATCTATACCATTAAGAAAACCATCTATTGGTTTAGATGCAATATCTATCTAATCTAATCAAACGTTAAGAAATTTGCCTGAACATTTTGTAGAGTTTCTTCATAATTTATTTAGTACGTGTTGGAGCGATGGTGTTATGCCAAAAATATGGAAACAGTCGATTGTTGTTCCAATTCATAAGCAAGGAAAATCTGCAAGGGATCCTAAGAATTATAGACCCATTGCATTAACTTCACATGTATGTAAACTTTCAGAAAGAATTGTTTTGAATAGACTTGTACATTACTGCGAAAAATATAACATCATACCAATCAATCAAGCTGGTTTCCAGAAAGGTCGATCCACTACAGAAATTTTAGTGAAATTATCAACAAATATAAGGAAACAGTTTGCTAGACGAAAATGTGTTCTTGCTACCTTTTTCGATATAAATAAGGCATACGATCAAGTGTGGCATTTACAGCTATTTGAACAAACTTAAAAACATTGGCTTGACAGGAAATATATACAACTATGTCAGATGTTTTCTAAAGGATAGGGTAATAAGAACAAGGGTAGGAAAAAACATATTCCACAAGTAGAACACTTTCAATGGGAATCCCTCAAGGGTCAGTATTAGCGCCGCTTCTCTTCTCGTTATTAATGCATGATCTGCCAAACAAATTATCAAAAAAAGTCGTTCTTGTCCAGTATGCAGATGATATATGCATGTGGACGGATGTAAAGTTAAAAAAGAAAGCTTCACAGCGAGATATAAAATTCGTCAAAAAGATCTATCAAGGAGAACTAAACAAGATGGTGGATTATATGAAGCGAAATGGATTAAGTCTCTCAACCGAAAAAATCAAATATGATTCTTTTTTAACAGTGGATCTAACCCAGAAAGTATGCCTATTTTCACACTGGATGATACTCCTCTTAAGTACGTTACAGAGGTCAAATTTCTAGGAGTTTATTTTACATCTAAATTATCATGGAACTCTCAATATCATATCGAATATTTATTAACAAAAGCGAGAAAAAAAACATTAAACTTTCTGAAAATTATTTCTAAAGAAAAGTGGGGGCAAGATCCAGCTACTTGATTACTTACTCTATGTAAATCTTTAATGAGATCAAAAATAACGTATGCCCAAGAAATATTCTTTAACGCGCCTAAATATCTATTACAAAAAACTGCAAAGTATTGAATGTAAGGCATTGAAATTAGCCCTTGGACTTCCTGTGCACGCATCATCATCACGTACATATCATGAAGCTCAGGTACTTCCTCTAGATGATTATAGAGATTTAATGTGTTGTAAATTTGTCATTAAAAGTACAGCTAGAAAAACACACATTCAATCAGAAATCAAAATAAGATCAGATTTTGATTTTCCGAAAAGAGCAAAGTCTATAACTTCTCAAATAACTATAGCAACTTATACATCAAAAATAATTTCAGATTCTGGGGTTTCTTTAGAAAAAGAAACTTTCTCTCCCAGACCATCTTTTTGTCCTATTCCACCCTGGGAACTTAAAAAAGCCCAATTTGATACTGATCACACCAACATAAAAAAAGATGAAAAATATCAATATGCTAGCAAGTTATACTAAGTGTCATATACTGACACGAAATACACTAACCATTAAAAAATATACACACTTGGTTCATGTATTGGTAAGCAAACAGGTTGTGCATTCTTAATCCCTGACTTGAGGGTGGAGAAATCTTTTTACACATTGGATGTAACATATCCATATTTACAGCTGAATTAACAGCAATACTCATGGTTTTGAATTACCTTTTACATTTCCCCAAAAAACATTTTTTCAAGCTCTGTTTTGTGTAGATTCAAAATCAGTCCTTCAGGCGATAAAAGATTTTCATCTGCATACTAGGCCTGAAATGATTATTGAGATTAGCTGTTTGATCCACATGCTTATTGAAGGAGGCACCCAATTATCCTTTTGTTGGATTCCTTCACACTGTTCCTTTTATTACAACGATAAAGTAGATTAGGGCTGCTAAGCGTGTAGCAAAACATATCTGTGGTTCTGAAGATCTTAAACTACCCTTATCGGTACATGAGCAGCGCAATTTAAATAAAACATATATTTCGAAAACGTTCACAGATAGAATGACAGAACATGACAATCAAAATCAGTTTGATACTTTTGATATTAAAATCATTCAACATAATTTTAGCTTAAACAAAAAAATACACTTTCATTGATGTATAGGTGGAAACTTGATGCTTTTGAAACAAAAATATGTTAAAAACATAGTGTGTTTATGTAAAAAGAAAATAACACGTGATCATATTGTTATATGTCAAGACATGAAAAAAATAATTCAGTGTTGAGGCAAAATAGTGTGCAGGCCCATCTTTGAGTCACCAGCTCTAACATATGAGTTTTTTGTATGCTTAGAGCGCACTCCATTGGGGAAGTATTCATAGGTTCCTTTTTTGTGTGGGGGGCGGGGATGGGGGATATGTGTGGGGAGGGAAGATGGAATAATGTACAAAGCTCAAAAGTGACAAGGACTGAGAAAGGTTAAGTTTCTGTGCCTTGATGGTTGTTAATTAGTTTTGTTAAAATTTTAGCTTTTTTCCTTTTGAAACTTATTTGAACAATTTAAGTGTTTTGTAATTACCATTATTATTCATATAAGCACTCATTGCATATGCACACAAACATACTCAAACAGACTCGCATACACACACACGAGCACACACACATGTGCACATACATGTGTGTGCACAAGCATAAACACATACGCTCTTCCTTTCCCCATCTCTCTCTTTCGGCACGATTTTTTTTTTTCGTCTAATATCACGATATGTGGAAAGACGTAAAATGAATGACACACACACCAATTGATCATCAGATTAATTCATAGTTTGTACTGACATTAGTTTAAGAGAACAATATGAGAAAAATGTCAACATTTTTAAATAAAAGAAATGGAATATAATTCATCCGCACACATGCATGCACACACACACACACATAACCACCACCACACACCACACAAACATACACACTTATACACAAACACACACATCACACACACACACACACACGCACATATATGCATGCACACACATGTGCACGTGCACACACAAACGCATGCATCCACACGCTTGGAGAATAAATGAAACTGACATAACCAAATGAGAAAAAGGCACTCTCCCTCCCATTTCCAGTCTTTTATCTCCCTCAAGTATCTTCCCTCCCCTTGAGTCCTATCCTTACATGCATCCTCCAGTTTCAAGCACAAGTATTCAACACATCAAAGCAATACACACATATATATACCCAGAATATTTCTGCACTATCTCACACACACACACACACACACACACACACACACACACACACATACATACACACACACACACACACACACACACACACGAGTTGTTCTCAGAATTAGTTACTAGAAGGTTGCATTCATGTCAAAAAATAAGTATGATATAGGGTTATGGATTCATGTTACTGGTAAAGGCTAAGATGTCTTAATTCATAATCTAATTTTTTTTAAATCAGTGTGACTTTGTATAAACACAAACCTGACACAAGCAGATCACATACAATCATTCTTTCATTTCTATCGCACACGATATAGGGTTATGAATTTATGTTATTGGCAAAGGCTAAGATGTCTTATGACTCTTATTCATACTCTATTTTTTTTTTAAAATCAGTGTGACTTTGTACATACACACAAATCTGACACAAAGCAGATCACACACAATCATTCTTTTCATTTCTATCACACACACACACACACACACACACACACACACACACACACACACACACACACACAGCTTATATACCTGGGTAATGGTATTAATGGTAATGTTGCTTATAGCCTAGCCGACCGCAAAGGGCCATATCAGGGCTGTCAACTCACCAGTCATTCACTCACATTTATGACTCTTTTTAAAATACATCTTCTAAAAACACACCCAAATCTTGTTAAAAATCTTTCCACTATATAAATCTCAGATGCAATGAAAAATATTGATCTCTTTCATGAATTCAATGATCGCATCAGGTGGAACATCTCTGAACAAGATTTTCATGGAATCTACTGTAAAATGTTTGTGTCTCATATCATGCAAGTCCCAACACTCTAAAAGAATACGTTTCATTGTGAGTGGTACATGACATGGACCACTTTCTAATTCTACACATACACTCTCTCTCTCTCTCTCTCTCTCTCTCTCTCTCTCTCTCTCTCTCTCCGACACACACACACACACACACACACACACACACACACACACACACACACACAGGCACACACGCACACACACACACACACACACACACACACACACACACACACACACACACACACACAAAGTGACAAACTGACACATGCAGATCACACACACACATACACACAAAGTGACAAACTGACACATGCAGATCACACACAATCATTCTTTTGATATCTATCTCACACACACACACACACAAACACACACGCACACACACACACACACACACACACACACACACACATACTACCTATCTATATCATAATATTTTGTTCAGTAATGACACAAAGACTGTATGTGTATTACACAAATATTTACTATTGTAACAAATGCACTGAACTGCTTTCCTCTCATGAAAACAACTACAGTTATACCAGTATTAAAAAAGGTACAAGAACAGACCCTGCGAATTACAGACCAGTGACTTTAACATGCACTGTATGCAATATTTTAGAATCATTAGAGAGGCTATTGTTAATGTTATACATATGACAGAAAATAAATTATATGCTGAGTGCCAACATGGATTTCATGAAAAAAGATCTTGTGTAATTCAGCTTCTAGAAGTAATGGAAGACTTCACAAAGGAGATACATAAAGGAGAAAATACTGATGTATTGTATTTAGACTTTACAAGTTTAAGCATTCGATTCACTTACCACTTGACAGACATTTTTGATTTGAGTCTTATGGAATAGTAGGAAATGTACTTGGTTGGTTAGAGACTTTCTATCAAAAAGAACTCCAAAGGTAAGGATTGGTAATTCCTTCTCTCACAGTGCTGGTGTTAGTTGGATACCACAAGGCAGTATTTGGGGACCAATATTATTCAATATTATTGGTGTTTATAAATGATCTCCCTGTAGAATTAAAGAGTACATGCAAATTTTTTGTAGATGACACAAAATTCTATAAGTATAACTCTCCAAAATTGTATAAGGAATTACAAAAGGATATTGAAACATTAGTACAGTGACACTTGGATTTAGTTGGAACCTATATTTCAAAGCAGAAAAATGTCAAGTACTACATATTGGAAAATCAAACCCACAAAATTATAATATGATGAAAATTGGGGACAAGAGAGTAAAAGTATCTAAATGTGAGGAAGAGAAAGACCTACGTGTGACTTTTGACAAAAATGTGCTATTTGACAAACATATTGTGAGTATTAACAAGGCCAACAGAATGACTGGAATAATACAGAAAAGGACATTTTTTTTTTGACAAGTATATAAGACACTAGTTAGACCTGTTCTTGAATATGGCAATGCTGTACGGTATCCTCTGCTAAAGAGACAATCAGAAGCTCTACAACAGGTTCAAAGAAGAACAACAAAGATGATCCATAATATAAAGGATTACTCATACCAGGAGAGATTATTTTTTACAACTTCTAACACTCAAAGCAAGAAGAATAAGAGGAGACTTGATTCAAACATATAAGATATTTAATGGAATTGATAATGTTGATAAAGCATGCTTTTTTGTACTCCACAGACAACAAAACTACAAGGAACAGTGAAGATAAGATAGTTAAACAATATTCCAGAACTAATATTGGAAAATTTACTTTTACTAACAGAGCAACCAAAATTTGAAATGAATTAAAAACTAGCATCAAATGTGCACCTAGTATTTAAGAACCTCAAACGAGTCATAAACATGAATTAATAACTAAAATAAAATATGAATTTGATGAATAAATTAGACTGAGTTAGTCTATGACTGGACCAACAGACATGAGAAAAAATACACACACACATACACACACACACACACACACACACACACACACACACACAAGAAGGGGCGTAAAAAGCCTCAACAGGCAAAGTTGTGTTGATTAAGGCAATCTTACAACGGCCCAAATCCTGATCCTGATTATCTAGTGATCAGACTGATCTACACACACTTTGCTGTGTACACTGCAGTTTACAAAGGCACTGAGCATACTCCTTGTACACAAAATTATAACTAACAAAAAAAAATATGATCATCCACAACACGGGGGAAATGTCCGAATAACAAAATCATCAATTTCTGAAAGTGTTTAAGAGACACGATCAGGCAAACTGATTCCTCCATAAAAAGACTTAATACAATCGGCGAAACTAGCAACATAATAAGTGGTCGAAGACCAGTTTTTCTGTCATAACAACCGGATTGGTACTGAATAAACATTCATACTGAAGGATTAAATGAACTGTTCGTGTCACCGATAACTTACATGAAACTGTGCAGCAGCAGGGTCCGAAAAACAAACCCATGCTGTGGAAACTAAAAATAGACCACGTGCTCGCTCACCTCTCACGTTCAGCTGCAACATCCGTCCGTCGCTTCGGTAAAATATTTCTTGCTTGCTGGAGATCTGGCTCGTCTGAAGTATCAGAAAAATGGCTCGCTGGATCTCCGTAGCTTTCTGTGTCCGATGAACTCATTTGTTTGAAATATTCATGTAAACAAACGCAGTGCAAATTTCAAATCAGCCCTCCACAAAATTAAGATGGCGCGTGAGGTCAATCTCGTGACCCTAAAATTCCTTTGTGTTAGCGATCTGAGAGTTGTGATAAAAAGTAGTCTTTTGTAAAACTAGTATCATGCATGGTCAATTTAAACTATTCATATACTAAGTGTGGTACTGAAATGAATTTTATGTCAAAAGTTGAAAGACTGCATATGGGGGAAGTAGTAGTAGTAGTAGTAGTAGTAGTAATAGGGACTGGCTCAAAAGCCTAGGCCTCGCGGCCTATGTACGTCCCCTCTTTGCCAAATACTTTTTGTTAAAGTACAGGTGTTGATAATATTTGTTTAATATTTGTTTATAATAATAATTGTTTAATATATGGCATTTTAATCATCAAAATGGTTGAAAAGTTCCTTATACTTTGGAATTGCATCCAAAAGATTCTTGAACTTGTTAGTGTCTTCTGCAAATTTTATGTAAGTAGGGAGTTCATTCCATAAAGGGGCTACTCTGTGTGAAAAGAAAATTTTCTTCTGTTAGTACGACAGTGCTGAATAAATATCTTTCCTTCTGCATTTCTTGTGATGTTATGTTGTGGAAGAGAAAAGAGTGAGTCAACACAAACATCATCAAATCCATTAAATATTTTGTAAAGTCTGTATAAGATCACCTCTTGTCCTTCTGCCTTTTAATGAATGTAGATTCAAATATGTAATCTTTCTGCATAAGATTTCTTTGCATTCTTTTAATAGCTTTGTAGCACGTCTTTGAACTCTTTCTATTTGTGATGACTGTCTTTTCAAGTATGGAAACCAAATCGCATTTGCATATTCCAAATGAGGTCTCACAAAAGATTTATAAAGTTTTAGGAATACCTCCTTATCTAAGTAAGAGAAACTTCTCCTTATGGAACCCAACATTTGATTGGCTTTATTAACTACTTTGCCAATATGTAAATCAAAAGACAACATGCTATCAAAAGTTACTCCCAAATCTTTTTCTTCTTTTAAGGTCTTTAACTTCTGTAAGCTACCATTATATCTCATATAGTAAGCATGTTCTTGGTTGTTTTTTTTTCAATATGCAGCACACCACATTTAGAGATATTGAAATACAAATTCCATACATCTGACCAATTTTGGAGTTTTATAAAGATCGTTTTGTAAATCTGAGAATTGTGAAGTTTTATCGTACAGTTTTGTGTCATCAGCAAATATTTTAGGTGCTTTTTAATGATAATGGCAAGTCATTATAAATACTGTAAATAATATTGGGCCCAAGATGCTACCCTGAGGTATACCACTTAGTACCTTGGCTTTATTTGATCTTTCACTACCTACTCTTACAAGCTGCACCCTATTTGTCAAAAATCCTTGTATCCATTTTAGTAGTTTGCCAGTTATACCCATAAGCAGATAGTTTGACAAGTAGCCTTTTATGTGGTACAGTATCAAAAGCCTTCTTAAAATCTAAGTAAATAACATCAACATTATGACCATCATCCAATAATTTTGTCATACCTTCTACAACTTCAAGCAACTGAGTAACACAAGAACGTTTTTTTACGGAACCCATGCTGACATTTAGCATATAAATCATTATCTGTAAAATGAGCTACAATTGAATCTCTAATTATACTTTCTAACACTTTACATATTACGCAAGTCAGACTGACTGGTCTATAGTTACCTGGATCTGCTTTTAACCCCTTTTTAAACAAGGCTGTTACTTCAGCTGTCTTCCAGTCTTGGGGTAAGGTACTGATTCTAATGTTTTGTTGAATAATGAATATAGTGGGACAGATAATTAATTTCCTAATTCTTTTAAAACTTTTGAGGGGATTGGTCAGGTCCTTGTGCTTTATTTGGGTTTAAGTTAACAATCTGTCTCTCACTGCTTTTGGGGTAACTCTTACCTCTGACAAGGATATCCCGCTTGAATATACACATTCATCCAATAATGGTATATTTGTTAAATCTTCATGTGTAAAAACGCTAGCAAAGAAATCATTTAATGTGTCCGCTTTTTCTTTATCACTTACTGCCAAGGAACCATCTGGTTTATTTAGGGCACCAATACTTGTATTGACTTTTAATCTATTTTGAACATACTTCCAAAATAATGTAGAATTATCTCTACTATTTTTTGCAACCATTTTTTCATATTCCCTTTTAGTTACTTTTAACAACTTGGAGCATTTATTCCTTTCCCGTATGTACTTCATATAAAGTACTCCTGATTTAGTACTTAGGTATCTTTTAAATAAATTATACTTCTTTTTAATACTTCTCATAGCTTTTTTATTCATCCAGACTGGAGTGAATTTCCTCTTTACATTTTTCTTTATTTTGGAATACACTTATCCATTCCCTCATGTATAGTATTCTTAATATACCTCCAGGTTTCTTCTATATCCATGTCTGATATCCCTTTCCAATCATGTTCAGCTATAATATTTCTAAATTTATGATAGTCCCCCTGGTTCAATTTATATGTAAATTCTTCTTGATCTGTATTATTAAACTTTCCAAATTCAATTGAAATGATAAAACATCATGGTCACTTTTACCCACCGGATTACAATGAACAACTTCTGAAATGAAACTATTATCATTTACCAATATCCAATCATCTAGGGTTGGGTTCTGCCCTGGTCTTCTTCTTGTTGGTTTGGTCACTTTTTGGATTAAAAACGCATCGTGCACCTGTCTAATGATCTCGTTACCCTTAACCCCTGACCACCTCCCATCCCAATAAACATTTGGATAATTAAAATCCCCCATTATGCATATTTTGTCATATTTCAACATTTTATCAGATTTTAGTATTTCAAATAATTTATTATTATTTTCTTCTGTACTACCATTGGGGTTTCTATACACACAACCAATCAACACTTTACCATTACTCTCACTATCAAATGTACACCAAACACTTTCTTGATACTCGTATTCATCAAAATCATTACACTCTCTAGCATTTAAATAACTCTCCATATATAAAGCTACCCCTCGTTGATGGTTTCTATTAATGAACATATCATAATCAGGAATGCAAAACTCTTTCTCACAGAAATTTTGTAAATTCTTGGTATCAATTCGGTCACTGCAATTACACATGGATGTATATCATCTATCCTGGAAAGCAATTCTTCTCTTTTGTTCAAAAACCCATCAACGTCAGAATATAGTACATGAAAAAAATCTGAGCTTTTGTTACTTACACTATGTACACATTCTCTTTTTAAGTCAATTTTCAGAAGAACCTGTTCCTTGGGTGTCCTCACCCTCCACCAGAGTGAGGATGGATTTTTGGACCCTGTCTGAGTTCCACTATCTTCCAGTTTCTTATGGCCAGATTTTATTCGCCTGCCTGAGTTCTCCGTCGCAACTCCTCTCTCAGTACTTTGTGTTTGTCACGTTGATTCTTTGTGAGGTCATGATTTATATAAACTTTTGCATCCCCTGGAGCTTTGTTTCTGTTCAGTTCATACGCTTTTTCTCATTATTTCCCTCTTCTTCTCTTCCCCTTTCACTGTCACCCTAAGCATTCTGGTCTATGTCCACCCTCCCTTCCAACCCTTATGGGTTCTCTCAGCTCATCTTCTTCCAGATCCACAAGTTTACTTATAAGCGTTTTGGCTGCCTTCAAGTCATCTTTCCTTTTCTCTCTTCAATGTCCGTTTTCACGCTCTCTTTCAGGTTGACAATCACCAGGTTCTTCTTTCTTTTTTCAATCTCCATTTTTTCTTCCACTATCTCTTCCAGCTTTCTGTCTACCACCTCCTCAATCTTCTCTTCCAGTTTGTCTCCCATGCTTTGCTCCATCTTCTCCATCCTGACACTAAGAGAGTGTACCAGTGGGATAAGGTCTAAGAGTTTGTCCAACCTGGCATCTTGCTTAGACTGAATTTCCTTTTGCTCTTCCATACAGGGTTGGCAGACCCATTGCAAGTTATGCTGCAAAGGGTCAGAGAGAGTGTCGAAGGTATCTTGGCACATTCCAGTGCATCGCAAGTGATTCCAGTTTTTGCAAACGAAGCATTCGATGCAGTCTTCTCTCCCTCCACAGCGCTCTCGCAATATGCGCACTGCCACACAGACATGGATTTGTTCTGTTTACGGCTAGACCTTTGCTTCTCATATGCACTTGGAGTACCGAGACTAGACTTTCCCGAAGAAGCAACCGTGTTCCTTGAGCTGTTCAATTTCCTGTCACCGACAGTACTACTAGTACTACCATTCTTTTTCACAGCTTTCCTTTTCTCCGCCATATTCAAAACATCAATCTTTCAATGCGTCAGTGAAAAGAAACGAACGTGAACTTACCTTTCCTCAAACACTTAAAGGTAACAAGGATTAAAGACAAGATTAAGAAAATGAAAAGTGCTCAGAACTCATGCACGAAATACGAAACTAGTGAATGAACTTCGAAGATAAAGATGAGTCAACTTGATGAATCAAAACTTCAAGAATTTCCTGTCTTCCTATAGAAAGAATAGGCACAAAACTGTGACAATTTTTGTTGTACACCAATATGTGTTTAATTCTAACTCCAAAACACAAAATCATCGACGACCAGCTATAAATTTTTTCCTAATTTTTCTTTAGAATTTCGGCGCTCAACAAAAAAAAGTCGGCCATCTTGACGCATGCGCAACACCCTGCCACCTTGGAAATCACCAATGGACAAAGGAACGAACTGGTTGGGTTTTTGGAGCGCTTTTAGGATCTTAAAAATATTGTAATATATCTATCTGTAGAAATTATTATTTCTTTATTAAATGAATCAAGTCACTAAAACCTACCATAGATATCACAACACTTCATTGCATCATCTCTGAGCTGATGAAGTTTTTTTTTTTTTTTTAATTTAGTTTTAAAACGAGGTGACCCAATACAAATATATTTGTGACTTTCGCTTAAACTGTCCGATTCTACAGAATAAGTTAGCCCTGAGAGAATTCTAGGATTCCTAGACTCGAGATTGTGTATATAGGAATTCAAGAAAGATGACACGGTAATTTGAAATTTTCGTTTTATCATTCATTGCCAGAGACAGCCAGAGACACCTGGAGTATTGCTCATCAGTTTGGAGACCATACAAAGTAGGCCAAAAGAAAAAGATAGAAATGGTGCAAAGAAGAGCAGCACGTTATGTATGCAATGACTATGGTTGGACCAGCAGCATAACATCGAAGCTGCAAGAACTGGGATGGGAACCCCCTGAATCACGGCGAAACAGGCAGAGGCTAATCTTCATGTACAAGATCGTTCATTGCACTGTGGACATACCTTACACAAATTCCTCAAGAAAGGATCCATTTAAACGAGATCGCATCACTGCCACATATTTGCTCACCTCGGTACCTCCTCTGACCCATACAAGTTCAGTATCTTCCCATCAACCATTCCTGCCTGGAACTCCCTGCCTGCAACAGCAGCAGAGGCTCCCTCCTTCGTATCAATCAAGAAGGAGCTCAGCAAAATCCCAGTTTAGACATCCCCCATCCCCCCTGCCCCCCAACTTTCCTCGTGGTAAATGAAGGATAGGGCTGAGCTGGTCCAGGCCTTGACCTGGGGGTCGCAACGATTACCGATAAGCCTCTCCACTGTCTCCAGATACCAGGTTAGGCTAGTTGCCCCCCCCCCCCCCCCCCCCCCCCCCCCCCCCCCCCCCACCCCCCCCCCCCCCCCCCCCCCCCCCCCCTCCCCTCCCCTTTTTTTTTCCAGTCTCAACACGCTGCCCTGGAGCTGAACTCAGGGGTATGCGGTTAGGGTGCTGAGGTTATTGCAGATCCTATGCTATCTTTTTTTTATTGTCCCTAATAGACCAGTTTTTATTTTCATCTTATGCCTCTGCACACACAGGTCAATAATAGTCAAAAATGACGGCTGACCTCCCAAATTGAAGACTGAAGACAGAACGAAGGTGGTTATCACGGCTGGCCGGAAAAAAAAACCCACGTACTACCCATTTCCATTGTGGCCACACGCCACAATTTTGTACTAAAACATGTATATATCCATGTAAGCGTTTTGAGGCCTATCATAAATTTGAGCCATTTATTTTTTTTTAAACGGAGTGACTGAGGGCGGAAAATGAAGCAAAATTTGAAAAGAGAGGGGGTTAGTTACCGCCACGGACACAGACAAACAGAGTACAGGACTAGACACATTGCGTCCACCATTTAACTGATCATTGATCAAAAGAACAGCTCCCCACCAATTATTTCCCTTGTTTGGGGCGATGTTCACCGATGAAATAACAAACAATGTTCAAGTACATGACCTTCCCCTCAGTTCGCCTATGGTTTTCTCTCACTATAATTTAGAACTTGTCTCCAGCGCTTCAATCAAAAGCTGTCTCGCCGTTCTTGCTGTCAGGAACGAGGATCGCAGAAGCTGTCATTCTAGATCAATGAGCTCCAAAAAGCACTTTTTAATGACGAAAGAGCTATAGACACTACGCACCTTTCAGGATCTAAATAGCACATACGTGTTCATCTCCAAGGTGCTAGATAACAGGTATAATGAATTCTTCTAGGAGCTAAATTACTTACTTCCTACAAGTTAAATATGTATACATCTACTGTATTCTTTCACAATCTTAATAGTATGTAAAATCCTCATTTCTATGGAACCAAACAAACACAATATATTTCTTCAAGAACTAAATGAAATATACTATCTCACCTCCAAGGGGATGAGCAACAGATACTGTGCATAAAAAAAAATATTCAGTCGCTGTATGAAAGATAAGATGCAATATTTCAAGACCCATATAACACACTGTCTCACCTTCAAATGATCTTCAGTCAGTTAATAAACGATAAAATGCAATATAAAGGAAACATTTTCTAACACACTGTCTCACCCTCAAGAAGCTAAATAGTAAAAACCCATAAATTATTTCAGGACACAAACTGCACATAGTATCTCACCTAAAAGGTGCTAGATGGTAGATGTCGTGCATTCTTTTAAGAGGTATCTAACACGTAGCATTTATATGGTAGATGTTGTGCATTCTTTTAAGAGGTAGCTAACACGTAGCATTTATATGGTAGATGTTGTGCATTCTTTTAAGAGGTAACCATCACGTAGCATTTATATGGTAGATGTTGTGCATTCTTTAAGAGGTAACTAACACGTAGCATTTATATGGTACATGTTGTGCATTCTTTTAAGAGGTAGCTAACACGTAGCATTTATATGGTAGATGTCGTGCATTCTTTTAAGAGGTAACTTACACGTAGCATTTATATGGTAGATGTTGTGCATTCTTTTAAGAGGTAACTGACACGTAGCATTTTTATGTTAGATGTTGTGCACTCTTTTAAGAAGAGATTGTCATCTTTTCAAGGAACTAAATAATAGGTACCGTGATGCCCCATGATGTAAATATCAGCAAGATGTCATTGACTACGAGCTTAGCAGGCCATACAAAGCCGTCTTCTGGGGGCAAAATGTCCATCGCAAAGTCATACCATTTGTCCAAAAAGAGAAAATAACATCATCAACAACAACAACAACAACAAAACTAGATATCATGTCATGTAACAAGAGTAAATCAACAGATTCTATGTCATCTCCGGGGGCCAAGGAATATATACTTTCCGTCTCTCAGGAGCGTAACAGCAGTTCCTAAGATATTTCAAGTAGACAGCAGAAACCACATCATCACCGGACTGATAATAACAAATGCTGAGTAGTCAACGCAGTGTCATATCTGGGAGCCAAAT
>JADBJO010001218.1:329448-341415 GCA_016801955.1 Conus betulinus | reverse complement strand
GGATCAAATGAAGGGGTCGAACATACGGGGGGGGTCTGGCGGGGGAAAGGGGGGGTCGGAGTCTTCATAGCGGCAATCGGAGGGGAGAGGGATGGACGGAAAAAAAAGAGTGGCAGGGAGATCCGGGGGGAGAGATCGAAAAAAAGGGTGCAGGAGGGAGGGGGGAGGGAAGAAAGGGGGAGGGGGGGCGGGAGGGAAAACGGGGAAGGGGGGGAAAAACAGGGGGAAGATGCGGGAAGGGGAAAAGGCGAGCGGATGAGGAGGCGGTCGTCGTGGGGGGGGGGGGGAAGAAGGGGGAGGCGAAATCGGAGAGGATGGGAGAGGAGTACATCATAGACGAATCGTCAAGAAAGAGAAAGGGGGGGGGGGGGGGACGGGGGAGGGGGTGTAAGGACAGAGGGGGAAGGAGGATACGAGAGAAAAGACTGAAAAAAAAATTTCAAAGCAGAAAAGAAAAAGGAAGGGAGGGAAGAAAGGGAGGAGAACGGAGGGGAGAAGAAGGGTACAGGAAAGGGAAGGGAGCAAAAAAGGAGGAGGCGGAGAAGGGTGAATTGAAACGCATGAATTGTACAGGAGGATAAGGAAAGAGAAAAGAGGTGGCGGGGAAGGAGAAAGAGGTTCAAGTGAGGAAGGAGGGATACAGGGAATACTGAATCTACAATATGGGGGAGAGAGGAGTCCCGGAAACAAAGGGATGTGCATGTAGAAAGGTCAAACAGGCCAGGAGTGAATGAAAATGCTCGAGGCTAACAGAGTTTGACAAGAACCTAACATCACCTATTAGAAACGTCCCTTGTTAGAGAGAAGGAGATCCAGAAATTAGTAATATTAAGTTTCGAGCCAACTAACGATAGAATATTGATATTGGAGTGATGTTTGCTTTATCATTCTCTCTCGTCCTCTCTCTCTCTCTCCTCTCGCTCTTCTGTCTCGCTCAGCTCGTCTCATCTCTTTCTATCTCTGTCTGTGGGATGTGTGTGTGTGGGTGTGTTGGTTCGTGTGTGAGAGAGATAAGAGAGAAGAGAGAGGAGCGTGCCGTGGGTATTGTGTGTGTGGTGTGTGTGGTGTGTGTGTGTGTGGTGTGTGTGTTGTGTTGTGTGTGTGGTGTGTTCAGCTGTGTGGCGCCTCGCATGCGCGCAGTTGAAGATTGAGAGAGAGTATGTGTGTGTGTGAGTTGTGTTGTTGTTTGTTGGTGTGTCGCGCCGCGGTGAGAGAGAGAGAGGACGAGAGAGAGAGATAGAGAGAGAGAGATAGCGCGGTTTCTGGTCGATTGCGCGCTATGTCATTGTTGTGTGCATGACATGCGTGCTTGCATACACTGCCATGTGTGGTGTGTTTTGTTCTAAAGGGGTGGTTGGCTGTGTGGGCAGGGTGATGTGGTGTGCGTGTGTGTGTGTGTGTGTTTGTGTGTCATTTCCCTTCTCACTAAAAAGACGCAATATATAGGCCTGCTGGTCCATTGTTGCCGTACACGAGATACGGCTGACCTTTCTCTGTGATATATATCGGGGACCATTGTAACTGTGACCTGCTCAGGTCGGTTGAGAGTGACGCTGTAGTCCTGGTGTCCGCCACGTGAATAGTACTTCTGGTACATTGCTCTCTCTCCCTCTCTCTCTCTCCTCTTCCTCTCTCAGTCCTCTTCTTCAGTGTCTCCACAGTCTCACAACCACTCTCTCTCTCTCGCTCGGGCTCTCGTCTGTGTATGATAGCTGGTCTCATCACTAGTCCCCCCTCCTCTCTCTCTGTCTGGCTATCTCTCTGTATGGAGCGGAAGTCTCTTCTCTCTCTCCCCCCGCCTTTCCCCCCCTTTAGGCACTGACGTCCTCTCTCATCTCTCTCATCTCATCTCTGCCTCTCCGTCGTGTCATGTGCCGCATCCGTCATCCTCTCATCTCTCTCTGCAGCTGAAGTCCATCTCTCTCTCTTCTCATCTCTCATCTCCTTCTGCTCTCTCTCTCTCTCTCTCTCCCCATCCTCCTCTCTCAGGTCAAGGTCAAAGGTACCGTGTCCTTTTTATTGACTTTGCAAAAGCTTTTGATGTAATTGACCACACACTGCTTCTAAAAAGTTAAAATTGTAACCGTTTATTGGTGTTCCTCAAGGCTCCGTCCTAGGACCCATACTTTTCTCAATATATATTTAATGATCTCCCCCTGTTTCTCCCCAGCGCTTTGTGATATGTTCGCCGATGACACTACTATTCATGCGTGTGATCGCAAAGCAGAAAAGTATCTATGTATTACAGCAAAGTATTAACCAGCTAACCGAATGGTCTGAATTAAACCATATGTGTCTAAACCCTGTCAAACCAAACATATGATCATAACCACAAGACAAAAACGTCAAAACCTTTCTTATACGAGCGCACCCCTTTCTATCAATGGTATAAACTATCGAAGAAGCAATCTGTCATAAAGTCTTAGGAGTAGTTATAGACAACAATCTGTCATGGTCAGAACATGTACGGTCTTTATGCCTTCGGGTCGTGCTCCCCCTTCAATTACAGAGAAATTTAGATTTAATGAAAATCGCCATTTTCATAAAATTGTAGTACCCCGTCCAAGAATAGATATGTTTAAAACCAGTCTTCACTACTCTGGCGGCTTCTTATGGAACCGCATTTCACCCCCTCTTGATGTTCATGCCAGCATATATAGCTTTAAAAGGGCACTTCATACCCAACTAATGACTGAATTTTCCAATTCATGTTCTTAAACTCTCTCTCTCTCTGTCTCTGTCTCTGTCTCTGTCGTCTGTCTGTCTCTCTCTCTGTCTCTCTCTCTCTCTCTCTCTCTCTCTCTCTCTCTCTCTCTCTCTCTCTCTCTCTCTCTCTCTCTCTCTCTGTACTGGTCTCTCTCATCTATTGTCTCAAAGGTGCTGCTTGTCAAGTGTAAATTTTTGTCTTTGCCTACAGGATGGGGTGCCTGTTTCAATGATTTTTTTTTTTTTTCCAGAAATGTGTTATAATTTTGTTGTTGTGATAATGTTTATTGTATATATTTTCTATCTTCCAATAACCATTTTTTTTTCATGAACTTTATATGATGACCCCCTCCCCTCCTCCCACCCCCCTTTTTTTTCTCTCTCTCTCTCTCTCTGTCTCTCCTCTCCTCTCTCTCTCTCTCTCTCTCTCTCTCTCCTCTCTCTCTCCTCTCTCTCTCTCTCTCTCTCTCTCTCTCACCTCCTCTCTCTCTCTCTCTCTCTCTCTCTCTTCCAGGCATTGATTGTCTCTGTTCTTTTGTGTTAACCATTTCCTCTTTCTATTTATAGCGTTTATGCATGTTTACTTCTATTCTAGATTAGTTTTGCTGATGTTGTTATTGCATTTTCTATATATTTCCCCTTTATTGAGGGCCGGATTTCTGCTGTGGCTGTCTTCATTTGCCATCTCGCCTCCCCGTAGATTCTCGCCTTTCACCCGACCGTCCCTGCTGCCTCTTTCGCACAGCTACATCCAGGTAGAAAAAAAAAACATCCCACTAGTTGGGGCACTGCACAGTTGCCGGTTTTGTGTGCGTGCGTGTCTGCGTACGTGCGTGCGGTGCATGTGTGCAAACCTGTTTACCCTTACGATTTTGCCGTAATTTTTACAGGAAGAAAAATCAAAAATTACGGGAATTACCACCCCCCCCCCCCCCCCCCCCCCCCCCCCCCCCCCCCACCCCCCCCCCTTAAGAAAGGATTACGGGAAGAATCGAGAAGGAAAATTGTTAAACGCGAAGTTTCGTCTGCTACCGTTTTTCGGTCAAAGCAGTAAGAAGACATTTCTCTCTCTCTTCTCTCTCCACTCTCTCTCCTCTCTCCTCTCCATCTCTCTCCTCTCCTCCTCTCTGTCTTCGTTTTGTGTGAGTGTGTTTGTGTGCGTGCATGCGGGTATGGTAATGATCATTTGTTGCCAGCTGCGGAAAGGAAAAAGTCACCCTGATACAGAAATTCATAGGGAGTGATATTTTGTTACGATGTTGCTTGTACAAAGTGTCGCCCTTGTTTAGTTGGTAGAGCGCCAGACTCGTAGTCTTAGTAATCCTGGAGATGCGAGTTCGAATCTCTCTGCCGGGCCGTTTCAGTACAGAGGGGATTTTTCCCTTGGAGTTAACAAGACATGGTTCTGACTCATTTTCCCCCCCCTAAAGTCCTTCGTATAAGACTATAAAGCGAGGTTCCGAGTGTGAACGCACGCATAAACATCTTGCACACACGTACAATCCCATCACCAACTTTCGGGAGAGAAGGCCAGTTTGGCCGTTGGTGTGGATGACACGTTACACATAGCATGTACCATTCCTATGTGAAAAATCGGAAGACTAGAGGGAAAGACATTGAGTGAATGATACTAAACGACTGACACGGGAGACGACTTAATGAAGCGGCTAGCGCCGGAAGGCAGTTCTTCAGTCGACTCTAACCCAGGTAGGCAGCCCATTATGTTAACGACACTGTGGATCGTAAAGTGCTTAGAGCTTGTTCTCTAGCCGAGGATAGATGTTATACAAGTATTCTTAATGATGATAATAATGATAATAATAATATAATGATAGTAATAGTAATATAGTAATAGTGATAAAAATAATGATGATGATGATGATAATAAATAGTATTGGTAATAGCAGCAGCAGCACCAACAACAACTACAATAATAATAATAATAATAATAATAATACGAAGAAGAAGAAGAAGAATATGATGATGATGATGATAATAATAAAATAATAATAATAATAATAATAACAGTAATCTGAGATGAAGCTCTATACAAGAGTGACACTTTGCACTGCAACTTAGGATAGAATGTCTTGCGGTGACATTTTTGTCCGCAACAGCCCCTTACTGACGACGACGAGACTTGCTTGGACACGGAGTTTAGCGTGAGTGAGCATCTGTCTCCCTCCAGAGGGCGCTTCCACTGTCCACTCACACTTTCTAATACAAAGGCGACACGAAACACGCTAGGGGCTGCATTTTTTCCCTTTGTACCCTTCTTATTTAGCTGAGGGCGAAGAACCACTAAGTGTCAAACGTGCCCAAGTTCAGTCTCTCCTCCTTCTCCGTCGTCTCCCAAAGCGCTACCTCATCAATTATAGCAGAAACCGACGGCAGTACATTACCACAGATGCATGGTCTTCTACATAACAAAACAAACGTTGAAGAAAAAGAAACTCTCCCATGTTGGCAGACGTTTGTTGTACCAGGAAGAAAGAAAAGTAGGAGTGAAGGAGGAATTAGAAGAAGAAAGGGGAAGGAAAGGAAAGAAGAAGAAGGAGAGAGAAGAAGAGGAGGGGGAGGAGGAAGGAGAGAGAAAAGAAGAAGAGAATGCAGTGAAAGCCAAATCACCAGGGTTTCTGCCTCATTGATTGATTGCTGTTTTACAGGAAGAAAGGGAAAAATGGTGAAAAGCAATGAGAGAATTTGAAGGTGAATAAGAATCTCAAGAACAAAGAAAGAAGTACACAGAAAGGTGATAGCAAAGCAAAGAAGGACAGCAGAAGAAAGCAAAAACAATAACAAATACAATAAGAGAGAGAGAGAGAGAGAGAGAGGAGGAGAGAGAGAGAGAGAGAGAAGCGACAATTACACGATAATGACGTGGAAAAAAGGAGGAGAGAAAAACAGAAATCTTGAAAAGAAGTGATGATGAAGAACACAACACAACAAAATAACTAAAGGAAGATAAATGAATAACTAAAAACAAAAATTCAAGACAGTGGAGTACAGAAAGTGTGTGTGTGTGTGTGTGTGTGTGTGTGTGGGGGGGGGGGGGGGGGGGGGGGGGGGGAGCTTATAGCGGAAAATGCAAGTCATGTTGTTTATAGCCCAGCCGACAACAGGCCGCACCAGGACTGAAGAAATGCACAAAAGACAATGAAAAGAATTGAAACAAACAAACTAACAAGCAAAGCGGGAGCAATAAGGACAATTACAGCAAAACAAAACAAAAAATAAAAAACAAAACAAAAGATCGGCGACAAAAGTATCGAGAACAAATGCAAAACAGAAAAAGAAAACAACAAAAGACACCAAGAACGAGATGTATCATAAAAACCCACACACACACACACACACACACCACACACACACAACGCACGCACACACACACACACACACACACACACACACACACACACACACACACTACAAAACACTGCAAAACATTGCATGCGAACGATTTGTACTAAAACAATGACAGATTGATTTCCTCAAAGAGATACGTCACTGGGTGCAGACGAGTGCACATGCGCAACACGACACCTGCCAGGCCATGAGATAGCATCACAGCGAAAATAACAAACCATTTCATGACAGAGGAGAAAGATGAACGAGAAACATTCACTTAGAACCAACGCTGGCCTCCTGAAACACAAGAGATGATCACTCTGACGGTTCGCACAGTTTTTACCTCCCTGCAATTTTTTTTTAGACCTCAAGTCTAGGATCAAAAACCTCTTTTACATCAGTTACCGTGTTGCTTTCTAATTTTGTGTGTGTGTGTTGTGTGTGTGTGTGTGTGTGTGTGTGTGTGTGTGTGTGTGTGTGTGCTTCATATATCTCTATAGCTTTTCTTCCCTTTTATGAATTCTGCGATTCTCTCTCTACCTGCCTTGGGCAGCCTTGAGTTTGATTGTGATATTTGTACTCCCAGTTCTTATAGAACAGGGAGTACTTTACAATGGGAACGAAGAAATGTTGTGTGTGTGTGTCTGTCTGTGTGTCCGTCCATGGTCAAAATGTGTTCCACTCGCTCCAGACAAAACTTCTGGGCAGATCTTTCTGAAAATTTGTACATAATTATGTTCTTATGGTCACGGATGATGCCCGATATATTTTACCAGAATAGGCGTTACTAACGGCTATAAAGATAATTAAAGGAAAAATCAAGTCCGATAAGGGAAATAATCACCGCACTGTCGAGGTTTTTTTTCCTTCCACTAACTGGAAATTGTGTCTCCATGTCTGTCACTACTGGGAGTACGTTTATATGCTTTGCATCTTGTTCTCTCCCTCGTTATGGCGTGAAACCCACAGAACTTTTAGGTGACCCATCCCTGGTTTCATACAATAGATGGGCGAGAGTACACAAGCAGACCCTTCTCCACTGATGCGTCTAGCACAGAGAACGAAAAGTCTAGTACAGGCAGACGTATCAGATGGTCCTGCCTGCCTGTGCTCAAGCTGATTCCAAGCAGACAGTATGAAAATGGCTCAGTTCACAAGACAGATTGACAAGATTCTCATGTCTGTATCTTTATATTTCTTTATCTATCTATCTATCTCTATTTATAAATGCTATTATGCTCTGTTGCAATGCCCGTTCTCACAGTTGTCCCACATTCTGTCGACTTCCACAGTAAATTTCCCCCAAACTTTTCAAGTCATGTTTATCCTGCAGAGAATTTTTTTTTTTTTTTTGCTGTCCCATCTTCTGTGCCACCTCAGTGGCATTGCACCCACGCGGCTCATTTTGACACCCCCCCCCGTCCACAGCCACAGCCCGGTCAGTCCTGCCACAGAACCGGCACCGGCAATCCACAGGGAGCATCAATGTCAAGTCGTCAAGAGGCAACCTACTGGAGGAGACACTGCACTGATGCCGAGCCACTTCGGTGGTGTTCAGTGGCGCCTGTTCTGATCCAACATACGCAGGACACCACCTACTAAGCCCTCTATTGACGACAATAATTGCTTAGTCGCGGAGCCGGCGTGATTGAACTCCCTCCGGAGGGCGCCACCACGTCCGTCCAACGACAGCCCCCATGGACTCGCCGATACTGGTGACCCCGACGGAACTAAACCAAGGTCACAGACGTGGAGAGGACATCGAAACTGAGGTCACCGAGAGAGCACGGCATGAAGGGCCACAGAATTTGAGACTTTTTTATGCTAATCGATGAGAATGAGGATGACTAAGATGATGCTACGGATTTCCATTTCGGTCTGAGACTGCATGACAGAGCTGTACTCGATGCTTCCTTTCATAATATATTCCGGCGTCAACCAGGCCCGAGAGGTACAGACACCTGCAGTGTTAGTCATGAAATTTGAGTAACACTCTCAGACACGCATTCATTAAGTGGATGAAACTCGACTGTGTGGTGCCAGTCTTCCCAACTGAGCCCCGTAGCAAACTCACCTCTGTGTAGGAGCCGGTCGGAGCAGAAAAATTCCACATGACTCTGATGGGAATCGAACACACAACCTCCCAGCCGGGAGTTCGCGACGGTAACCACTTCGCCACGGCGGCTGGTGAGAAATTGTTTCTTGTCTTCTGGTTTGTAACCGACTGCAAATGTGTTGCGCGAGCGTACATTCACGCACGAACCCACGCACGCATGCACGCACATACGCACGCGATGTACGTATGTTTGAAAGAGAAGTGAATGCAATTCAGCATTTTTCAAAGAAAATCATTGAAAAAACGGTAATGACAATAATGAGAAGGAAAGTTATAGCAGTGTAACAAAAAAAATAAACACAAAGTGAATAGACAGTGACATGACTAGATAGATAAGTGGACAGATAGATAGATAGATAAATGGATAGGTAGATAGATAGATAGACAGACAGACAGACAGATATATAGGTAAAGGAATAGCTTTTTAAAAGATTTTGTTGTTAATCCCCCCCCCCCCCCCCCCCCCCCCCCCCCCCCCCCCCGTCCCATCCCCATGGGAAGGGAGGATGGTGAATCACATCAGTCTCTCCGAACGCTGTAATCTTTCTCACAAATGATCCTCGAAATGTCCTTGACCTCGACTGAGAGGCTGGAACCCTCGATCCCGGGATTGAGACTGAGCATTGAAACAATGCCAACTATCGCTGAACCCCCCTCCTCCCCCCCCCCCCCCCCCCCCCCCCCCCCCCCACTTCTTCTTCTGTCTCCCCCATCCCCCATGCTCCACAAGTCTGACCGAGTAGCCGGCAGATTTTTGTCTTTCACGCGTAAGCGGGCGCTCTCTGAAGAATAAAAGATTGATGGATGGAGTGCGCATGCGTAACAATAAAGGCCAGAGCTTCCTAACTTTCTGTCTCTGTCGCTTTTCTTCTTCGTCTACTTTCTTCTTCTTCTTCTTCGTCTACTCCTTCTTTTTCTTCTTCTTCTCCCCTCGGGGGAAAAGAATGGAGTGGGAGAGAGATTGGACAAGTTGATTCATGTCCGCAGACGCACTGGCCCACTTCCGTTCACCATCGCTCTTCTTCTCCCGTCGACTGAGCTACAAAGCGGCAAGCGAGCACACTGCGGACATTGTGGGTTGTTGTAGATGGGTAGCGGTGAAGGGAGATTACTCTTTTTTTTTGTCTTTTTTTGTGGTAGGAGGATTATTGTTCTTTAGAGAAAGAGATTGATAGTGGGAACCGATGGATATAACTCCTCGTATTGAAAATAATGTCTCCCGCCATTTTCTGTTGTGACGCTGTGATGAGTTTTTGGGTTTGTTCGAGAGAGAAAACCGGGACAAGATTCTCTCTCTCTCTCTCTGTCTCTCTCTCTCTCTCTTAACTGTCTGTCTGTCTCTCTCTCTCTCACCCTCTCTTTCTCTGTCTGTCTGTCCTTTCTTCTCTCTCTCTCTCTCTCTCTCTCTCTCTCTCTCTCTCTCTCTCTAGCTGCCTTTTGGTCTGTATCTGTCTGTACAGTCACACACACACACACACACACACACACACACACACACACACACACACACACACACACACACATATACACACACATACACACACATACACACACTCGCATACACACACACTCTCTCTCTCTCTCTCTCTCTCTCTCACACACACACACACACACACAGATGCACACCACACGTGCGCGCACACACACACACACACACACACACACACACACACACACACACACACGGTAGGGGGGGGGGGGGAGAGAGAGAGAGAGAGAGAGAGAGAGAGAGAGAGAGAGAGAGAGAGAGAGAGGTGGTAATACATAAATCGAGGCCCCGCTAACCTTCAATCTCCAGACAGGAAATTGAGATCACAGATTCGTCCTAGTATCGATTTATGTCCATAATACCGACTTAGGCTTAAGGGGAAAGGAGGGGGGGGGGGGGGGGGGGGGGGGGGGGGGTAGGGGTAAACAATGCCTTCCCAGTGAGTGCAAGTCAATTGTTCCTTCACAGGATAATCAGTACACAAACAACCGACAGCTGGTTTGCACTGTGTGGGGAACTCGTTTAGCCTGCTTCTGGCAACTGGTTACCCGATGGATAATGTTTTTGATCTGCGATGGAAAGAAACTATTTTGGTCTTTCTTTCCATCAAAAGCGCGCGCGCGCACGCGCTCACACACACACACACACACACACACACACACACACACACACACACACACACACAACACACTCACACACACACACACACACACACACACACACACACACACACACACACACACACACACACACACACACACACACACACACACACACACACACACACACACACACACACACATACACACACTCACATACATACACACACGCACGCACGCACATGTACACACACACACACACACACACACACACACACACACACACACACACGCGCGCGCGCGCGCGCGCGCGCACGCACGCACGCACGCACCTGCTGAACCCTGCCTACAGCAGTTCCAGTAGACATTTTGGTGTTGAAAGATTGCGTATACGCATCCTTAGCTAACCATGTAGATATCACCAGTACCAGTAGTCCTGCCCCTCCCCTTCTCCGCTGGCCCAGAGAAAAGTATGTCAGTGTCAGTCTTCGTCAAAGTTCTGGAGACAGATGAAGACAAGAGTTGATGTTAGATCATCGATGTCTTTATACAGTTCTTTGCGAGTAAACAAAGGGTTAATATTGGTTTAACCCTTTCTGTACACAGTTTAGTGCAAAGAGATTAAAAAAAATAATATTGGATGAATCCTGCCTGGATACGATATAGTTTTTTTTTTTAGACAAAGGGTTAATATTGGTTTAACCCTTACTGTATCCAGTTTGTGCAAAACAGATTGAAAACAAATAATACCGGATGAATCCTGCCTGGATACACTTCTATGCAAACCGATAAAGAGTCAATGTATAAAGAACTTTGTACACAGTTTTGTGCCAACTGGCGAAAATGGCTGATATCGGATAAACCCTGTTTCTATACAACACAGTTACGTGCAAAGAAAGAAAGATACAGATACTAGATGATCTTACCTGCACATGTTCTATGAAGACAGATAAAGGGAAGTGACATTTTTTTTAAGATGAACTGTGTCTGTTAACAGATCTGAACAAACAGATAAAGGGTTTGTGTTTGATTGACCCTTTCTTTATTTTTTTTTTTTTTTTAGGAGAAAGAGTTGATATTCGTTGAACTCTGCTTGGATACACTTTTGTACAGATGAAGGACGCAGAACATCCTGTGCAAACAGATAAAGAGCATATGAAGGACGCAGAATTTGTACATCCTGTGCAAACAGATTAAAGTTTGATAATGGATGAACCAACCTTTGCACAGTTCAGTGCGGACAGACGAAGGTTTAATATTGGACGAACCTTATCTGAATGCAGTTTTGTGCAAAACATGTAACACATTAACATGAGACTGACCGTGTCATTGCACAGTTTTGTGCAAACATGTAACAAATTAAACATGAGACTGACCGTGTTATTGCACAGTTTTGTGCACACATGTAACACAGCATTAGAGTGACCGTGTCACTGCACAGGTTTGTGCAAACATGTAACAAATTAACATTAGACTGACCGTATCACTGCACAGTTTGGTGCAAAGAAATGAGGGTTAATATAGGATGAGCCCTGTCTCTACACAGTTCTGTGTGCAAACAGATCAAGAGTTGCTCTTGGGATAACCCTGTCTGTACTGTTTTCTGTACATAAACGAAGAGCAATATTAGAATCTCTTTCAGTTGTATGCCAACAAATGAAAAGTTAATAATGCTTGATGAACTCGGTGAGTGTATGCAGTTCCGGAAG
>JADBJO010001218.1:314448-316948 GCA_016801955.1 Conus betulinus | reverse complement strand
CACGCACACACGCACGCGCGCACGCATACATGCACGCACGCACGCATTCACACATACATACACACACATACACACTTGCGCGAGCGCTTGCACGCACACACGCAAAGTACATATGCACTCACTAGCACACACACAGGCCGCACACACGCGCACACGCGCGGACGCGCGCGCGCGCGCGCGCGCGCACGCAGACACACACACACACACACACACACACACACACACACACACACACACACACACACACACACGCCAAATCAATTCAGGCCAAATCAAATTATGTTGTTTATCCCTTGGCCAATGGGGAAGTTGTCGTCAGACAAGAGGGACAGTTTGAAGACAGGAGAAATGAACGAATGACTGAATGAACGAATAATTGAATCAAATGGACATGAGTGTATCAATAAATCAGACGTAGTCAGTAAGATAATCAATGAAATGAAATGGACATGTCCCAAGACATGACGACCTGAAGTCAAAGAGATATCTGGAAAGAGTGTGATCACCGTGGCTAGCAGAAGTGGGACAGAGAGACTGGGAGGGAGGGAGAAAGGAGGGAGGGAGGGGAGGGAGGTGGTGGTTGGTCAGGGCCACAAGCACCATTAGTCCAGAGACAAGAGCTTGACACAAAGCTTCTTCACGTCGGGTCTTCGGCCTCGGATCACCTCGCTTATTCTTTGTACCAACAGCCGCTCGCACACCCCTCTCCCAACCACCACCACCACCACCACCACCTTCTCCCCTCTCCTCTCTCCAGTCGCCACTTCAGTGCCTCCTGCTGTCTATCCTCCACTCAGTCTTTTTTCGTCTTCTCCTCACCACTGTCCGTACACCCCCCACCCCTCCTCGCTCACTCGCTCTCCACGCAAGACGAAAAGTGAGAGGCCCAGAGGAGAGGCGGAACAAGATGCGTGTGCACCCGAAGGCCCGAGAAGGGAGGTGCTTCTGCTTTAGTTCTGGTCAGCCAGCTCTCTACCTCCTTTGTCGTCCCTCGTCGATGTGGTCCCTCGTCGATGTGGTCCCCCCCCCCCCCCCCCCCACCCCCCCCCCCCCCCCCCAACCTCTCTCCATTTTTTTTCACTGGAGTGATTGTAGATGTAGATCAAGGGAGTTTACGAGGGTCAGTGCGAGTTGTTGACAGGGTGGAAAAGCAGAGATAGAGAAGGAACACGTTTAAAATCTTCCACCACAAACAGAGTCAAAGATAAAGAAGGCAAAAAAAAAAATTGATTATTGAGAAGAAAACAAGCACTGTTTCCCTCACTGAGTGAAGACTGAGTGGAACAGCACTGTCAAAAACAACCCAGTCGCCTGGACTCCATGATGTCCTGTCATCATGGACACCAAGGAACGCTGCGGGGTGATGTCCTGTGTATGTTGGACAGAACAGGCCGACCTGAACACGACCAAAGTGACTCGAAAGGTAGGGCAGAGACTCCTTCGGAGGGTTGCCTGCTGGCCACGCGATATTGATGGCTGCCTGTGGCCTGCTAGTGATGGCACGGTGACAGGCGGAGTCTGAGCCTGGCATTGCAGGGGTGACGGGAATGAAGAGCGAGGGAAGCAGTGCCATTGTGGGACGAAGCCATGCATAAAGAATTTTCTCTAAGTGCTCTATGTTTATTCGTAGTGGGAAAAAAAAAATTGGGATCAGATAAAGGAAAAGGGAACTGCATTCACTTTTTAAGTTTATTTGTGTAAAAAAACCCCAACACACATTTAGTAAGAAAGCTCTACCCTTTCGAATTGTTTGCACACATGAAAAAAGAACGCTTTACCCTTACGAATCCTTTTTTTTTCTCTAAATAAATGTTTAAAAATGGGGCGAGATGAAAACATCCGTCTCAAAGTGAATACATATTGATACATAGAGCACAACTAAGAGCATGGCCAGAGATAAAGATGTGTAGGTGCTGGGAAGAGAGAACACGGGAAGGGTTGGAGCACGGAATGGAGAAAGAAAGGGTGGGGGGCGGGGGGCGGGGGGGGGGGGGGGGGGGGGGGCTAAATGTGAAGGGAAGGACGGAGGGAAGGTCTGCCTCTGTCTGTCTGTCCGTCGTCTGTCTGTCTGTCTATCCGTCTGTCTGTCTCTCTGTCTGTCTCTCTCTCTCTCTCTCTCTCTCCTCTCTCTCCTCTCTCTCTCTCTCTCTCTCTCTCTCTCTTTAGATAAAAATGTCTATTGTTGTGTCTTCCTGAAGTATAGGGAAGTTGACAGTTGTGGCATGTTCACCGACTTTCTTCTGCTCCCTGTGGACAATGATCAGATTATGCCACAGAAACACACAAAACACGCAAACACTCTAAAAATCTATTCCATTGATTGTGAAATGAAATGGCTTCAACAAAGGCTCTTTTCACATGCACACATACACAACTGCCATAACATTCAAACCCAATTAAAGTATGTTATTTACCACACACATACACGCGCATGCACATACATGCAGACACGTATGCATGCAAGCACGCAGGCACAACACACACAAACACACACACACCA
>JADBJO010001218.1:299448-306948 GCA_016801955.1 Conus betulinus | reverse complement strand
ATCACATCACACATTGCATCACATCACACCCGCACCAAATCATATCACATCGCACCACATCACATCTCATCATACCACATCACATCACATCATACAACACCATATCACATCACATTAAATTAACACACACCACATCACATAACATCATACCACATCACACCACATCATATCACATCGCATCACATCATATTACTCATCACACACACACACCACATCACATCACATCATATTACTCATCACATACATCACATCACATTGCATCACATCACACCACATCACATCACATACCACATTATGTTACATCACACCATATCACATCACATCAAACCACATCACATCACATTGCATCACATCGCATCATACCACATCACATCGCATCATACCACATCAACCACACCATACCACATCCATCATACCACATCACATCGCATCATACCACATCACATTGCATCATACCACATCACATCAAATTACATCACATCACATTATATCACATCATACCACATTTTATCACATCACATTATATCACATCACATCATTCCACATCACATCACATTACTGATCACATCACATCACACCACATCACATCACATCGCATTGCATCGCATCGCATTACATCATCCACATCATATCACATAATACAACATCGTATCACATCACATCATATTACCTCACGCCACATCACACCACATCACATCACATCACATCACATTATACCATATAACATCATATTACATACCACATCACATCATACCACATCATATCACATCACAACACGTCACATCATATCACATACCACATCCGATCATACCATATCACATCGCAACACACCATATCACACAATATCACATCGCATCATACCACATCACATAACATACATACCACATCACATACCACACCACCACACACCACATCACATTACACTACGTCACATCACTATCACATCACACCACATCACATCACATACCATACCACATCACATCATACCACATCACATCATACCACATCGCCTTGCACAAACCCACATCACCTCACACCACATTACATCACACTACGTCACATCACTATGGACTGATGTGCTGTCGTTGTTGCAGTAGGGCCTGAAAATGAAAGAGGTGCCCAGCGAAGAGGAGGCAGAACCAGACCCCATCACGTGACACCCCCATCACACCACATCCCGTCCCATCCCATCACACCACATCATGTCAGAACCACACCACATCCCGTGACCCACCACTTGTGGACTGATGATGTTGTTGTTGTTGTGTTGTTGTTAGAGCTACGGCCTGGAGAAGAAAGAGAGTGCCCAGCGAAGGTACCAGAAACCAGAAACTGTCACGTGACAGCCACATCACATCACATCACATCACATCACATTACATCACAGCTCATCACATCACATCACAGCTCATCACATCACATCACAGCTCATCACATCACATCACACACATCACACTACGCCACATCACACCGCACCACCTCAATATCAGAACCACACCACATCCCACGACACCCCACCTATGAACTGATGTGTTGTTGTTGTTGTTGTTGTTGTTGTTGTTGTTGTTGTTGTTGTCGTCGTTGCAGTACAGCCTGAAGAAGAAAAAGAGGTGGCCAGCAAAGAGGCGGAACCAGACCCCATCACGTGACACCCACATCACACCACATCCCATCCCATCCCATCCCATCAAATCACATCACATCACATCACATCACATCACATCACATTCAATATCAGAACCACCACACCACATCCCACGACCCCCACCTATGAACTGATGTTGTTGTTGTTGTTGTCGTTGTTGTTGTCATTGTCGTTGCAGTACGGCCTGAAGAAGAAAGAGGTGGCCATTGACGAGGCGGAACCAGACGCCATCACGTGACACCCACATCACATCACATCCCGTCCCAACACATCACATCACATCACACCACACGACATCGATATCAGAACCCCACCACATCCCACGACCCTCACCTATGAACTGACGTGTTGTTAACAAATTTCAAGTAAATGTTAGCGAACTGCCAAGAGAATCGTGGACTAACGGGTCACAAGACAAAACACGACGCGTTTCGACCTCTTAGGTCTTCTTCAGGCCAGACACACAAACAAATAGGACAACGAAAATGAACGAATTTTTAGCGATAGGTGGGCAGGCGTTGATGTGTTGGTGTTGTTGTTGTTGTCGTTGCAGTACGGCCTAAAGAAGAAGGAGGTGCCCAGCGAAGAGGCAGAGCCAGACCCCATGTCGGAAGGTCGCGTTGGCCGTAAGAAGAAGACCCCAGCTGAACTGGCCGCCGAGAACAACCCGGACTCCGATGATGAAGAGTTCGCAAGTAAATTCTCTTCCCTTTGTTGCTGTATGAATTTTGTGTGAGGTAACGCCGGCACCTCTCCCTGACCACCACACTACTACTACTACCACCACTACTACTACCCACCACCAACCACACCACACCACCACCCCACCGACACCATTTCATTCCTGAGTTTTTCCAAAGACATAACATCTTTGATCATTTTATTTTGGAGTTGTGTGTTATCATGTTGATGCCGTGAGCGAGGGGGCTAGAGAAATCACGTCTGCATTTTTGTGGTACTGGGTTTGTTGTTGTTACTGTTGTTGTTGTTTTCTGTTGTTATTGTTTTGATAAATCTTAAGTATATATCCCGTGTGTGTGTGTGTGTGTGTGTGTGTGTGTGTGTGTGTGTGTGTGTGTGTGTGTGTGTGTGTGTGGTTTGAGGGACAACAATTAGGCTATGAGGCTTGTGGGTTAGTGCTGCCTCCTTAAAAAAATCCATATATTAAAAAATCTCGCATCTATTTTTGTATTTATTTGTGTATTTATTTATTCATCTGTTTATCTCTCGTTGATGTTTTTGTTGCCCTATGTATAACCAGGTCATGCTGATCGGACTGGTATCGATCTCTTCGACCCATCTTGGCTTAGTTTGCGTTCGCGCAAGCCCATTTTGAGTAGCGGCCAGCTCCCCCCCGTCTCTCTCTCTCTCTCTCTCTCCCCCCCCCTCTCTCTCTCTCTCCCCCCCCCCCTCTCTCTCTCTCTCTCTCTCTCTCTCCTTCCCTCTCCCCCCTCCCCCCTCTCTCTCTGTCCTCCTCCTCTGTCTTTCACTTTGCGAACTTGGCTGTGATGAAGCAGTCCCGAAATTAGCCTGATACTTTATACAGTTTTCTCTGTGTTTGTTTTGGTTTTTCGTTTTTTAATGTTGTTTTTACTGGAGGAATGAGGGGGTGGGGGGGGGGGTGTTGTTGTTGACGTGACTGTTTCGGATAGACACGTCATCCATCAGCCCGGGCGCTCTGTTTATACAGCTGTCATCCAAGACAGGACAATGTGTGTGTGTGTGTGTGTGTGTGTGTGTGTGTGTGTGTGTGTGTGTGTGTGTGTGTGTGTGTGTGTGTAATATTGACGCTTACACACTCGTCTGTCAGAAGTCCTTAGACGCTTTCATTTCGATTGTTTCTTTCTTTTTCTTTTTATCGTTATTGTTGTTTTTTTTTTTAAGAAGGGGGTGGGGGGTGGGGGGGGGGGGTGGGAATGTAAATCCGTTGGAATATGTTATTTGTGCTGTGGGGCCAACAGCTGTCTTGAGCCGGTCCTTTCCATCACAACTGTGCATGCATGCCTTTTTGTGCGTGTGTGTCTGTGATATTCTGTACTGTTTTGGGAAAAAAAAAGCTAGTCTTTTGACGTTCTTGAATATTGCCTATTTTTTTTTTTTAATCAGCCACTTTTTTTTTTTTTGTTTTTGTTTCTCTTACTGACCCAAAGAAGTATTCATGTATGTGGTGTCATGACTCTTTTTTATGTCGTGTTTCAATCGAGGATGGTCCTCTCTCTCATTCTTGTCCACCACCTAACATGTTGCAATTGAAGACCAAAAGCACAGAAACCTGTGGAACTGCTCAATTGGTACTCTGCATTTTTTTTTTTTCGTTATTCATCAAACTGAAGCCGCCGGACATTGCTAAGTAGGTGTGTAGGTTTGTGAGATTGGCTATTCCTTGACAGTTGTGTGTACTCCTGTTGATCTGGTCTTGGAGAAGGGAAGACAACTGTGAATTGTAACCAACACCGCCGCGTGCTTGGCCCGTGGAAGCGGTTTTCTCAACAATGAAAGGCCGCTCACTCTTCCTACCGCGTTGACTTGATTCTACGTGAGTTAACGGGAGAGCTGGGATCGCCTTTGTTTTCCAGGAAGACGTGATGTTGGACTGTCGAGTGTGTGGGGTTGATGTTCACGGCATAGACCCCATGAAGACGTGATGTTGGACTGTCGGGTGTGTGGGGTTGATGTTCACAGCATAGACCCCATGAAGACGTGATGTTGATGTTGGACTGTCGGGTGTGTGTGGGTTGATGTTCACAGCATAGACCCCATGAAGACGTGATGTTGGACTGTCGGGTGTGTGGGGTTGATGTTCATGGCATAAACCAAAGTGTGCAGCGCGAACAATCCATGAGTTTCAGTTTCAGTTTCATCAAGGAGGAGTCACCGCATGCGGACCAGTCCATATACGCTACACCACATCCGCTAAGTTTTGAGACCACACTACGCATGATTTAAAGCTGAAGGATAAATGAATTAACAACTAAAATGAGAGAATTGAAGACGAGGGTCTCGTGGCTACGCTTTAGCAGATGTCTGACCTTCGCATTAGCCCAATGTGCTGGTCAGACCTTGAGTGCCTACCGCTGTGTGTGTGGGCTGACAAGACAGAAAATGTGACAGCTTCGATCGAATGGTGACAGCTCTTTCCCGACAGCTTCAGCACAGCTAAGTAAAGGCTACCAAGAACGACAGATTTCCAGTGAGGACTTAAAGCAACTACAAAACAAAAAATGCAAATGTTCGCATGCAGTGATTCGCGGTGCATGAAAATACAGAAGAAACATAAACAAAGAGAGTAACGTCGCCTAAAAGAGACACTTTGAGTAACAAAGCACTATGATAATACAAATGAGGTTAGCACGTCTGACTCTCATTTAGATATCCTTCCCCCACCTGGATTAATAGTTAAGGGACTTGTACACATATAAAACCAGTTCAGAGACGTGCATTTGAACAAGGAGCATACTATCAGCCATCTGACCTAAACCAGTCGTAGATTCATGTTTGTTTGCAAGTTGTAACGTCTGGGGAAGGCTTGTGGGTCGAAAATTCACTTATCTGTTTTGAACAATCTATTACATTTGCGCTACTTTAGATCTTTTGTTTGGTGTGTTGGTTTGTATTTTCAGTCCATCATAGCATGTTCGTTTCGGTTCTGGAATAGTTTGAAGTCAAGTTGATTGGACAGGGAGTGCAAGAGGGTGGTGCCACCCTAAAAAAAAATACCTGGGAGGAGATTCAGGTTCTGTTCCCCTCTGTCATTCGCTTCGGTGCAGTTAGCACTATGGTAATTGGTGCAACGCCTCGCTGGCTTGTGATTGGTTGTCTTGGTGTTGTTCTTGAGACTTTTGTTTGGTTTTGTTTTTTGTTATCCTTTGAATATTTTTTTTTTTTGTTTTAGCGTTCATTATTTTTGATCGTTTTCTGGTCTTGTTTTCTGGTTTCATTTTTTGTCTCCAAATGGTATATACATCTATATGCTTGTTATCGCTTCGTACACATTGTGCAGGTTTCTGTGATAAGTAGAATCGGCCGAACACCTCACTTTACTCTCTGTGTGTGTGTGTGTGTGTGTGTGTGTGTGTGTGTGTGTGTGTGTGTGTGTGTGTGTGTGTGTGTGCACGTGCGCGCACGTTTCTTTGTAACATCTATTTTCATTCCATTTCCTTGAAGCGTTGACCATGGCCATCTGTCACAAACTGCCATTCCATTGATTCCTCCCCCACCCCACCTCCCACCCTCTGGCCCTTTGTTCTTGCCATGTGGTCGCGTGCTGTTTACATTTCTGTTCGTGTTTGGCTTATTTGGAACCATAGACCCGTGAACGACCATGACTGCTCCGTGGGAATGTGCTGTTGTCTTAAACCTGACATAACTTCAGACTGAAACCTAGCTCGTCCAGTGATTCTTCCGGCGGAGGTAGAACTCGCCAGAGAGGCTGGCAGTGCTGGTATTTGCAGACTTTTTTTTTTCTTTTTTTTTTGATAATTTCACTTTACTTCATTTTTCGCCCATTAAAAAAAAAGAAAGACATCGGAGCTGAGCCATTTTCAAAAAAGTGACAAAAGTTTCGTTTTGTGTGTACCATTTATTCTAGTTCATTTACTGTTTGTTTTAATTGACATAACACTTTTATAACGTTGACCTAGACATACCTGATCTAGAGGACATAAACTTCAATGTTTATTTACATATACGTACATAGTCCATATATGTATAACTGATCCCACATCAGAGCGAAGTTAGTTTCAAGAGTGTCAGAAGTGTCGTTTACCTGTGAGCTTTATTCTGTTTGATTCGCTTTTTTGTCTAACCCGACATATGACACTTCATAATGTTAACCTGGACATACCTGGTCTGAAAATCGTAAACTCCAGCATACATACATAGATCACATATGTGACTGATCCTGCATCAGCACTAAGTTTTTTCAAGAGTGTCAAAAGTTTCGTTTACTTGTGACCTTCATTCTGCTTTTATGTTTTGGTCTACTTTGGCATAACCCTTCATAAAGTTGACCTCGACATTCATGATCTAGGGAACGCAAACTTCAGCTTGTACACATACATACATATATCAAGTTGATCCTTTGCTTTCTTCATTCAATGTGTGAATTAATCACGCACTTGTCGTTTGCATGCTTCATTGTGCGCGAATAAATCACATCTCTTTTTGTTTGTTCGTTTTTTGTTGGTTGGTTTTTTTTTTTTTTCCTGCAAATAAAAAAATTGTGGCGTGAGGACGCGGACCTCACTCAGTGTGGCAGGGTTCTAGTCTTTCGGCCTGGGCTCTTGGACACTTTGCAGCTATTACTGTACACGGTCCTCAGCGTCACGCTCAGTGTGTTCACTGTTCTCTTCCTTTGGGTATTATTAAATTTGTCCAACGCCCAGCTGTAAAGCAAGCTCTCTTAACGTTTTTGGTTTTTGATTTCTCTTTTTTTTATTGGGTCTCTATCTGTGTGTGTGTGTGTGTGTGTGTGTGTGTGTGTGTGTGTGTGTGTGTGTGTGTGGGGGGGGGGGGGGGGGGGGGAGAAGGCGGGGAGAGGTGGTAGGGGAAGGAGGGACTCAGCCAAAATACTCTTGCACTGCTCGTTGGTCATTGTTAACCTTCATGAATTGATATTATATATCATGAAGAGTTTGTTTGGAGTCTTCAGTGTTCGCCTCAGCACTCCTCGTATCCTGTTGTTGTTTTTCAATTGCGCGCACAGAGATTGTGTCGCAGTATCACCCCCCAATCGGTTTTTTTAGTTACTTTCTCTCTTTGTGTGAGAAAGCGACCTGAATTGTCTCGGCATTGTTAAACTATGTTTTCATTGTTTTGTACATTGGTAGAGTAAATGTAATGAGAGAGAGAGAGAG
>JADBJO010001218.1:289448-291948 GCA_016801955.1 Conus betulinus | reverse complement strand
TTGAACACGTCCTAGCAAAGTAAAGGTTTCTAGCGAAGCACTTCAGAAGGTGAAGACTTGAACAGTTAGAGTTTTCATGATAAGCGCACAAAAGGTGGTGGTGGTATAGGTATGGTGTATAGTTGAACGCTCCCTGACCTAACAAAGGCAAGACTGAAACAAGAGTTAAAGATGAACAGGACAAAGCATCAATGTGGGACGGGCTTAATAGTTCTTGGACGTTCCCTGACTATTTAAAAACGTCTGGAGTTCGGTCATGAGGTTGCGAAAGTGTACAGGTGGGGTAGTAGGCACGGGACGTGGCGTAATACAGCATGTATAGTTAGGCTGAATATGTGGCAAAGTATTTGACTTGGGATACACTTGCACTTCAGTGTTCCACACACCGGAAATGTCACTAGAATTGAAGCTAGGTGTTTCTTGGATTCTTGTTTTCGTGTAACGAGAAAAGACTGTCATTTTTTTCGGCTTTGTTTTTTTTTTTTTTTCTTTTTTTTTTTTTCTTTTTTTTTTTTTTTTTTTTTTTTTTTTTGGGCAAAGCTTGTTTACAACCACCGGTTTGTATGATGGTGTTTTAGAGTGCTACCGGAGTCTTCACTGCACTGCGGCATCGATTCCAGCATTGCTGCCTGCCAAAATACATGGAATGCACTTCTCTCCTTACAGCACTTTACTGTTGTTGTTGTTGTTGTTGTTGTCGTTGTTCTTGCTTTTTTCCTGTTTCAGTTCAGTGTTGTGAACTGAATTGTCAACTCCCTTGTTTATCAAAGCAGACCTACGTAATAACCCTGTTTCGGTTGTCCGTTCGTGTGTGTGTGTATGTGTGTGTGTGTGTGTGTGTGTGTGTGTGTGTGTGTGTGTGTGTGTGTGTGTGTGTGTGCGTGCGTGCGTGCGTGCGTGCGTGCGTACGTGCATGCATGCGTGCGTGTGTGTGTGTGTGTGTGTGGTAAACTTTACCACTTTTTTTTTATCATTTCTTGGCAATGCCAGCATAACATGACTTGGCAGAATGGTCGATATTGATATGGATTAAAAAAAAAAAAAAATGTCAGCTAATTGTTAATGCTAGACATCTGCGATTTACGTGTTTAACGATCTCGACAATATTGCCAAATGTCCATTTTCTTATAAATTGTAATCTTGAACACTTATGCTTTATACACTTGTAAAATATATGTTAGGTGACATTCTCTACAACATTTTGTACAAATTTTATGTTTACATTCTATCAAGATAAGGATTGCTGAAGGGAAATTCAGAACAGCAGAAAGGAATAAAAACGCCACTGAATGCAGAACCATAATAGGGCCGCATACGGATGATGGTTTCCAGATAGACAAATCAATCTAAACTGGTTTCATCACATTAAAGCAGGAAGTAAAGGTCTTCCTTGTCAGTTCTAACCCCATTCTATCTGGAAATAAAGCAGTCTTAGGCTACCGGTTTCTGCAATCCATACTAAACCTACAGCAGTACTCGGGTAAACTTTTGTACTTTGTTGCCACAATGATAGAAAGCAGAGAAGCTAAACAGCAGTCCATAGTAACTTCTTTACGTTGTTGCCAGCCACAAAGATGTGAAAACAGAGCGAGCCTATCCGCGGACAAATCCGAAATGGAAGCGTCAGATGAAATGAAATGTCATGTACGTGTGACGTCAGAATCTGTTCAAGACGCACCTTTAGGAATGGGTTGGTCTTAGGCTTGACTCCCGAGGGTTCAGTCAGTGATACCAAAAAAACGACGAACACAAATAGGAGTGGTGATGGGCGTGAGGGGGGGGGGGGGGGGGGGGGGGGATGGCGAAGAGAGGAGTGGGGATGAATGGAAGGGGGGGGGGGGGGGAGGGAGAAAAAAAAGGGTTTGTGAGAGTGGCGAAGGAGGGGGGGGGGGGGGGGGGTCCTAGGCCTTTGAGGGGGTAGAAGGAAAGGGGGTCAGAAAGGATTAGAGAGAGGTTAAGGGGGAAGGGAAGGAGGGAGAAGGAGGGGAAAAAAAAAACGAGCACAAATGAAGACTCTGAGAGAATAATTCGAAGACTTCCCCGGCCGCAGATGCCCAGTCTTTTTTAACAGTTTTTTTTTTTACTTTCACAATGTAATGACGAAAAAAAAAAAAAAAAAAAAAAAAAAAAAAAAATCTACCCCCTCCCCCACGTCCGCTCTTTCCCTCCCCATCCACTCTCTCTCCCCATTCCCCCCCCCCCACCCCCCCCCCCCCCCTTCATCGAGCTATTGACCACACATTGACCGAACATCGCATCTATCTGTCCTTTGACACGCTAACAAAGTGATGCACAACAAAGTACCACAATGTGATTCACACCCAAAAATATCATTCAGTAAAGCATGCATCTTACAGGTATATCAAAGGATATGCATGTCCGGGTGGGGGGGGGGGGGGGGGGGGGGGGGGGAGTATTTGGCCTAGGCGGACAAGCAGATAAATCCATTTATGATAAGGGAAGGGAAGACAGACAAACATTCTGTCAGACAGAATAGGAT
>JADBJO010001218.1:271948-284448 GCA_016801955.1 Conus betulinus | reverse complement strand
AACGTTGACATGTGTTGGTGTCTAATGTCGTGATCGTTTTCCTAATACGTGGTGGACTTCTAACAGTTTTATATTTGTCGGAAAAAAGAAGGTTTCTGGAAACACACACACACACACACACACACCACACACACACAACACACACACACACACACACACACACACACACACACACACACACACACACACACACTCACACAGAGGTACACACACACACACACAACACACACACACACACACACACACACACACACACACACACACACACACACACACACAGCAAACAAATAAAACAAAAAGCTCGCGTCACGTGACATGTGACGTGCTGCGGTTAAACAAAGCATCGTATCTTTGCTGATTAGATATGAAGGTGTATAGCGTTTGCAGAGAGAACGATGATTGTCACACTGAATAAAAATAGGTTTCACACTCGCTGAATCTTGGCAACAACATATCACACACATTTGTGTGTGTGTGTGTGGTGTGTGTGTGTGTGTGGGGGGGGTGGGGGGGGGGGGGGGGGGGGGGGACAGAAAACGTAACGTGCATCGTCGGGGCAGCGTAACATGTATTTCTGAAATAACATAACATGTAATTTCACCACAGCATAACACGTATTTCTGAAATAACACAACTTGCATCGTCGCTACGGCATGAAAAAAAACACATTGTTGAAATAACATAGTGTACATCATTGCTGTGACATACATCATTGTTATAGCATACATCGTTGCTAAAAGATAATACACATCGTTGATATAACATACCATACATCGTCGCTACAAACATAACTTGCATCGTTGTGACAACACAACATATCTAGTTGCTATAACACAACACACATCGTTGTGACAACACAACATATCTAGTTGCTATAACACAACACACATCGTTGTGACAACACAACATATCTAGTTGCTATAACACAACACACATCGTTGCCTGGGCACCATGCGCATAGTCTCTGTACACATCGTTGCTATAACACACGCAGCTGCTACCACATACTACACAGCGTTGCTACAGTGTAACACACAGCGTTGCTACAATGTAACACACATAGCTGCTTCTGTAGCTTGTCACGACTCCATCTTCGCTTTGATGGCATTATGAGCTCACGCCATTGCTTTTTTGCATAGCACACACAGTGGCTTCATTAGCGTAGCACGAATTGCTCATTGCTTCTTTAGTGTAGCACTGGTCGTTGTTATGGTTGAGCATTAATCATTTGTTGAAGTGCACAGCATAACACAACACTTTGCTTCTAAATTACCCGCACAAATCGATGCAGTATCATTATAGCTTTAAGTATAGTCGATCCTATGGAGGTTAGTATCTGGGTCACCCTATTTTTTTTCTCTATTTATTTATTTACTTCTTTATTTTGTTTACTTACTTATTTCTTATATATATATTTTTTTATTTTCTTCTTGTTTTTTTTTTTTTGATAAGCAGTCCAACTATGGTCTTTGATTTTGAGCTCTCAGCATTCCTTCCCCTGGCTCGTAAAAAGAATACTCAGTCAGAACTGGTCTATTATTTGAACATTTAACTTGCTGGATAATTCCGCTTTTGTTTTTCTCTTTTACATAACATTATCGTAACGTAACGTAGCGAACGATTATGCAGCATAACAGAAGAATAAGAGTGCAGAAGCAAATCTGTGATCTGACGGGGTGACGTCATCCACTCACATCGCAAGCCTGCGGACTGTATACTGAGTGTGGATGAGTCCTTCTCTGTCTCGTGCACAACGACATGGAAGTTCTGCTTACAGCACCGAGTATCAAGAGATGTTTTCCTTACCTCATGGTAGTAAATAGTGTTCAAGGGCAGGGTTACAGAGATTATGAGTTAGATTTGTGTATGTTGTAGTCTGTTAAAATCGATGATATGGTGTGTGTGTGTGTGTGTGTGTGTGTGTGTGTGTGTGTGTGTGTGTGTGTGCATAGATAGATACACAGATAGACAGATAGATAGATAGATAGATAGAGACATAGATTTTGATACATAATAGAAAACACCAAAACGACAAAGAAAGCTAGGATATTGAAATCTAAACTGCGTGAACATTTTCTTGGCCTTTTGTTTGCGTCTCTGTTTGCGCTACAGGCATAACTAACGTAAAAAAAAATAATGATAATGATTATAACAATGAAAATCATTCAGCGCTTTATTTTAGAGAAAAATAGAACAATTCAAGGCGCTTGCGTAATCATTCGCACACTTGCGTAGCACCATTGAAGGAAAAAAACGGTTGCGGTGAAAAATAAGCATGTGGAGGTGGAGAAACAGAACAGTAAAAAGGGAAGACTTGGAGACTTGGTTTTAAACGATTCCAGCGTTGGTTTTAATGAAGACTTCAGAGGACTGTGAGATAAGCGGACTGTGGAGACAGACAGAGAAAGAGAGGCGACCAACACTTGATTGTTTTCATCTGACATTGGGGGAACAGCGTGGATCTGTCGAGCGAACGTAGAGATCGGAAATGAAGTGTAGAGTTTGAAGACAGTCACCAACAAGGGGAAGGGTGCAGAGTCGTGAATGCACTTACAGTAGAGAGTATTGAGCTTGTACTTTAATCCTCAGAGATACAGGCAGCCAGTAGAAAGACCGTCATAGGGGAATGAGGCGATTAGATTTTGTTGGGAGACTAGGTCAAGCTCTAGATAGCAATAGATTAATTTTTTTCTAAGCGTAGGTTGAGCGGCGGGATTTTGTGTTGCAGCCTATTCGTTCAAGGAAGGACTTGCAGATGAGGCAGGCGTACCAGGCAAGAGAAAATGACAGTAGTAGTCATTGCGGGAGAGAGCTGACAGAAGCTGCGAAGGTCACTTTTGAGATGGTCTCCCCCCTTGAGATTATAAGCTTGCTGAAGGCTCATTTTGAGGAACATTTATTATTCCCCATTCACCCACTCAAGCACGTACTGTTAGTTAGGAAGAATTATCTACCACTGCAGATATAAAATGCTTATCTTCCCATATGCTTTCCAATCTAAGACATAAGAGCAAGCTTTGTTTATAATTCAATATTTCCTGCAGTTATTGCAACACCAAGATGCTCTGAAAATTGCTGGAATGATGCTCAGTTACTTAGCCTTGGAATTTATTAGTTTGTTTTATATATATATATATATATATATATATATATATATATATCACATATATATATACATATATATATATATATACATATATATATGTGTGTGTGTGTGTGTGTGTGTGTGTGTGTGTGTGTGTGTGTGTGTCATCGGTGGGACAAGTATTAGTATTTCTGAATAGAAGTGATGCGCCATAATTAGCGATCAATGCTGACAGTGGGACATTGCTGTAACGCTTTCTAATAATACCTGAACGCGCTTCGCATTACCAGCTGACTATACCTTTACACCTCTGCGCGTAGACAAAGCATTACCCGGGCTTACATACACTGTCCTCTCCCCGCCCTCTTCACCTCCCCCACCCCCAACCCCACCTCCGCTCCCTCGATCCCTGCTTCCCCCCACTCATTTCCCCTTCCTCCTCTGCCCCCCTACCCCCCCCCCCCCCCCCCCCCCCCGCCTCCCCCGCAACTTATCGCACCCTGCTTTCCTCACATGTAGACGCACGCAAACACTTTCATACAGACACAGGTACGCGTATGAATGTTTTGATGTCTTTTAATCAAACACATCACCATTTGACACTTCTTTCTTGCAGTTTATGAACCTAACTTATGTCAAGCCGGCATGCAGGAATTATACACGCAGGTGTGTCGCTTAAAGCACATTTCAGGAGACATCAACGAACTAAGTTATGCTTGTGTTGTCTACCACTGGCAAACGTCAGGTGGGAAAAGTCCTAGTTTAGAGGCCCCATGTGTTTCCCTCTCACTGATTAGCGCTCTCACGGAGAGAAGCCTTTGTCTCCGTGAGAGTGCCCGTCAAAGACACCAACACAAAAGAGGGGCATCGGAATTAGGACTTTGCCGACTTTTTTCTTCTTCCAGGATCCAGAAAGTGTCAAATCTCAAAATGTTTAGAATCGCGGCCCCGCCAGATCCACCAGAGCACACCAAGTGCAAGTACCAAGTAAACTGGGCCCGAAGACTGGGCTGTACTTGTATTTGCTTCACTGTATTTAACATATACGTCAGTTTTCTTTCTTCCCTAGTGCATTTCATGTCGTTTTCTGGCCCAAGGGAAGCAACTCCACATGGTGTCTGCCCGTGAGAGGAACGAACAGGACCAACTGACTGACGTCAGTCAACAAACATGGCAGCGGGCGGCACAGCGCTCAGCGATGTTGACTCTCAACTGCCGTGCGGCACACGAATGGCCAACAGACTATTTGCTAATTACAATCAGTTTGATTGAAACACAACCAGGCGTGCGTGTGACATAGTTTCTGCAGCGCCTGTTCCTGCTCCCCCCCCCCCCCCCCCCCCCCCCCCCCGCCCCTCCCCCCTGCCCTTTAAATCCCAATCCTGCCTTTCTCACTCCTGGCCTCCCCCCCCCGCCCTCCCCCGTCCCCCCACCCGTCCCCCGTCCTTCCCTCCTCTCTCCGTCAGCTCCTCTCTAGCCGCGCATCCTTACTTATCTCTCTCTCTCTCTCTCTCTCTCTCTCTCTCTCTCTCTCTCTCTCTCTCTCTCTCTTCGCATGTGTTCACTTATCTGTTACCCTGGAAATAAAGATCATCATCATCATCATCATCATCATCTCTCTCTCTCTCTCTCTCTCTCTCTCTCTCTCTCTCTCTCTCTCTCTCTCGCATGTGTTCACTTATCTGTTACCCCCTCTGATCTCACTCATCATCATCATCATCATCATCATATCATCTCTGATTCTCCCGTACTCCCCATCATCATCAGATCACAAGCCCTCCTCTCTATCTCTCTCCGCTACTCTCGGTCTCTCTCTCTCTCTCATCATCTCTCTCTCTCCCTCTCTCTCTCTCTCTCTCTCTCTCTCTCCTCTCTCTCTCTCTCCTCTCTCTCCCTCTCTCTCTCTCTCTCTCTCTCTCTCTCTCTCTCTCCTCCTTTCTTCCCTTTCACCCTCTCTCTCGTTCTTTCTTCCACTATGATTGTATCCTTTGGATTGTTGTTGGTTTTGTTGTTGTTGTTGTTGTTTTTCTTTTCTTTTTTTTTGTTGCTTACACTGTTTTAAGTGCTTCGATAGGGCCTTTTTAAAACTGTGACAGAGTGTGTGTGGGTTTTAAGTCCATGCACACAATCTACACAGCCGAAGGTCAACGGGAAAAGCGGCACTGAACGCGAGTTCATCTGAAAAGATCAGAACATAGTGATCTTCTTTGGTTGACAAAGGCACCGAATTGACAGCCAGGCGTTCTTTGAAAAAAAAGTTCTTCTCATAAAGGGCCTGATTAAGATTTCGTGGAACTTCGAGCAGCTTGAAAATAATCAGATATATTGGCTTATTTGTAACAACTGTTACGTAACTTTACTTGGAATAGTAAAGCACAGAGAAAAGTGTGATCATATTTTAGACAAGTACACCGCAATCGTTCCATACTCACCGATTAGCTTTCAAATCTTACCAAGCATTTGTAAACATGAATTTAGTTACGAGTGTTTTTCTTACCAGTCGCTGAAGGTATGACAATTTTGACATTAATACAAAGTGTCGTCAAATCTTACTAGTCGTGGCAGGTAACGACAACCTAACGTAGCGAAGAGGTGTCCAAGTCTTACTAGCGGTGGACGGCAAAGCAAACCACACTTCTATAAATGTGTCTTCAGTGATCACTAATCATGGAAGATATGGCAGCCTAGCATTCATGAGACAAGTCTGCTTCGAGTCCTCTCAGTACGTCATGACCATCTGTCATTGATTTCAAAAAGTGTCTTCAAGTCTTGCCAGTCATGGATGGGATGACAACTTCACTGAAATTAGGTGTGTATGAATATCGTTTTATTTCTTTTCAGCTATAGAAGATGTAACAACCGAACCTTGATAAGAAATGCCTTCGAGTCTTACGTGTCCTGGGACGTATGAAAATAGAAAGCGCCTTCAAAAGTTATCAGTCGTGAGAGATACGAGAATCCGACGTTATTAAGAAATTTAAGACTTACCGATCATGGTTGGTACAGCAGCCGAGAGTTAATTACAAGTCTTAAGTCATAGAAGGCATGAAGCCTAATATTGTAGAGAATGGTATGCTTCAAGTGTTTACTAGCCATTGAAGTCGAGAAAACCTTACATTAATCTAAAGTGTGTTTCAAGTCTTTCTGATTACTGAAATTAATTGGAAATGTCTGATGCAAGTCTTAGCTGTCACGCAAAGTTTGACAAAGTAGTTTGATAATAAGCGTCTTCAGATCTTACCTGTCGAGGAAGGTATGAAAGCCTAAGATGAACAGGAGGTGTCTTCAAATGTAACCAGTTGTGGAAGATGTGGCAAACAAGTATTGGTCAGAAGTTTTTGCTATACGTTTTAACTAAGATAGAAAGTATGGCAACATAACATTCATCAAAGACATGTCTTCAAATCTTTTCAGTCGTGGAAGATATGACATCCTATCATTGTAACGAGGATTCTGCCTCAAGCCTAATACTGGCACAAGGCATGCCATCTGAGAAGTGTATTCAAATCATAGTAGCTGGTGAAGGCTTGGTAACATAGCAGATATAACAAAATGACTGCTAGTCCTGTTAACCATTGAAGGTACGACAACGTCATATTGGTAACAAATGTCTGAAACATGACTCACAATGGACAACCTGATGTTAACTGGAAGTGTCTGCATCCAGTCTATTTCTCAAAAAATATATGACGACCTTTCACAGATATAGAAATGTCTCACTGGAGTCTTACTAGCTGTGGCAGGTACAGCAGCATATTATTAGTAAGTGTCTGTATCAACTGTATAACGTATGACAATCTGGTTTTCATAAGACCCGTCTTCAAATCTTACAAGCCCTGGGAGATTCAATAATCTAACATAATAAGAACTATCTTCAAATCTTTGTAGCAGTGAAAAATTAATAAGAAATATCTGATTCAAATGACAATCTAGCGCGATGAAGAACTGTCTTTTAGCTCTCTGTAGCAGTAAAACATCAATAAGAAGTATCTGTTTCAAGTCTTGCTATTGACGGAAGGAAGGACGACCTAATGTTATTAATAAACGTGTGCTTTACGTCATGCCAGTTGTGATAAGTATGATGACATGAAATGAATAACAAGTCTGTTTTAAATATCACTGGTCATGGAAGTTATGACAATATGAAATTAATCAGAAGTGTGTGATCAAGTCTTACCAGTCACGTAAGGTATGACAACCTAACGTGAATAAGAATTGTTATTAAGACGATAAATCAAACAAAACACCGGTTTGTTTGGACCGGAAAAATTATCTGCGGTTTACCTAAACATGCATCATGACTGAATATATTTTTTTTAATGATACGAATCATTTTACACCACTAGTTACCTCATGTCTGTAAAAGCTTTATTATATTTTCCTACTACAAGAGGTAAATAGAAATATTTTTCTTTAAAAAAAAAACACTAAAAAAATAACTTTTAAGCAGCTGAAAAAGTAGTTAAGAAAGGACGCAAATAATGTATGAATGAAAACAAGATGAAAATAAAACTAACAAATGTATTGAAAGAATAAGGGAATGTATTCCTAAATGGATTCGCACATAAAGGAATGGATAAAGAGTAAAAGAGATGGACAAATTTACTGAAAATGCAAATAGAATTAATGGCCGCGGAAGGGAGTATGAAAAATAATAAAATGATTATAAAAAACAAAAGTTCAAAAGATGTTAAAAACATTTCGACTGAGAATGGAGTCTATGCTTAAAAGGAATTAACACAGATGAAACTAATCCACCCCAACCCCCACCCCCCAATTTTTTTTTTTTTAGAAGAACAGAGAACCATAAGTATTTGTACTTATCTGCCCTTCTTACAATACCACACCCACACCTCTCTCTCTGTCTCTCTCTCTGTCTCTGTCTGTCTCTGTCTGTCTCTCTCTCTCTCTCTCTCTCTCTCTCTCTCTCTCTCTCTCTCTCTCTTCCAGAATTCCAGATGAAGCGTGCAACACAACGAACGGCTGGATGAATGTGAAATGAATCCCAAAGGTTGAGCCATGTGGATCGTTTTTTTTCAGTTCGTGCCCCCACATTCTGTCCTGTTCTTTTCTCTTCTGGATGTCAGTGGTCCTCATCGCCTCCATGATACAGCATCTCAAGCCCAGAGCTGTGAACAGGACCACAGAAGTGGCCGGCCACCAGAATGAATGTCCCTTTTTTTTTCGGAAGGCCGACTGGTGGGTGTTTAAAAATGGGTCTGCAGTTTGCAGCCAGTTTTTTTTCTCCAGCATCCTGGTAGCGGCACAGTTGATCCAGTACACCAGACTGAAGCAAGCACTGGCAGGTTGGAGAGTCCCCTGATCGTGAACCTCCGGGCTGTCCTGGCCCTGGAGTAGATGAGGATTTCCAAGGAGAGCTCTCTGCAGACACACCTCTTGGCTGGCATTCTTTCCTCACATCCTGACACCACGGCCTAGGAGTTGGAGGTCTGCAGGCCTTGAGCACGCGGGCGAACTTGGCGGCAGTTTCGTTCACCGACTATGGACAGCTGGGGCACCTGCTTTCGTGGAGCGTTGGCATCTCTTCTTTCGGCCCATGAGACAGAGGGGGTGAATGATATTGTGCCGCGTGACGTCGGGTACTCTCAGCGAGTGATGTCAGGTTTCTCTCTTGGTACTGTAGGGTGTCTTATTATTGATGGCAGTATTCGCCGTGACTTGGGAGAGCCTCAAGTCTGCAGGTGTTCTCTTACTTTGCTCACTGTAGCGCTGGAGGAATGTAGCACCGTGAAACCAGAGGTTCTCAGGCGGACAGATTGTCCACATAGCATCCCTCTTAGTAACTCAAGTGGCAGGACCCGGAAAAGTACATGAATGTCTATTCGTTTGTTGGTTTAAAGTGCCAATCCGTGACTTTTCTGCCTACTTCAATGCTGATGCAGACGTCTAGGTATGGGTATTTGTCCCTCCATAGCTGGCAGTGGACTCGATGCTGCTGCGCTGTTTACAGACAGATCTAGAATCTGAAGCAGCGTTTGTTTTCGCCATAGCTCTAGATTATCGAAATGCCGTCGTTGAAGCGGCGCCTTTACTCTTGCTGAAAGCAAAAGATACAAAAACAAAACAAACAAACAAAAAAATTACCAGTATTAGGTAGGCACGCAAGGTCTGACCAACGCATTGGGCTAATGCGTACGTCAGACATCTGCTAGGTCGTAGCCACGATACCCTCTTCTTCAGTTCTCTCATCTTAGTCGTTAATTCATTTATCCATCAGCTTCAAATCATGCACAGTGTGGTCTCAAAACTTAGCAGATGTAGTGCAGCGTTTATGGAGCCTCCTGGATGAAATTAAACTAAAAGATACACCCGAAGGTGCGGGTGGTGGGACCCAGAGAAGTACTGTCCTCAACTGCTGATCAAACCAGCCCAGGAGCAATCCTGCACCACCCTTTGAACCTGCGTTCTGTTCACACAGTGTGCAGGCACGCACAGGGCATTTCATGAAGACGTCAAGGAACATATATAACTGCTCCCTGGCAGATGCCACTGTATAATGACTAGTGGATGTGACACGACAGAACCTCCACGGGAGCGTTCCCATGGGTGCACCAGCCCATATGACTTCAGAGCCCACCGGCGAAAAAAACGCCACCCGTCAAGCAACTGCCGTGTGCATCCCGCAGCCTCACTCGTTGGTGTTTCCGCTGGCAGTTGAAGACAGTACAACTGCAGATATGGCCAGTCTTTTGCCATAAAGTCTCCCATACTCTCTGAAGAGAATCCCGGGTCACAGTCTTCCGCTGTCAACAGGACTTTCCCTGCGGTCAGCGGGTTTTTTCCTCATCGTCAGTGGGCCTTTCCCAGAGTTGGACAAAAGACAGACGAAACAGACACACCCGAAGGTGCGAATGGGACCCAGATGAGTACTCACAATGCCGTCGACAAAGCGGCGCCAGAACTCTTGCTCAGTCTATCAGAGAGATGTGGTGAGTGGTCTTTTTCAAGCCAGCCAATGAAGTTGGCGGCAATGGATGTTGCTATCGGGGTTCCCATGGCTGTACTCTGCATCTGTCTGTAGAGTTCCCCATCAAATTCAGATCTTCTTGTGGAGGACATAGCTCACGACATAGAAAGTGTTTGGTTCAGATCTTTCTAACCACAGAATTGTATGGTTCACAACTCACGATGTGTCCTCAAGTCGTACGGTTCCTGGAAGGTAAGAGAGCTAGGCTTTAATAAGAAGTGTCTTTTTCATGTCTTGCCAGATGTGAAAAGTGTGAATATGAAAAGTTGACTAGAAGTGCCTTCAAATATTTCAATTCGTGGAAAGGTGTGATAAGCTGACATCAATAACCAGTCTGTTAAAGTCTTACCGATCGTGAAAAGTTTGATGAATAATCTTAGTTAACAGTGTCTTCAGTTCTTCATGAGGTTCATGAAAGGTGCGACAGTTTGACATTGATAAGTCCCTTTTTCCAATATTCCTAGTCGTGAAAGGTGTATCATAAGCTAACATTTTATAAGTGTCTTTAAATCTTATCTGTCTTGAAAGGTCTGTTAATCTAACATTTGATAAGGAGTGTTCCTAAGTCTTATCGGTCGTAAAGATGATAGCCTAACATTAAGAAATGTCTTCCATTGTTTCCTGTTTACAACAACCGTACATAAATTGAAAGAATGGCTATCTGCATACATAACTACAGCACATTCAGTCTTTTTCTTGAAAATGAGCTAGATATTTCAAATAACACATGTAATATGATTTAGTTATAGTAACACGACCCCAACATTGCCATTGATTAGTACTAATCATATTCAACCAGGTCAGTTAGAATATCCTAATCAGCATCCACTCTTCATGTCAAACCTTACTTCATATTTGACCAGAACTTGGAACGCTGTACGTCGCGCACTCGCTTCCATAGTATGCAAAAACACGTTGACCAGGGGGTCACATTCACCAGGGGGTCACATTCACCAGGAGTCACTTTTGATTTTATAGGACAACCAGCTGTCCACTCTTCCCGCATACCCCGTCTCCTCTCCCCTCTCCCCTTTCGCTCTTCCTCTCCCCCTTCCTCACCCCGTCTCTCCCGTCCAACCCTTGCCCCATCCCCGCTCCCCTCCCTCCCTGCTCCTTCCCTCCCCCTCCCGCCCCTTATGACTCCTTACGTTTTGCCTCAGACCCTCTCGAATCCCTAATAGCAAAAAAAAAAAAAAAAAAAAAAAAAAAAAAAAAAAAGAAAGAAAAGAAAGAAAGAAAGAAAACAGAAAGAAAGAAAGAAAAGAAAGAAAGAAAGAAAGTGTCAGAGCCCGGGGTTGAACAAGGTCGTGAAGATTTTCAGCCCAGCGTTCTCCCAGTTGAGCTTTTCCGGCTGACAGTAAGCACGGTGCTCTTTGATCAGTATGAACGCCATCGACGAGGCATGTTTGGATTCACTTCGAATGCCGACATCGTTTAACTTTGCCACATGGATGCGTTAAAATGCAACTGATGTCACTAGAAATTCTAGCAAGGGATTCTGTCTGGATGTGTTCAGTATGCCAATGAATTATCATGCCAAATTTGGAAACGTCTGACGAAAAGCACTTGATTTGTAGGCTTCTAACCAACCACAATGACTGTACTGAACACAGACATACAGACAGACAGACAGACAAACAGAACGCTCATATATAGTCGATAATAGCTTAGTACAATGTCATGCATTAAATGACAGTAAAAGATCAAGCATCAGTTCGTGTACCACGAGTTCTGTGTCTGCGATTCGGTATCAGTGATATAATTATTCAGTTTGAATGAAAAAGTGTACATAATTGCAATGTCGTATTTTCGGTGTGGTATCAATTATATGCTGTTAAGAATACATCTTACGACGAGAGAAACCGTAATCCCTTTACAAAGGTATACGCCGCCGAGATGTCAAACGTTTCTCAAAACAACTGAAGTTATTATTTCCAAGCAGCATTTGCTGATAACCAATACCACGCGCACTCCCAGTCTTCTGGTATTGATTCCTATAAACCCGCACATTTCACGTACAATTTTCTTGTTGACGTCTAAGTTTCACCAGTCGACGGTCAGAGATCGATCTTTTGATAAGAGTCAGGTGGGGGTTGAGACGGGGAAGAGAGCTGGAGGGGGGGGGGGGGGGGGGGAAGATGGAGAAAGGGGCATAGAGGGCGGGGAGGGAAGGGGGGGGGGGGGAGGGAGGAGAAGGGAGGGAACAGCCCGAGAGCGAGGCTGAAACTACAAGACAATAAAAGCAGACCGGAAATGGAAAACGGCTGAAAACAACTCGAGTAAATGGATCCAAATAGCGAGACTGTCTAGACACTTTGGCAAACGCTCTTCACTTTTTCTGCCCCGCTTTCCCTGGGTGTGTTTTACTTTCTCTTTACGTATCTCTTGGCCTGCTGTATGTTCTCTTTGGAGAAATCTCTTGGTCTT
>JADBJO010001218.1:261948-264448 GCA_016801955.1 Conus betulinus | reverse complement strand
TCTGCTCCTTTACCTCCGTGGGCGGGGGGGGGGGGGGGGGGGGGGTCACTTGGGCATAGCAATGAAAAACAGTTCAGCAAGTTCCTTCAATTCTGTCGGTTACGTGCCAAATTTGGGGCCCCGCAAATGTTATCCCTGGCCATTCTGCTATATTGACAATTCTTTTTTTTCCCCCTTTCTCTTCCGTCGCTCTCTCTCTACTTCGAAAGTTCCGTGGAGGATTGATTAGCTACTGCATTTTGTTACAGGTTCATGCCCACGTAGTTTTCTTGTTCTCTGGTAATATCAGTCGATTTCATCTGATCCAGTGTGCGGCTGGGTGGTTTGACACATGGGTTAACTTGTGACATGATCAGTGTGTCTGATGCGTAGTATATCTTGCAGTAATCCTCGTTACCATGGCTTGGATTCTTTTTTTCAGTTCGGTTATGGAGGTTCATGTCTCGCATGCTTCCTGGAAGATGGAATATTCCAGTGCATGCAGGAATCAGATCGTGTGTTTCACAGAGAGGTTATCGCTGTTCTATACAGGGTTTTAGTCTGGACTGGGCTGGTGTTGTCTTTGCTGCCAGCTAGAGGATTTCTCTCTCTCTCTCTCTCTCTCTCTCTCTCTCTCTCTCTCTCTCTCTCTCTCTCTCTCTCTCTCTCTCCCACACACACACTCGCACATACACAAATACACACAGACACAAGCGCGTACGCACGTACGCACGCACGCATATACATACACGTTTACACACACACACACACACCACACACACACACAAACAACAAAAACAACACACACACAAACACACATACTCGCGCGCGCGCGCGCGCGCGCGCCCTCACGCACGCACGCACGCACGCAAAGAGACAGATAGATAGAGAGTTATTTATTTTGTTTGTTATTATTATACTTTAATGAGGTCAATACGCTGCAACATAACGCAATACAATACAACGCAACGTAGAGCAATGTAACACAATGCAATGCAATGCGACACAACACAATGCAATGCAACACAACACAACGCAATGCAATGCAACACAACACAACACAACACAATGCAATGCAACACAATGCAATGCAACCCAAAACAACGCAATGCAATAAAAACACAATGCAATGCAATGCAATGCAACAAAACACAATATGCAATGCAGCACAATGCAATGCAACACATCACAATGCAATGCAACACAATGCAATGCAACACAACACAATGCAATGCAACACAACACAACACAATGCAATACAACACAACACAATGCAATGCATGCAACACAACACAATGCAACACAACACAATGCAATGCAACACAACACAATGCAATGCAACACAACGCAACACAATGCAATGCAGTACAACACAATACAATGCAATGCATTGCAACAGAACACAATGCAATACAACAGAGTACAATACAGCAAAACACGGTGCAATACGACACAACACAATGCAACACAATACAATGCAAAACAATGCAATACAACACAACACAGTACAACACAACACAATGCAATACAACACACGTAATGCAAGACAACACAACACAATGCACTACAACACAACACAATGCACTACAACACAACACAATGCAAGACAACACAACACAACACAACACAATGCACTACAACACAACACAATGTAGTATAACACAACACAACGCACTACAACACACAACACAACGCAACACAACACAACGCAATGCAATACAACACAATACAATGCAATACAACACAACACAATGCAAGACAACACAACAACACACAACACAACACAATGCACTACAACACAACACAATGTACTACAACACAACACAACGCACTACAACACAACACAACGCAACACAACACACACAACACAATGCAATACACAAACACACACAATGCAATACAACACAACACAATGCAAGACAACACAACGCAACACAACACAATGCAATGCAATACAACACAACGCAATGCAATACAATGCAACGCAATTCAAAGCAACATAATGGTAGACAATACACTGTATACTAATGCAATGTCAAAATTGTTTTTGCAATGCAATCTAATGAAAGACAGTACAAAAATAAAGCAGCAAAACTGCATCACTTTACAATCCTGAGCAATCCATTGAAACATATTACAGTACAATGCAATGCAATACAGTACAATGCAATATGATACAATGCGGTACAATGCAATTCAGTGCAATGCAATACGCACAATGTCATGATAGGCCGTACTGTACACTGCAGTGAAAGACATTGCAAAACAATTAAGATAATGCAGTGAAATACACACAGCACAACACAATGCTGGTATTCCGTATCACAATCAACAGAAATACAGCAGAATGTGAGTCAAAGCAAGACAATACATAAGTACTATGTTAGTGACTGTTTATGTTACCGCACAGTTAGTGCAAAGATGGCGGACATCACATGAAAGAAGAACGCATTCCCAAAAGAGTTCAAAGTAAACCACGTCAGCCGAAAACAATATAGCACAGTACAAGACAGAAGAATGT
>JADBJO010001218.1:241948-256948 GCA_016801955.1 Conus betulinus | reverse complement strand
AGAGGGTGTTGAAACTCTTCAATGAGAGTGTAGGGACACTGTTGAAGTCTGTCTCGCGTGCATAAGCATTTGGGGACTCCTGTCTTGTGTCGACTTTCATCTCTTTGTCGAGACCCCTCCGTAGAAGTAGCCGAATATACATGACAAATGTTAGCGATACGTACTGTGACTTTTTTCGAGGTATGTATGCAACAGTGACCATGTGCTGAATGCGGTGATTTTGTTGGTGACGTAGACAGAGCAATACAGTGACTTTGTCAGCGTGCTAATGACTGTTTCTACAGAGGTGTATACAGAGACTTTTTTTCTAGTGATGTGCACATGTGTGGGAGTGATGTGTGACGCGTACAGATGTTTGAACGTCATTGGAGTTGTTGTACCAAAGCTGTTCCCACACTGGAGAGTGAAAATGGCTGATGCCACTGTGTTCCAGAGTACTGCCAAAGCTATAGTGATGCTGATAACGTGGGGACTTAATGTTTTTGTTTTGTCAAGCATTTTTTTGTTTTGGTTTTTGCTTCCTCGTTATTCATGCCTTTTTAATGGCTATACTCTCACACGGCACACCCTCCTGCTGCAGCCTTAGAGAACCGACAGTTCACAGTGAAGCAATCAAGATGAGATCGCCATGAGGCAACCCACCAGAGGAGACACTGCCCTGCTGCTGACTTGCTTCGGTGATGTCCCATGATGCCTGTTCTGATGATCTTCTTGCTGGAAGTTTATTGACTAGTATTTCGCAGCCGTCTGCGAACCTAGTTAATTTGGTCGGTGATGATAGTGGGAAGAGAGGAGGGCGGGGAGGGGAGGGGAGGGGGGCCTTTTTATTGTGGTCCACATTTTTTTGAAGTGAAGTGAATGTGTTGACAGTCACGGCTATTGTCGGTGTTTCTGCTATGTTCATGTGATGTTGCGATGTAGAATTGTCGTCTGATGGATGAAGTACTGGCCCAGGAAACGGGTATATGGTATGAGCCTTGATTTTGCTTGTTCGTTTAATGGATCTTTTTGTCCATTTCATTGTTTCTTCGGTGGTGGTATGGATAAGTACTAGAGTCTTCGAATATGGAGACAATCAAGCAAATTTCAGTGCACTGCATGATACATATCTCACGTTAACGTTGAGTCATCCTTGTCAAAAGAAACTATTGAATGAATATATATATATATATATATATATATTCATTTTTTTCAGCATTATATATATATATATATATATATATATATATATATATATATATAATCAATCATCAATCAATAAAGAAATAAAGAAATGCATGATGAATAAGTAAACACAGATGAATAATAAACGAATGAATAGATAAATAAACAGATGGACAAAACTAATAGATAAACAAATGAATGAACTACTAATTGAAGACAACACGATGAAAGAAACGTACAGCGAAAAGAAAAGACTAAAGGCAACACACAGGAGGAGCACGCTGAAGTATGGCAATATAAGAGCTGTCGGAATATCAGGCGGAGAATTCTACTTTTGACCCAAAAGTTCTATGCAACAATGCATGTGCGTGAGTGTGTGGATAATGTCCTGATCAGGCTGACAGTATGTGGCCTTGCTGGACTTTTTTTTCTTCTTTTTATATTGGCTGTTGGTGTTGTTGTTGTTGATGATGATGCTGGGCTTTGTCGAATGCTTCCGTTGTCTTTAGTGATGTTGCTGATTATAATCCATCTGCGTATTCTTATTGTATTGACAGTGTGTGTGTGCGTGTGTGTGCGTGTGTGTGTGTGTGTGTGTGTGTGTGTGTGTGTGTGTGTGTGTGTGTGTGTGTGTGTGACAGAGAGAGAGAGAGAGAGAGAGAGAGAGAGAGAGAGAGAGAGAGAGAGAGAGAGCGAGATATATATATATATAGAGAGAGAGAGAGAGAGAGAGCGTGTTTCTATTGTTTCGACAGTGTGTGTGTGTGTGTGTGTGTGTGTGTGTGTGTGTGTGTGTGTGTGTGTGTGTGTGTGTGTGTGAGCGTGTTTCTATTGTGTCGACAGTGTGTCAGTGAGCGTGTTTCTATCGTGTCGACAGTGTGTCAGTGAGCGTGTTTCTATTGTATTGACAGTATGTCAGTGAGCGTGTTCTATTATTGTGTTGACAGTGTGTCAGTGAGCGTGTTTCTATTGTGTTGACAGTGTGTCAGTGAGCGTGTTTTCTATTGTGTTGACAGTGTGTCAGTGAGCGTGTTTCTATTAGTGTCGACAGTGTGTCAGTGAGCGTTTCTATCATTGTGTTGACAGTGTGTGTCAGTGAGCGTGTTTCTATTGTTGTGTCGACAGTGTGTCAGTGAGCGTGTTTCTATTGCGTCGACAGTGTGTCATTGAGCGTGTTTGTTTTGTATGGACAGCGTGTCTGTGAGAGTGTTTTCTAACCCGTGTTGTCAACAGGCATCATTGAAGGTGTCTGTTTTGTGGACAATGTGGGTCCACATGTGTTTCTGTTTTTTTGTGGACAGTGTGTGTGTTCATGGGTGTTTTCTGGTGTGTTGCCCGACGTGTGACCATAGGGATGTGTCTCTTGTTTTGACAGTGTGTGTTCATATGGATATCTGTATTGTTTGACAACATGCTGTTCATGTGTGTGTTTCTACCATGTTTACAGTGTGAGATCATGTGGCGTGTGGATTTTTCTCTTGTGTTGCCTATGTTTGACCAGTTGGACGTTTCTATTTTTGACAATGTGTATGTGTGGGTGGGTATTGTCTTGACAATGTGTGACCAACTGGGTATTTCAGTTGTGTTGACCATATGTCTCCAATATGTGTGTGTGCGTGCGTGTGTGCGTGTGTGTGTGGGGGGGGGGGGGGGGGGGGGGAGGGGGGGTTGCATTGACAATGTTTGACCATTTGGGTGTTTTTTGTTGTATTGACCATGTTTTCCATGAGGGTGAATATTGTGTTGACAATGTTCGACCTGTTGGATGTTTCTATTGTGTGGAAAGTGTGGAAAATGTGTATCCATTTGATGGGTGTTTTGTTGACAATGTGCGACTAGTTGAGTGTGTCTATTGGTTTGATTATTTGTGTTAGTGTGAGTGGGTGTTGTGTTGACAATTGTGACCAGTTAGGTGGTGTTTCTATATGTGTTGGCTATGTATGTATATACATTGTTGTTGTTGTGGTGTTGACAGTGTCCTTCGAATGTCACTACCGTGTTGACAATGCGTCCGGGCTGTTTCTGCTCCATTGACAAAATCTTGATCGTGGGTACTTCTGCTATGTTGATAAAGTGTTTATGTGCTTGTTTCTTTTGTATTCTAGGATGTGTCCATCATGGATGTTTCTGCTGTGTTGATATAACGTGTCCACCATGGATGTTGATGCCTTTTGGTCAAAGTATTCATGTGGGTTATCTGCTTGTTGACAATGTGTCCATGTGGGCTTTCTATTTGTTGACAGTGTGTCCATGTGGGCTTTCTGTTTGTTGACAGTGTGTCCATGTGGGTTTTCTGTTTGTTGACAGTGTGTCCATGTGGGTTTTCTGTTTGTTGACAGTGTGTCCATGCGGGTTTTTTTTGTTTTTTGTTGACAGTGTGTCCATGCGGGTTTTCTGTTTGTTGACAATGTGCCCATGTGGGTTATTTTGCTGTGTTGACAGTGTGTCCATGTGGGTTTTATCCTTGTTGACAGTGTGTCCATATGGGTTTTTTGTTTGTTGACATTGTGTCCATGTGAGTTTCTGCTGTGTTAGAAATGTGTCCATATAGATGTTTCTGCTGTGTTGACAATGTGTCCATGTGGATGTTTCTGCTGTGTTGACAGTGTGTACATATGGATGTTTCTGTTGTGTTGACAATGTGTCCATATGGATGTTTCTGCTGTGTTGACAGTGTGTCCATGTAGATGTTTCTGCTGTGTTGACAATGTGTCCATGTGAATGTTTCTGCTGTCTTGACAGTGTGTCCATGTGGGTTTTCTGTTTGTTGACATTGTGTCCATGTGAGTTTCTGCTGTGTTAGAAATGTGTCCATATAGATGTTTCTGCTGTGTTAGAAATGTGTCCATGTGGATGTTTCTGCTGTGTTGACAGTATGTACATATGGATGCTTCTGCTGTGTTGACAATGTATCCATGTGGATGTTTTCTGCTCTGTTGACAGTGTGTCCATGTAGATGTTTCTGCTGTCTTGACAATGTGTCCATGTGGATGTTTCTGCTCTGTTGACAGTGTGTCCATGTGGGTTTTCTGTTTGTTGACATTGTGTCCATGTGAGTTTCTGCTGTGTTAGAAATGTGTCCATATAGATGTTTTGTTTTGCTGTGTGACAATGTGTCCATGTGGATGTTTCTGCTATGTTGACAGTGTGTACATATGGATGCTTCTGCTGTGTTGACAATGTGTCCCATGTGGATGTTTCTGCTCTGTTGACAGTGTGTCCATACAGATGTTTCTGCTGTCTTGACAATGTGTCCATGTGGATGTTTCTGCTCTGTTGACAGTGTGTCCATGTAGATGTTTCTGCTGTGTTGACAGTGTGTACATATGGATGTTTCTGCTCTGTTGACAGTGTGTCCATGTAGATGTTTCTGCTGTGTTGACAGTGTGTACATATGGATGTTTCTACAGTCTGTTGACAGTGTGTACATATGGATGTTTCTGTTGTGTTGACAGTGTGCCCATGTGAATGTTTCTGCTGTGTTGACAGTGTGTCCATGTGAATGTTTCTGTTGTGTTGACAGTGTGTCCATGTGAATGTTTCTGTTGTGTTGACAGTGTGTCCATGTGAATGTTTCTGTTGTGTTGACAATGTGTGTCCATGTGAATGTTCTGTTGTGTTGACAGTGTGTCCGTGTAGATGTTTCTGCTGTGTTGACAATGTGTCCATGTAGATGTTTCTGCTGTGTTGACAATGTGTCCATGTAGATATTTCTGCTGTGTTGACAGTGTGTCCATGTAGATGTTTCTGCTCTGTTGACAGTGTGTCCATATAGATGTTTCTGCTGTGTTGACAGTGTGTCCATGTAGATGTTTCTGCTGTGTTGACAATGTGTCCATGTGGATGCTTCTGCTGTGTTAACAGTGTGTCCACTGTGGATGTTTCTGCTGTGTTGACAGTGTGTACATATGGATGTTTCTGCTGTGTTGACAGTATGTACATATGGATGTTTCTGCTGTGTTAACAGTGTGTCCACTGTGGATGTTTCTGCTGTTGACAGTGTGTACATATGGATGTTTCTGCTATGTTGACAGTGTGTCCATATGGATGTTTCTACTGTTTTGATAGTGTGTCCATGTGGATGTTTCTGCTGTGTTGACAGTGTGTCCATGTGAATGTTTCTGCTGCCTTGACACGTGACATGTCTGCCACGTTGATAGTGTGTGTTGACAGTGTGTCCATGTGAATGTTTCTGCTGTGTTGACAGTGTGTCCATGTGAATGTTTCTGCTGCCTTGACACGTGACATGTCTGCCACGTTGATAGCGTGTCCATGTTGCTGATGTTTCTACTATTTTGACAGTTTGTCGGTTCACGTCGGTATTTCTGCTGTGTTGACTGTTAAGTCGATCCGTGGATCTTTCTGCTGAAGTTGACAATGTGTGTCCGTATTGGTGTTTCTGCTTTGTTGACAATGTGTCCATGTGGATGTTTCTGAAGTGTTGACAATGTGTACATGTGGATATTTCTGCTGCATTGTTGACATCTGTCCATGTGGATGTTTCTGCTCTGTTGACAGTGTGTCCATGTGGATGTTTCTGCTGTGTTGACAGTGCGTCCATGTGGATGTTTCTGCTTTGTTGACAGTGTGTCAATGCGGGTGTTCTGCTTTTGTTGACAATATTTCCATGTGGATGTTTCTGCTGTGTTGACAGTGTGTCCATGTAGATGTTTCTGCTGTGTTGACAGTGTGTGTCCATGTGGATGTTTCTGCTGTGTTGACAGTGTGTCCATGTGAATGTTCCTTCTGTGTTGACAGTGTGTCCATGTGAATGTTTCTGCTGTGTTGACAGTGCGTCCATGTGGGCGTTTCTGCTGTGTTGACAATGTGTCCATGTGGATGTTTCTGCTGTGTGTTGACAATGTGTCCATGTGAATGTTTCTGTTGTGTTGACAGTGTGTTCATGTGAATGTTTCTGCTGTGTTGACAGTGTGTCCATGTGAATGTTTCTGCTGTGTTTGACAATGTGTCCATGTGGATGTTTCTGCTGTTGACAATGTGTCCATGTGAATGTTTCTGTTGTGTTGACAGTGTGTCCATGTGGATGTTTCTGCTGTGTTGACAATGTGTCCATGTGGATGTTTCTTCTGTTAACAGTGTGTCCATGTGGATGTTTCTGCTGTGTTGACCGTGTGTCCATGTGAATGTTTCTGTTGTGTTGACAGTATGTCCATGTGAATGTTTCTGTTGTGTTGACAGTGTGTCCATGTGAATGTTCCTGCTGTGTTGACTGTGTGTCCATGTAGATGTTTCTGCTGTGTTGACAGTGTGTCCATGTGGATGTTTCTGCTGTGTTGACAGTGTGTACATATGGATGTTTCTGCTGTGTGGACAGTGTGTCCATATGGATGTTTCTGCTGTGTTGACAGTGTGTCCATGTGAATGTTTCTGCTGTGTTGACAGTGTGTGTCCATGTGAATGTTTCTGCTGTGTTGACAGTGTGTCCATGTGGATGTTTCTGCTGTGTTGACAGTGTGTCCACTGTGGATGTTTCTGCTGTGTTGACAGTGTGTCCACTGTGGATGTTTTCTGCTGTGTTGACAGTCTGTCTATATGGATGTTTCTGCTATGTTGACAGTGTGTCCATATGGTGCTTCTGCTGTGTTGACAGTGTGTCCACCCTTGGATGTTTCTGCTGTGTTGACATTGTGTCCACTGTGGATGTTTCTGCTGTGTTCCAGAGTTCCCCACAAACTTAAGCGAGCTGTCCTCCAAAGTGAGCGACCTGCCTTCCAAATTGGCAGCGGGGGTAGGGGAGGTCACTCAGAAGTGTGTCTTTGCAGTGAGTGAGCAAGAGACGTTGTTAAGCCCGATGTAAGTGCTTTCTTTCTCCTTCTTCATCCTCCCCCCCCCTCCCCCCTCCCCCCTCTGTTGTCCGTCAGTGTTCGCTGTGGGGCACAAGAGTGTCACTTGCTCAGTGTTCCAGTCTTGAGTGTTAGTTGTCGAGAGCGTAGCGTGCTGTGTTTAGGCGCAGTGCTAGCTGCTTGTCTCAGTGTTTTAGACGTTAGGCGGCAGTGTATTGTAACGTGCTCAGATTTGGAAGTTGCGTGTTAGTTGCGTGTCTGTTGTTTAGCGTTGGTGTGTGGATAGTTTTCGCGCGCGGTGCGAACGTGCCCAGTGTTGAGTGTTTAGTCCCAGTGTTGCGCGCGCTCAGTGCTGACAGTAAAGCGCAGGGTTTGCGTGCTGAGTGGCTTGAGTGAGTGTTGCGTCCTCAGTATTGAGTGTTAGTTAGTCTGAAGTGTCGAGTGTTTCAGTGTTGGGTGTTAGGTAGACAGTGATGAGTGTTCGGTGTTGAGTGTTTAGGAAGCAATGAGCGTTCAAAAAAGTCAGATGCTACAAGGTGAGTCAGGATGAGTGTTGGGTGTTAATTAGTGATGACTGTTTATTGTTGGATGTTCATTAGTGATGAATGCTCACTGTTGGGTGTTAATTAGTGATGATGTTTAATGTTGGGTGTTAAAGAAGGATGAATGTTGAGTGTTGAGTGTTAAAGAGGGATGAATGCTGAGTGTTGGGTGTTAAAAGAGGGATGAATGCTGAGTGGTGGGTGTTAAAGAGGGATGAATGCTGAGTGTTGGGTGTTAAAGAGGGATGAATGATGAGTGTTGGGTGTTAAAGAGGGATGAATGCTTATTGTTGGGTGTTAATTAGTGATGAATGCTTAGTGTTGGGTATCGAAGAATGATGAGTGCTCAGTGTTGGGTGGTAAAGAATGATGAGTGCTCAGTGTTGGGTGGTAAAGAATGATGAGTGCTCAGTGTTGGGTGGTAAAGAATGATGAGTGCTCAGTGTTGGGTGGTAAAGAATGATGAGTGCTCAGTGTTGGGTGGTAAAGAATGATGAGTGCTCAGTGTTGGGTGGTAAAGAATGATGAGTGCTCAGTGTTGGGTGGTAAAGAATGATGAGTGCTCAGTGTTGGGTGGTAAAGAATGATGAGTGCTCAGTGTTGGGTGTGTAAAGAATGATGAGTGCTCAGTGTTTGGGTGCAACACAGTGAGGGATGCTCAATGTTGATTGTTACAACCTGATGCATGTACAGTCGATAGATGTTGCAAGTGTTGGGTGTTACAACCTGATGCATGTTCAGTCGTTAGATGTTGCAGGTGTTGGGTGTCACACAGAATGAGTGCTCAATGATGGGTGTGTTGTTGCAAAGTGAGGAATCTTCAGTGTCGGATGTTAGGCAGAGTATAATGAGTGCTGATTCATGGACGTTAGGCTGCGTAGTGATGCTTTGTCGGTGCTGGATGGTGAGCAGAGAGTGGTGAGCGATGATTCATGGATGGTAGATGGAGAGTGATGCTACGAGTGCTGATTCAAGTATGGTTAGGCAGGGAGTCAGTGTTGGGTATGTCGTGAGGAGTGATCTTGCGCGTGCATGGTCGGGTGGACGCGCAGTGTTTTGTGTTTGGTGTCGGGTATGTTGCGCAGGGTCGCGTGCTCAGTGTTAGGTGCAGAGCGGCTGCGTGTGTGCTCCATGTTGACTGTTTGATACAGTATGTGACGCAGTGCTTCGTGCTCAGCTGTGGCTGTTTGACAGTGTTTGGCACTCAGTTCTGGATGTTGGGCGCAGCATTGTATGCTGAATGTCGGGTGCTTGACAAAGTGTTGCAGAGTGTTGTGCGCTCAGTATTCGATGTTTGACACACTGTTTTGTGTTCACTCAGTACTGGGTATTTGACACAGAGTTGTATGCAGAATGTCGGGTGCTTGGCGAAGTGTTGCATGTGTTATGCGCTCAATATTCGATGTTCGACACAGTGTTTTTGTATTCACTCAGTACTGGGTGTTTGACACAGAGTTTTGTTAGTTTCAAACAGTGTTTTTGTGTTGGTGTTTTTTTTTACACAGTGATGTTTGCTCAATGTTGTTGTTTGACACAGTGTTGTGTGTTCAATGTTGGGTGTTTGACACAGTGTTGTGTGTTCAATGTTTGGGTGTTTTGACACAGTGTTGTGTGTTCAATGTTGGATGTTTGACACAGTGTTGTATGTTCAATGTTGGGTGTTTGACACAGTGTTGTGTGTTCAATGTTTGGGTGTTTGACACAGTGTGGTGTGTTCAATGTTGGATGTTTGACACAGTGTTGTGTGTTCAATGTTGGGTGTTTGACACAGTGTGTTGTGTGTTTCAATGTTGGATGTTTGACACAGTGTGGTGTGTGTTCAATGTTGGGGTGTTTGACACAGTGTTGTGTGTTCAATGTTGGGGTGTTTGGCACAGTGTTGTGTGTTCAATGTTGGGGTGTTTGACACAGTGTTGTGTGTTCAATGTTGGATGTTGACACACAGTGTTGTGTGTTCAGTGTTGGGGTGTTTGACACAGTGTTGTGTGTTCAATGTTGGGGTGTTTGACACAGCGTTGTGTGTTCAATGTTGGGGTGTTTGACACAGTGTTGTGTGTTCAATGTTGGGGTGTTTGACAGTGTTGTGTGTTCAATGTTGGGTGTTTGACACAGTGTTGTCTGTTCAATGTTGCCTGTTTGACACAGTGTGGTGTGTGTAGTATGTTGGGGTGTTTGACACAGTGTGGTGTGTTCAATGTTGGATGTTTGACACAGTGTTGTATGTTCAATGTTGGATGTTTGACGCAGTGTTGTGTGTGTTCAGTGTTGGGTGGTTGACACAGTGTTGTGTGTTCGATGTTGGATGTTTGACACAGTGTTGTGTGTTCAATGTTGGGGTGTTTGACACAGTGTTGTGTGTTCAATGTTGGGGTGTTTTGACACAGTGTTGTGTGTTCGATGTTGGATGTTTGACGCAGTGTTCTGTGTACAATGTTGGAGATTTCACACAATGTTGTGTGCTTAATGTTGGATGCTTGATATGGTGTTGTGTGCTCAGTGTTTTTATGTTTAGTACACTATTTTGTGCTTAATATCGGATGTTTTACACACTATTATATTCATGTTTTTGTGTCTTAGACGCAGTGTTTAATGTTTACTATTGGATGCCTAACGCAGTATTGCATGCTCAATGGTGGGTGTTTAACACACTGTTTTATGCCCAATGCCGGGTATTTGACCCAGCGTTGGGTGTTCACTGTTGGGGTGATTTAAACAGTTTTTAAGCTCACTGTTGAATTTTCCATAGTGTTTTATACTCAATGTTAAGTGTTTGAGCTTTCGTTTATTGATCAATGTTGATTTTTGACGCAATGGTGTAGAAAGCCCAGAGGAGGGGATGGGTGTGCTAAACGTTTGACATTGGGTGTCAGGTGTCAGGTGTTGAATATGAGGTGTTCGAGGGTATATGCTTAATGTTAAGGTGTTCGTAGGATAAATGTCTGATGGTTGTTGAGGGGACAAATGTTTGATGTTGGCTGATAAATAAGTGTGTGATATTAGGTGTTTGAGCTAAATATTTGATGTTAGATGTGAAAAGTAAAGTCTAGATGATGGGTGGTAAGAGATGTATTTTTGATGTTGTATGTTAGAAGCAAATGTGTCTTGTTGCTTGATCTGGATAAACGTTTTCGTGTTGCATGTTAGAAGCAACTGTTTCTGGTGAGTATCAAAGACAGATGCTTGATGTTGGAAGTTAGTGGTAGTGTTTCATGTTAGGATTTGGGTGGACACATTTAAATTAATGTTGAATGCTCATTGTTGGATGTCTGATGTCTGAGATAAATGTTTGATGTTGAGTGCTCGTGGTAAATACTCTATGCTAGCTGAGAAGGTGAAAGACGGATAGACAGATGGGAGGAGAGAGAGAGAGAGAGAGAGAGAGAGAGAGAGAGAGAGAGAGAGAGAGAGAGGAGAAGAGAGAGGAGAGATGAGAAGAGAAGAGAAGACATAGAAGAGAAGAGAGAAGGGAGAGGAAGAATGGGAACGAGAAGAGGATTGGGAAAGAAGAGAGTGGAAACTACAGAAAATCAAATTTTAATTTCCATTTTTCCCGATATTTCCGTGCAAATGAAAGTGTTATGCTTATTGCAAATAAGACATACGACACTGTGTTCATTCTTTCGGCGCAGCGAGAGGAAACAGTGTACCTATTTACAGCCACCCACACACATAACTTGAAAATGCTTATCAATTTTGTTGGGTATCCTAATTTTTTGTAGATTACTTTGCAGTTACCTTTTTTCAACCAAAAAATCGTTACAAACTGTAATTGTTCAGACCAAGCTTGTTGAATTAAAGTCGAAATGATTGACAAAGTCAGCTGGATTTCATGGGCTTTCATTGTAACTGGAGATAATCATATAACGAAGGACCATTAGCAACAGCAGGTTATGGAGAGCTAGGCTTTCCTGACCTGTAGTAGCATCAAGTTAAAAAGCTGTTGGCAGGTTAAAACAGTTTGTGACTGGCTAAATAGAGACAAGATGACTACTGAACAGTTTGTTTTGTGATTTAGTCTCTACAGACTGTTGGTGACATCAACCTAAATAAAGCCAAGACTAAGTGACTGAGAGTATGATATCAGGTTAAATGAAGCCAGGACATCAGGTTAAATAAAACCAGGACAACGTGACTGCTGGTGACATCAGCCTAAATAAAGCCAGGACTTCGTGACTATTGGTGACATCAACCTGAACAAACCCAGGACAACGTGATAGTTGTTGACATCAGGCTAAACAGAGCCAGGCTTACGTGACCACTGGTAACATCAGGCTGAAAGATCCAAGGTTATGTGACTGTTGGTTATTGAAGACTAAACAGAGCCAGGCTAACTTGACCATGGTGGCATTATGTAATAGAAAGCCAAGTTTCATGTCACCACGGGTGACACCAGCTTAAATACGGCCAGGCTTACGTGACCGATTTTAAAAGTCAGACTTACGTGACCTTTGGTGAGACATTTTTAATCAGAATCCGGATTCTGTAACACTTGGTGATATCAAGCTAAAAAGATCCAGACTTTAGTGACATTTGGAAACTTCAGGCTGAAAAAAGCCAGGCTTGCTTTACCGTTAATGGCATTTGGTTGAATAGAGCCAAGAGCACGTGACCGTTGCTAACAAAGTTCCATAGAGTCAGACTCACGGGATGTTCAGTGACTTCAAAGTAAGTAGAGCCAATATTTCGTGACCATCGGGAACATGAGGCAAGAAAAGAGGCCAGCTTATCTGACTGTTGGTAACATCAAAGTAAATGGAGCCAGGCTTACGTGATCGTTGGTAACAGCCTAAATAGAGTCAAGCTTGCGTGACTGTTTTTTCATCAGGCGGAATGGAGCCAGACTTACGTGACTATTGGATAGCATCAGCCTAAATAGAGCCAAGCTTACGTCACCGACCGTGACTGAAGGGTAAACAGAGCCAAATCACGAGATCATGGCTGACTTCAGGGCAAAATGAAGGTAGGCTTACGTGACCGTTGGTGATTAGGATTCACTGGAGCCAGGCTTTTGTGACAGTTGGTGACTTGAGATTTCATAGAGAAAAGATTATGCAACTGTTGCTGACACAAAGTTAAACAGAGCCAGACTTACGTGACCGTTGGTGACATTGGGGTTGACAGAGCCTGACTTATACGGCTGTTGCTGACGTCACATTGGGTCCAGCTTATATCACGATAAATGGCATCTTCTTTAATAGGGCAAAGCCTCCAGAACAATTTGTGACATCAAACTAAAATGACCCAGGATTATGTGACCAGGAGTGACTTCAGACTAAAAACAGCCAGGTTCAGGTGACCATTGATGACAGCAGGTTAACCAGAGCCTGGCTAACGTGACCGTTGGTGACAGCAATCTAAACCGTGCCAGGCTCACATCACTGTTGCTGACATTATGCATGCATAGGACCATGCCTGTGACACTGTTATCAACAGCAGACTCAATGGAGCCAGGCTTGAGTGACCGTTGATTACATCAGGTTCCATAGGACCCAGCTTTAGAGACCGCTAGTGGCATCAGTTGGTGACATTAGGTTTAAGAGATGCAAGATTAGTGACGGTTGCTGACAGAGTGTTTAACAGAACCAAGCTTACGTGACCATTGATGGGATCAGATTAAAGGCCATTGCTTACTTGATCGTTGATGACGTTGGGTTAGACAAGACCGGATTTACTTACGTGACATTTCAGGTTGAAAAAGACCAGACCTATGTGACCATTGATGTCGTCACGTGAAATAGGGCTAGGCATGATAACCGCTGCTGACCTGAGCTTAAACAGGACAGAATCACTTGACCGTTGTTGGCATGAGGTAAAACAGAATCAGGCTTACGTGACTGTTGGTGACATCAGGTTAAATAGGACCTTGAGTATGTAAACGTTAATGGCATAAGATAAAACAGATTCTGGCTTACGTAAACCGTTTGGTCACATCACGTTAAAGTAGAGCCCAGCTTACATGATGACCGTTGATGACATCGGCTTGAAAAGGACCAAGCGGAAGTGACGTTACTGATCTCAGGTAAAATTAGACCATACTTGCGTGAGTGAAGGTTGGTGACATAAAGGTAAACGGGACTGTGACATCATGGTGAAGAGGTTCATGCTTACGTGACTACTAATGTCATCAGTTTAAATAGGTCCAGATTACTTTTCACCACTGGTGACCTCAAGCTGGACAAGGCCAGGCTTACGTCATTGAGTGATGACAGCAGGTGAAATATGACCAGACTTACGTGACGTACTGATGACGTCAGATGAAGCAGGACCAGACTCACGCGACTGATTGACGTCATCTGGTGAATTTGATGACATCAGGTGAAATATGTCCAGAGTACGTGGCCTTTGGCGATGTCAGGTGAAAAATGGTTAGGTTGACGTGACTGTTGATGATAATAAGTGAAACACGGGCCAGGCCTAACTGACTGATTGATGACCTCGGGTTAAATAGGACAACGTTTACGTGACTACCAACCAAACACTGCCGTACAATTTTGACTAAAATCATGACATTTCTTGATTTGAGGTTTTTTTAGCAGATTTTGATTCTGCAATTGCTACTTGATATGGTCCTTTTCATTTTTTGTTAGAACCCCCCCCCCCCCCCCCCCCCCCCCCCCTATAAAAGGTTTCTTCATATAAAGTTTCTTATTGACACCAACTTTCTCCAACATTGTCAAAAATCACGTTTTCTCCATTTTCCGTTTTGTCGATGTTCTACTGAATTAAAAATGCTAAGGCCAAAAATATTAGATAAGGCAAACTGCTCAAACTTGGTGTATACGTTCTTTATATGCTAGTCTTTATAACTGTAGATCAACATGTACGACATTTATGCAATGATCATTTGTGGGGATTCAAAACAAAATTTCATAAAAAATGTAATTATCAGATTTTAAGGGGAAAATGGATTTTTATTAAAATTTTCCATTGTCAGTACATAAAAATATTGATCTGATAAGCAAGTAAAAAAAAGGGAAAGAAATATTTTCACAGATTCTAAAGTGATTTAGTTTTAAGGGGTTTTGTGTCGATCATTCTGATTTGTTTCCTTGGAAACCATCAAGAAAATATGCAAAAAAATGAGTTTTTCACACCTTTTCATCGAGATTACTTTGCATCTCATGTAACAGAAAGCCATAATTTTCAAGTGATTTTCATGAAATTTTTACTGCCACGTATGAACACAATAATATCAGTTTAAATAGGACTATGCTGATGTGATTCATTCACTACAGCCCTATTTAGCCAGGCTTATGTGACTCGTCGCTATCAGTTTACACAGGGCCAGGTTTACTGTGACCATTGATGAATCACGTGAAATATGACCATACTTACGTGACCGTTAATGACAACAGATGAGACAGCGGGGCCATACTTACGCGACCATCGGTGACATCAGGTTAAAGAGGGCCAAACTTACGTGATCGTTGATGGCATCAAATTAAATTGGGCCAGGGTTACGTAACCTTGATGACAGCAGATTAGACACG
>JADBJO010001218.1:224448-229448 GCA_016801955.1 Conus betulinus | reverse complement strand
TCACTGAACACTACCGAAGTGACTCGGCAGCAGTGCAGTGTCTTCTCTAGTGGGTTGCCCCATAGCGACTTCACATTGACTGCTCCCTGTGGATTGGCGCTGCTGGGACCGTGGCGGGGCAAGCCAAGCAGTGACTGTGGACGTGAGCTGGAATGAGCGGCGTGGGTACCGGTTTCAATTCCACCGAGGTGGCGCGAAAGATGAGCCAGAAATAAAATACATAGAGGTTATAAAATCAATTTAAACAAAACTTGGCGGAAGGACAGAATGTGGCCTCAGGACGAATACACCATATTTTTGTCAGGATCTAGGGCGATCCGGATCCAAGGCGGATCCAAGGTCCTTTAGACGTTGGAAGAGCTCGCTTTCCAGAATATCCTTATACTTTGTCAACAGTGTCGTTGTTGCTGTTACTGCTGCTGTAGCTGTTGCTACTGTTATTACTGTTGCTTTATAGCGCTTTTTGAGGTAGTTGTGATGGCAGATGTAACTATCGTGGTCGTCGTTGTGTCGTTGTTGTCGCCATCTTCGATGACAGTCATCGTTGTTGCTTCTTGCTGTTGCCTGTCGGTAGTTGTAGTCGCTGTGATGTTCTGAATGCGGTTATGAACGCCATTGTCTCTCTGTCTGTGACTGTCTGTGCGTGTGTGTCTGTCTGTCTGTCTGTCTGTCTGTGTGTGTCTGTCTGGTGATGTGTGTGTGTCTCTGTGTGTGTGGTGTTGTGTGTGTGTGTGTGTGTGTGGTGTGTGTGTGTGTGCTGCGTGCGCGTGTGTGTGTGTGCTCTTCGCGTGTATGTGCGCGCTAAGTGCATGCGTTTTGTGTGTACGTGCGTGCGTGCATGTATCTATTTTAAGGAAGAATGAAAGGATGGTAGATTATGTGATAGAGAAAAGGAGGGAGGAAGGGAGACGGGAGAGGGGGTGGACTTTTTGGAATACAGACAGAAAGAAAGAGTGAGGGAAGGAAAAGAGTGGTAGGGGACTGGAGAAAAAAGTTAGTATCCATTTCTTACAGATTAAAAAAAAAAAAAAAAAAAAAAAAAACAACAACAACAAAACTTTGGGTCATAGCTTAAGACTTGTCTTATGTCCTACTCATCTACATTTTTAGTTTGTGATTTTTTTTTTTCACGCATGCATTCATTTCGTTTCATCCTTAGGTGATCTTTCTAAATAACCCCAATCAATAGCATATGTGAATGCTGTTCTTCTGTTTATGTTCTCATCGATTCTTTTCTTTTTTTCTCTCTTTTTTTTTTCAGGTACATACGGTAGAGTAAGACGTAGTGTCAGCGACTTGTGATGTGAGTTTTCATTATTCTGATTGAAGGTCACAATAAGGAGGCAACGTAGTGGTGCAAACTGGTTTTTTTTTTTTTTCATTACGATCGGGATGGGAATGAACTATACTCTTATACTTTCACGCTCTGAGGCCTAGCGTTGACTCGTTGACTCTCGTTTTATTTGTTCTTGTTGTGGATGTAACCAATGCATGGCTGTAGTCAGGACGGAACATGGGCGGTATAGTCTGTTCCTTCCGGGGCCTAGAATGGATTGATTGACATACTCAGTGACTTCTTTGTTGACAAACAAAACAAAAAAAAGGACAGCATCTACATTCTTTTTTCGTTTGTTCGTTTGTTTGATGTCAGAATGGTCCCGGATGATTTATACTCGTATATCGCGAGTTTTTTGTTGTTGTTGTTTCCAACGCAGGGGTCTGTTAATTCACATCATCACGAAGTGTCTGAACGTGTTTTTTTTTTTTTTTTTTTTTTTTTTTTTTTGTTTTTTTTTTTTTGTTACTTGTTTCATTTTTGGATAGGTTTGGGAACAGACTCTACATTATAAGATTTCTAAATCTGTTTCTAAACACTGGATTTTTAACTTTGTAAGTTTTGAAAAAGAAATATCAACGTATTTACTTCTGGTCATGACTGATTGTCAGTGTCATATACACAGCTTGCAGGAAGAGAGAAGAGGAAGAAAACACAAGATGAGAACCATATTCTAATTCAGTTACTTGCCAGCGACCGAGCTTAAACAGCCATGCGACCTTAGAGAGAGAGAAGAGAGAGAGAGAGAGAGCGCATATCCTGAGAGAGAGAGACACCAGAGAGACAGAGAGACAGAGAGACCAGAGAGAGAGAGAGAGAGAGAGAGAGAGAGAGAGAGAGAGAGAGAGATAATGGGAAATTGTACAGTTTCTGTCAATTACACTACTCCGTTGATTTTGAACACTTGGAGTTTTTATACTTTTGTATTTTACACTCGTGTTTGTGTACGTTTTTTTTTTTTTTTTTCGCTTCAGAGACATACCACGATCATTTTTTGTATAGATCTACACTTTTTTTCCCTGTAAAGTTTTACACTTGGTATTTGGTGATTGTTTTGATTTTGATTTTGTATTCAGTAGCCGTGGAAAAAGTGTGGTGGGAATGATCCGGAGCCGGTAGATCGATCGATCGATTTATTTAGTCTGTTGACTGATCATTCACTCACTGAGTGAGTGATTGACTGAATGACCAGTTGATTGATTATTCCCATTTGTGTTGTCTATGGTTGATTGACATTTTTTTTTTTATTCATTTTTCATTGAAGGGGTGTATTACTGAAAGACATTCTTTTGTTATGATGTGTATCATTCTATTGGGATAGAGGACCACAATTATTTTTTACAAAGATTTGACTCTGTCACGTCGGCACTGACACTTCCACTGCGATGTTTTGTTGTTGTTGTTGAATATTTGACATCTGATATATTTCTAGGCTTGTGTTGACATTTTTGACGGTGTACATTGTGTATACTTGCGAGCACGCGCGCGCTCTGTGTGTGTCTGCGTGCGCCTCTGTGTATGTATGTGTGTGTGTGTGCGCTTCGGTGCGCTTGAGTGCATACACTAGCGTCCGTGTGTCCATGCGTGCATGTTTGTGTGAATGAAATGATTTCATAGATTAAGATACAAACATGGACTTAAACGAGAATGCGTCGTCTTGCGTTTGCTTGACGCAGTCGTGGAAATTTTGGACATAGGTGTTTTTATTCGTTCGGCTGTTTTCATCTAGCAACAACAAAAATAATAAACACAATATTCTGTTTACTTTTTAACTGACGCTTGTACAGCAGACAACACCTGGTTTAATCTGTTATTTGCTCCACACTCCTATCCTTCACCAGCTTTTTTAGATTATTACTTCCCTTTGAGTGTATATCCTGATAAATCTGTCAAATACACACTCACATACACATGCGCATATGCATGGTATAGTCCTTATCTCTACCTCTCTCTGCAAACGTTGTTTTTGTGTTGTTTGGGTCGGTATTTCCGTGCCTCGTGCAACAAAGGAAAAACAAAACAAAACGAAACAAAACAAAACAAAAACAAGGCTGAAGTTTGGAGGACAAAAACGCTCTCTCTCTCTCTCTCTCTCTCTCTCTCTCTCTCTCTCTCTCTCTCTCTCTCTCCTCTCCCTCTCTCTCTCTCTCTCTCATTAAGTGAGCAAAGTGTGATGAATTCTGTCAAGCTTTGTGTGTGTGTGTGTGTGTGTGTGTGTGTGTGTGTGTGTGTGTGTGTGTGTGTGTGTGTGTGTGTGTGTGTGTGTTTGTTTGTTTGTTTATTTGTTTGTTTAGTTATTCTTGTTGATATGCCTACTTTTCATATTTAGTCGTGAGTAACAAAATTAGGTATGAAAACTTATGTTTTCCTGCGATGGTAAATGAAATGATTTTTACTATCTACAATAACAACAACAACAAAAAAAGATAGAAAGAAAAATGTATTCGTATATGAAAAAAAAATGCATTTAATCCGTTATTTCTTTCTTTTATTTTAATTTTTTAAATAAAGAGTACCAGGACTATTCATTCTTATTGAAACTTGGAATGTGAGCCAGTTACTTTCAAACCAGTTGTCAGACCGTGTGACTTTACCGAAAATGCCAGGAAAAGGAAAGATAGATGTGTGTGTGTGTGTGTGTGTGTGTGTGTGTGTGTGTGTGTGTGTGTGTGTGTGTGTGTGTGTGTGTGTGTGTGTGTGTGTGTTCAGTTCAATCTGAACATTAAAGGCACAATCTATTCGGTGTTTCTGGAAGACTGACTCTGAAACAGAAGCTGACTTGCAGCTCTCATGCTGATGAATTAAATAGCGTGCCAAGATGTCTCGAACAACAGCTTAACTGACAAAAAAATTCTATATTATTCTATATTATACCATGACACTACGCCGATAAAAATCAGCATGAAATCTATGTAACTGATCGTATTTGGATTTTTCTTTTAACAAATGTGCTTATGCTTGCTTTATGCCTTGCTTATGCAGAATTTTTTTCCTCCTTATTATCAGCAAATCTCCATAAAAAATGGCAGAAGTGAATATGAAAAAAAAAACAAAACAAAACAACAAAAAAAAACGATATACCTAAGTCAGGAAACATGCAAGCGAACAAACATGCAAACAAACAAATCTCTCTCTAATCTAGCATCAAATCTATTAGAGAAATGAATTTATTATTTATGTTGTATTGACAGGCACGGAAGAAGAGTAGTCGGCTCTTAGAAAGCTCTTTGACCTTGTTTGATTTGATTTGTTATTCTGATTGGTCCTTGTTGTGTTTTATTTTATTTTATTTTATTTTATTTTCATTCCACTTAAGGCTGTCAAATAAGTGATGATTCCATCATGTGGGTAAAGAGGATGGAAATAGATAGGGGGTAGATGAGGGAAGGGGGTGGGGTGGGGGGGGGGGGGGGGGGGAGGGAGGGAGAACAAGGGTGGGGGGGGGGAGGTGAGGAAGAAGACGGTTATCTTTGTTTTTAAAGAGCTGATCATTGGATCGTCTCTCTCTCTCTCTCTCCTCTCTCTCTCTCTCTCTCTCTCTCTCTCTCTCTCTCTCTCTCTCTCTCTCTCTCTCTCTCTCACACCACACACACACACACACACACACACACACACACACACACACACACACACACACACACACATACTGAACGTTCCCATATCC
>JADBJO010001218.1:206948-209448 GCA_016801955.1 Conus betulinus | reverse complement strand
CTTCTTCAGGCAAGATAAAGAACACTCAGCACAACGAATATGAAGAACCAAAAAGTGTCACTGTCGTTGTGCTGGTTCCTCAGGCCTGAAGAAGGCCTAAGAGGTCAAAACGCGTCGTGCTTCGTCTTGTAATTCGTTTGTGCTTGCTAATTGGCGGAGTTGTTTTCAAATATCTTTTAAGATATGTTTCCATTTCCGCCTGCAGACACACCTCACTTTGCCAATGCCTTCCTGAGGACAACATTTCGAAAGGATATGTCCAATAAAACAATAAAGATCCCCCCCCCCCCCCCCCCCCCCCCCAAAAAAAAAAAAAAAAAAAAAAAAAAAAAAAAAGTTTAACAGATCTACACAGAAGTAAAAAAATTGCACCTACAGGACGGAAGCATGCTCAACCACATTTATCTGTATGAAGTTCCCTACTCATCCAACCCCTCACCCTCCAGCCAACTATGTACATACATATTATTATTATTATGGACTTTTTCGACACCTCTCCTTTCGTTTGAGAACCACAAAGAGCTTCTTCCACATCAACCTTGAAACATCTGATGTAGCTTTTAGCAGAAAACTATCACACAAGTCAGTTTCAAAGGGAGGTGACTTGCAGGCGAAAAACTGAAACAAATTTGTAATTAAAAAAAAAAAAAAAAAAAAAAAAAAAAAAAAAAAAAAACTGAGTCCGCCAGACAACAGGGACAAGACGAATTATAAGACAACGCACGACGCGTTTCGACCTTTTAGATCTTCTTCAGGCAAGATAAACAACATTCAGGAAACAGTCGAGCAGTCACTTACCTTCTTGATTCAACGTCCGTCTTGAGCCGAATTTGAGAAGACAAGTGATTGCTCGTTCTTCGTTTCCATTGCCCTGAATAATGTTTAGTTTACCTAAGGTAAGGTGAGGTAATGTTGCTTATAGCCCAGCCGACCACAAAGGGCCACATCAGGGCTGTCACCACGTTAAAATCAACTCACAAGTCAGTCACTCACACAATTCTTTAAAATACATCTTCTAAAAACCCATACCCGAAGAAGACTCAAGAAGTCGAAACGCGTCGTGTTTTGTCTTGTAATTTGTTTGTATCTGTTGTTTGGTGGACTCATAATTCCTTTTAAAAATCATCATCACACAACAATCATTATCTACACCAGTCACTTGCTATTAAAAAAAGAGAGTGCTTGGAAGGATGGACACTTGGACTAATTTTGCGTGGAAACAATGCCATTGTTATGTGACGTACACCTGCAGTAAAGGCAACGCTGAAAGAAGGCTGGAATATCCCAGTGTATCCTCACCGCAGTAAGGGCAGCGCTGAAAGAAGGCTGGAATAATATCCCAGTGTATCTCACCGCAGTAAGGGCAGCGCTGAAAGAAGGCTGGAATATCCCAGTGTATCCTCACCGCAATAAGGGCAGCGCTCAAAGAAGGCTGGAATATCCCAGTGTATCCTCACCGCAGTAAAGGCAGCGCTGAAAGAAGGCTGGAATAAAAGAAGGCTGGAGCATCCCGATGTATCCTCACCGCAGTAAAGGCAGCGCTTAAAGATGGCTGGAGCATCCCGATGTATCCTCATCGCTGCCAGTCCTCTTAGTCAACAGCTCCTGTCACCAATAGCAGATCTCAGGTAGGATTTGAGTGGTCTCTATCCCGACGGAGCGCTTACACTCCGATATTTTGATACGAAGAAAGCAGATGAGCCGGAGCACTTTGCTAAGGTTGGTTGGAGTCAAATTGGCTGTCGCAGCAGTGAATGACATCTGCAGCATTTTTTTTTTTTTCAGATTGGCTGTCGCAGCAGTGAATGACATCTGCAGCTTTTTTTTTTTTTTTTTTTTTTTTTTCTAAGTAAAAATACATACGTTCTACTTTGAACTATAAAGTTCAAATTATTCGAGAATCGAATTGTAAGCTTACAAAAGCCAGGTTTGTTCAAACTGTGTACAAGTTGCAGTTATGATTGCCATGTGACGTTCTAAGTCATACAGGCCTATGTCCCTCAATAATGTATGAAAGGTTTATAAATAATATGGCTGCGCATTCTGCAGCTGGTGTTAGTATTGCGCCCTTCATTGTCCTGTTCATGGAGTCACTAAAGTAGCCATTTATTGATAGCCGGTTCAGTATTAATGAAGTCAGAGTGACCTCCCGTCCAAAGACTGACAAAACAACACCCCTCAGAATTGAAGTGAAACCTATTGAATGATGCCTCCCCCCCTCCTCCCCCCCAACCACGCCCCCTCCCCTCCCCCTCCCTCCATTCACAACAATCAAGTTCAGTCCGCCTTTCGCCAGTTCTGCCTGCCCGCAGCTCTGTGGACAGATAATCTATAAAAAACGGAATGACAATATTTCAGCAGAAGAATTCTTCGGTAGTTTTTCAGCCGCCTGGTTGTCTATGCACCTACTTGTCAGCAAACCTCGAAAGCTTAATGTACTCCTGAGTCATCACGGGTGGCGACAAAATCAGTATTTTCAAACCAGATACGAAATGCTGCC
>JADBJO010001218.1:194448-204448 GCA_016801955.1 Conus betulinus | reverse complement strand
AGTGCTGTTCCAGCGACTGCAGTGTCCGTATTTAGTTGAATTCTCAAATAGCACAAGTTCCGATATCGTTCAGACAGCACAATGGTTTCCTGCCAAAAGTAGACGACGGTATCCAGTTTCTTCTCTCGATTTAAGGTCACGTTAATACTAAGACAACGTGCCAAGAACTGTCATACAACAATGTAAGTGTTGGCAAAATTCAAGAACTTTGCAGTGAATGTGTTAAACCAGTGAAATTGCCAAGCTGGACTGGAAAAATTATTCTCCAAACTGAGGGAAGTAATCGTCATACTTGGCTTGTGGGCTTCTTCCACTACTTTTACACCCGTGAAATTTATGGGACTGCTGGTCTCCCGGGACGTTGAGTCAGCTCTGAAGAAGGAAAGCTCCACCAAGCCAGCTCCAACAGTTTTTGAGGTCAGTACTATCCGTTACCACTCTCACATTCCCATCTACGACACACTTAAGTTCATAAGAAGTTGCAGTTAAAACTCCGAAGTTGATAAGTTAATTTTTTCTGTGATGTGCGGAGCTCTAGTGCTCATTAATTCGAGTCATTGTAACATCAGATTTATCTTTTAGATAGTCGTTTATAACTTTCTAATCCCATGTCAAAAAAAATGGTTTAGTAATATTCAAACTGAAAGTATTTGGCAGGAGTATGTTTGGATATTTAAAAAACAAAGCCAATAAAAATGGAAAATATTGTGTTGGATTAACTTGGAATGGATTGTTATGCAATTAAGTATGGATATTTCATGGTGAATACTAGAGCATCAATAAGGTCAAAGTGTAAATTGAATAAAACTGGCACGCAAGTGTGTGCGCTGACTTCTTCAGTTTACTGCTGCTGTGTTAGCCAGCATCAATCAGCCAGTGAAGAACACCACTCATAACAAGAGGATGTCCCAAAAGAAGAGAAAGCTCTGTGATAAAACAAGCAAATGTAAACAAAAAAGAAATTCTGTTTCCCATTGGTGTCTTTATATCTCCAGCTATACCTCTTTGCCAATCTTAACTGCCCCTGGGATTGGAATACAACCAACCAGCATGGTCCCCCTTCCTTCCTCCTACAGTCCTAGACAGCTTCGATCCTGAAGGTTCTCACATCGTCAGGCTGGAAAACTCTCCTTGGATCTGAGGATTTCTGAGAAAATCACCTAATTTTCTGAGATGGGAAAAGAAAGCATCTGAGGGGAAAAAAAGTCAGCTTAAAAAAACAAACAAACAAACAAAACACTTGATCACCTTGAGTTCTTCATCTATAAAATCCAGTTATCCAAACCAGATTGTCAGGATTGTGCAATTATCTCAAAACCCACCAGCGATCGTTACGGTGTATTGCGGTGTTTTTGCATGAATTAACAGACCACTTCAGTGGCAGGCACACATGTAAGTGAACGCTATTTCTTCAGCCGTTTTTTTTGTGGTTGTGCATCATGCATAGCCTTCAGCTTTGGAAAAAAATAGGATGTCTTGGCTTGCATACATGTCACAAATCGAAAATCAAGACGAGACATTTGAGGCCAGACTGAAGAGACTTAAAAGTGAGCAGTTTTGATCAGCCGTTCTCGATGTGTTTTAAGAAAGTGAAGAAGCCAGGAATGACATGTTCTTGTTTTTTTTCATTTTGTTGAAAAGAGCTGTGTTAGTTGAGATTTTAACAGCAGTCTTTGAAACACATGCACTGCAAGAAGTATGGTGATGAGCGTTGGACTGCAGTTAGAGCAGACAGGAGTTCTCAAACAGACTGAATTTGAATTTTTTTTTTAACCCCCATCCCCTTTTTTTTATGAACAAGCATGGATTTTATTTTGAAAGGTATGGCACTGACAGTCCAGATAAGTGTTGTACATATGCACCCCTGTGGTGGGTTTGGCTAGTACAAGTACAAACAGCAAGAAATGAGATGCACAAAGTCACAAAGATTGTGTTCACACTTAAGGACACTTGTTCTTTCATTACCAAGTTGAAGCAAACTGATTTTTAAAACAGAAATTCATGTAAGTGTCCATGCCTCTGTGTGTGTGTGCGTGTGTGTGTGTGTGTGTGTGTGTGTGTGTGTGTGTGTGTGTGTGTGTGTGTAACAATAACAATAACAATAACAAACAATAACAATAACAATACAATATGTTTAATTCAGTCTTTTCAAGGCCATTTAACCCATATGGACAAAAAAGAGATACCGAATATTACAATGCAGCAATTGAGAAGTCTTTTTACAGGAAACTATTCATGTAGGACATATCAATTATCATAAACAAAATGTATACAAGGTTTTTAATAATGATAATTCATTTCAAGGGATATCTATTGACATTATCTGTTTTAGGCACGTTAACAGTTCTACAAAGCATGTGCAAATATATATTTTCTTAGATTTACACATGACTCCTGAAATAGAATTCACTGTTTCTGAACATTATTTCGTATTTTCAAACATTCAGTCACAAAAATGGCGGTCTTTAGTGATAATTTTCCTTTAACTTTAGTATTAAGAGTTGCAATTTTGTTGTGGAAGGAAAACGATAATAGAAAGGAGGTATATATTTATGCCGTAACAGTGTATACCTTGGGCATTTCAAAAGGAAATGGGTCAAAATAGATCTTCAACATGATTTCCTTCACATTGTTTACAAAAACAGTCTGTAGATAGTTTGCCCGAATCGAGGTACGCTATTATTAGTATTAAGAGCAACACTGTTACTTCTCAGTAAACATATTGCACGTCTATATTTAACATTATCCAGATCTGAAATATATGTCGCTTTAACAATCTCAGGGTGATATAAAACATAATCCCCCACTGAGGAAACTGCCTCGTGCCAGTTTTGGCGATATATATCTTGTAGTAGTTGTAGTCTAGCTTTAAACGATATCAAAAACAGATTAATATTACCTGGATTTTGCATTTCCCACACTATACCAAAACCATACATGTGTACACAGAATATTTCTTATGTTTGTGACCCAGTTTTTTCGACCAGCTCTGTCTTGATTTAACAACATTTTATAACATTGCTTAGGATATCTATGATCAGCTAAATGTAGAATTCTACACCAGTATTTTATATCTGTACGTAAATATCATCAATAAAAATGGGAAATCTACCACATTCTCCAAGAACTATCTTATTCTAACATCTCGTCCAACTCCAGTATATCATTTTGCAAATTTTTTTTGTACCCTTTCAATCACCTCATAACTTTTATAACCCCAAATCTCTGACCCATACAACAAAATCAGTTTTACTTTCATGTCAAATTTAAAACTAAAGACAGTTACGGTTGGAATGGTTTCAAGTTTAAAGTATAGTATAACCTTTTTATACCTGCTACTGCTCTTAATGCTTTACTGCTCAAGTTTTCTACACATTTTGTCCAGTTTAGTGTTGAAGAGAAATTAATAGATAGATAGCAATAAGATGATACAACTTTTATCTCCTTTTGGTCAAAGTTCCATTTTTCACTCTTCTTAATAAAACCACCATTTCTGAAAGCAATAACTTTTGTCTTATCCATATTCACTGACAATCCCCATTTTTGACAATACTTTTCTAAACAGCCGATTTTTCTTTGAAGGTCCATAACATTATCCGAGACAAAAACAATATCATCAGCATACATTAGTGAAACAATTCCAAATGTGTCTGCAAAAATATCAACTCCTCTTGCCCTACAATTTAACAATTCTGTCTGAAGTTCTGAAGGAAATATAGAAAACAGCAGAGGACTTAAAACACATCCTTGTCTCACACCTGAAATACATTCAAAGTATTCTGTTATCTTATTTCCAACGCACACTGCTGCTTTCACCTTTTTATACATGTATAGCTTTTAGAGTGCTAAAGATCTTACCATGAATACCTTTAGATAATAACAAATATAACATCTTTTCTCTATGAATACAATCAAAAGCTTTGGAAAAATCTACAAACAATCCATAAAATCGACCTCCTGATTTAGTTAAATATTTTTGGACCAATGATTGGAGTGTGAAAATGTTGTCTGTTGTACTATAGCCTTTACGAAAGCCAGCTTGTGCTTCGGGTATACTATTACACAGTATTAGTCTCTTCACAAAATCTTGTCAGCCTCTCATTAATTATTAAGCTGTTACTAATGACATTAAGTAATGAGATACCTCTATAATTAGTTACTGATTTTCAACTGCCTTTTTTGTGCAAAGGTATATATATATATATATATATATACAGCCTTTGTCCAGCTCTCAGGATACTCTCACACTTTCAAATACTCTGTTAAATAAAGGACATAAAAATTCAACTATGTTATCCTTTTTATGAAAGAAGAAGTCTGTAGGGAGACCATCAGGTCCTGGAGCTTTCCCTTTTTGCATTTTATTAATTGCTGTATCTCTTCTTCAGAAATCCTATCATCAAACTCAAATGTTAAACATTCATCACATGCATTTACTTCATGCTTTTCAAGTTTGTCTTTTAACCTCTGTTAAGAAATCAGTATGATCAGCCATTTCTGAATTGAATATGGATTGGAAATACTGGAACCCACTCGTTTAGAGAAATGGAAGAAGCATAATTTCTTGGAATTGTCAATGATCTAATTTTTTTTCCAGAAACATTTAGAATTAACTTCCTGACAAGCTGACTATGTAGCTCATTTACAATTTTTACGTTTTCTTGTTTTTTTGTTTAGATTCGCATCTGTGCTCTTTGAAAGCTTTCTTGCTATCTAAATAGTTGTTCAGATCTTCATGTTGATTTGTCATTCTAAATTGTTTCAGTAGTTTATATTTATCTTGTTTCGCTTGTTCACGTTCATAATTCCACCAGGGTGGCTGTGAGCTTGACTCATGAATCCTTTGTTTTGCTTTCATGTTCTCAGCTGCCGTTTGCACGAATGAAATAATACATTCTGACGCTGAATCAACATCTATTTCCAAAGCATTGTGAAAACGTGTAAATACAGAATTTGCATTTTCTTGGATATATTCAGTATAATTTGCTGAGTACTGGTTCATTATAAATATATCTGACTTTATCTTCAAGGGCAATGTCTTCAGTACCATCAAAATGTATTTTTTTTTCATAAAAATCTAATATCGATACAATTGGAAAATGAGCTGATTCACTTCTATTCAGAACAAACATGTCAGTGATTTTATCAATGGCATTGAACATATAAAGTAGTCCACCACACTCATACCCCTATTTGCAGTACATGTTATTTCTCCCTCCGAGTCACCAGTTTTGCAACCATTTACAATAAATCTATAGGCTATATTCTTTCAAAACGTCCAAAAGCTTCCGTCCAAATTCATTTGAAATTGTATCTTTAGATTTTCTTTCTTTATATGATTTGTCCGTTCCCATCGAAAACTCGTCAATAAATTATTAACGGTTGCACATGTTTACTTTGGAACATTCCTTCAAGATCGGAAAGACTACCCATCCGTGCATTGAAATCTCCAGATAAAATTAAAGGCAGATCAGGAAAATTTTGCGAGATTTCTTCAATGTTACTCTCCAAATATTCAATGCCCGTTTGATTATCTTCACCATAAATAGTAGAATTTTTCTGGAGCGATATATAAAGCTAGCAATGAAATCAAATGAAAAACCAAAAAGACAATTTTCAAATTTGAGAAAAACCTTATCCTCTATATGTTCAAGTGTTCGTGTCACCCCGTGGCTGAACAGTTTCTCAACACAACCAACCAGCCCCCCCCCCTTTTAAACATTTTGATCTTGGAGAAAAATACACATTATAGTCAGAAATAGCATTTTCAGTATCTTCTTTTTTACAAGACCAAATTTCAGAGAGACAAAAAATACAAAATTGTTTACAAAAAATCAGTGAAGGATTTACTCTTCAACTTATTCCTTAGACCTTGAACATTCCACGCCATAAATTTAAGGTTGCAGTTAGATTGGTCTCGTTCACACTGTTCTGTCTTCTCTTCACAGTTTTTATGAAGATCTTCAGAAGTATCACCAATTTTCTTTGTGCAGTCAGTGTAACTTTCATTATCCTTTATTACACTTTTATCTGAAGAACATGTGTACTGATTATTCTGTTTATGACTGTATGACTGAATATTTTTGTCAATTCTACGTGTGACATTAGTTCCATCAAATACATGTTGTCACTGATCATGTTTTTCATTTGTTCGTTTACAGTTTTTGAAATATTTATTACAATATTGAACTTTTGAGCGTGGACTTAATTTTTTCCGGAGTGGTTAGTATTATCAGAGGTGTCAAAAAGATATCCTTTCTTTTCCTCCGATTCTCTCCAGTACTGGAAAGTCTGCTGTTGGCCGGCCCTTCATCTCCGTCCTCGTTCCTCAAGTTGATTTCTCTCGCTGTCATAGGAGTAGGTCTTCCCCTCACCACAAGAGAGTCAAACTTCAGGTGCGCTTTTTCCCATTTCTTCTTGGTGTCTTTGAGAAAAAAAGTAGCAGCTGGTGTCGTTTCGTTTCTCTCATTCTTGGAGTAAAATCTTCCGACACAAATAGGTTTGGATGATTCTTCAGCTTGGCACGTTCCGAGAAACACAGCTTCTTTTTGTTTGTAGCTGCTGAAGAGAACGATAATGGAGTGAGGGGCTTTACCTCCTCTCAGTCTGTGAGCACGTTCTATCTTCACTTCGTCTCTGGACCCCCATCGTGTCTTTTATCACACTTTTCACTGCCTCTTCACAGTCATTCCAGGTTTCAGTATGTCCGTCCGGTTGGGGAATTCCGTGAAAGAGTAGATTGTTTCTTCGATTTCTTCCTTCCATGTCATCCATCTTCTCTTCTAGCTGGATAATTCGCTCCTTCAGTTCTCTTTATTCTCTTTCATGACTGATTCGAACTGGTCATTAACTTTGCTGTTCAACATGTCCATTTTGCTATCCATAGAGTTCATTTTCTCTGTCATTTCTCGCAGCATTTTCATCACATCGGAAATGTTGCCATCCTTGACGTTTTTCCGTTGTCATTAGTTCGGGGTGCGTAGTCGAAGGACTGTCTGTGTTGGAAATCTTGGCTTGACGCAGGTTTTGCTTGTTTTGCTTGGTGCCAGGTCCAGGATGCGGCTCAACGCCGCCTATCAACAACAACACGAGTAGCGTGGAAAAGGCAATGGCAGCAGAGTAACTGTTCATTTTCAATCCTTTCACAGGTTTTGCTGCTTTCTTTCTCTCGTTCTTCTTGTCAGTAGAGTGTTCAACACAAAAGCGAAGTGTCCAATTCTTGCCCGATAAAGGTTGACTTCACAACCCATCGTTCGCATGACAGAACTGGTTTTACTTGCAAGTGTGACAGCGACGAGAGCTCAGCAGAAACATGTCTGTTCAGTTCGACGGTCAAGGGACTTCGGTGTGTTCTGTGTGTGTGTGTGTGTGTGTGCCACAAAAGGGTCTTAAAAAAACTGCTTAGATTCCAGTTTTTGGGCCAGGGCACTCCCCCCCCCCCCCCCCCCCCCCCCCCCCCCCCCCCCCCCCCCCCCCCCCCCCCGCATTGGACCATCCTCCAGGATGTGCCTCTGGACCCCTCTGGAGGTTAGGTGGCCTCTGGACTCGAGCCTTTTACAGAGGTTTTCCAAGTCAATGTTCTTCAGCCTCATCCTGCGTTTTAAAAGTTAACTCCATCATTGTTATGTTGATATCAGAATTCAACAGAATGGTGTTTTTGCAGAACTTTTAACATTTAACAGGAGGTGTATGTCCGTGTCATTTTCTGCACACAACTATAAGTACCATTTGAATCCAGTGCCCATACATCATCTGATGTATAAATCATGGTCACATTGACTACCAAGCTTCTATAAAAGTTGTTTTTTTAGATCATTAAAAATGATAGATCTGTTGAACAGTGTTTCAACAAGAGGTATGTGTTACAAGGCATATCTCCCTCTGTTATGAAATTTAGAAGTTAACCAGTATATATTGTTGGTTTTATTCATTATAAAAGCAGAAAATGTCAGATTCTTGTAATAATTACTGAGAATAGTCTATGCTTGCCCATGAATGACAGGAGGTATGCCATACATGTACTATGCACTGTAAGTTTACTTAAACATTTTCGTTTGTTTTCAGTAGACCACTGAAATTTAAGTGCCAGACTTAAGAAACTGATCTACTAGTTTAAAAAGAAAAACGCAACCTGAAAATTCTGCAATTCAAATGGTCCTAACTTTTGGCATTTACTTTGTAGTTGCATAGTACTTACCGGCAGATGGTATCAATATCAAGAAGTAGCAGAACTGACCATTCTACTTTTTCTAGTCATTTAACTCGCTGGAATCAGAAACTTGAGAAAGTCCCAAATATCTGTAAGATAATGCTTACCACCCATGAGTTGGTCACAGACAATGAAACATCACTGAAATTGTTAGAGATTGCAAAATTTATGCATGATACACTGAGCAGAGTTCCTTTGGATGTCTGGAGTTCTGAATTGGCCACAGTCATGTAAATGGGACTAAAAACAGTAATGGACAGTTTTCTGTCATTGTCGGTCCATATACTCACACTTGACACATGAACTGAGGACACTTTCCAGCTGTTTATGTTGAATATAGTTATAAACGCTTTTTATTCATGCCATAACAGCTGTCTTCAGTTCAGTTAGCAGGTGTATTTAAGGATCATGAGAATGATTTGTTTGGTCATCTTTGATGGTTGGCCTGTAACAAAATGAATGGTGACACTAACACTGTAACAGATGGATGAATATTATGTCAATCTGTAACTAGTCAGATAGCTTTGAATTAAATGTTAACATTTCAGAATGTCAAGCTGAGTAGCTCTGCTGTGATAGAGTGATAAACACACGTAGTGAGTAAGAGACATAGATATACACACATACACACATACACACACACACACACGCACACACACACACACACACACACACACACACACACACACACACACACACAGAGCACACATACACACACACATACACACACACACACACACACACACACACACACACACGCACGCACACACACACACACACACACACACACACACACACACACACACACACACACACACACACACACACACTCACACACACACACACAGCTCACACACACACACACACACACACACACACACACACACACACACACACACACACACACACACACACACACACACACACACACACACACACACACACACACACACACACACACACACACACACACACACACACACACACACACACACACATACAGAGAAAAACACACTCACACAGACACGCACGTGTGCACACACACACAGACGCACAGTCACACGCAGACGCATGCATGCATGCACACACACAGAGTCACACGCACATGTACTGTACATCGGCCCCTATACGGCCTCCACATACACCCCTGATATGACCCTTTGCAGTCGGCTGGGCTATAAGCAACATTACATTACCTTACCTTGACCTCATAGGAACTGGCACAGATGTGTAGCTCTGCTTTGATAGACATAGAGTGATAAACACACATAGTCTCACACACACACACACACACACACACACACACACACACACACACACACACACACACACACACACACACCTAGACATTCTGGAACACTGAGATCTGAATTCAGTACTATCTGACTACCGATTCAATACATATTCACCCATCTGTTAGCATCATGCACTCAGGCATATGCACAGCGACCCTGTTATCTGGCTTCACATACGAACCGACACTGTAAGGCCAAGTTGTGAACATACATTTCCAAGTAGGTTTAAACTGTTTTTTTTTTTTTTTTCTTTTTTTTTTTTTTTAATTTGCTTTTTTTTTTTTTTTTTTTAAATGTGCTGGATGTTACTGGTGAAGCATAACAACTTTACCTAGTAGTACAAGTATGCACTCAAATTTCAGCTGTTGAGAGGACAAAAAAACATTAAGTCAATGTCCAGATAATGGGAGAGGTCTACTAACGAGAAAGTGATTTATAAAATATGTTTAATGACTCCTGGGATAAAGCAGTTGTAGCCTGGCAAATCACAGTAGCT
>JADBJO010001218.1:184448-189448 GCA_016801955.1 Conus betulinus | reverse complement strand
CCGGCTTACCACCACCGCCCCTGATGGAAACCCCCCTGCCCATTTCCATCCCCATTTCAAGGCAGTGGGTTTGTGTCTGGGAGTGCCCCCCAAAGGTTCCGCTCTCCGCACCAAGCTCTCAGTCTTGAGGATGTGTCCAATTACGAGCTGTCCAGAAGGAAGTCGTGGTCCCCGCCGTTGCTACGGCAGAACACGGCGATGTACCATGGGGGGCAGAAGAGCATGCGCAGCTGCTACAGCAGCAGCACTGTGGACTGGGAAGTCACCCCACCCAGCCAGATGGGGGCCAATCCCCATGCCTACCTGCAAGCTCCTCCGCAGGGCTACAGACAAAGTCATCTGCATCCAATCCATGTGCAGAGTCGGCCCCAAGGTCATGGGCAAGGTCATCACCAAGGTCATATGCAGAGCCACTCGGAAGTTCTTGGAGGGCGCGGTGAGGCAGCAGAGAATCTGCCTCCACGTTTAGCCCTGTTAGCGGTGTTCCGCCCGAGGTGAGCAGTGAACAGTTTTACTTGAAATAATTCATGCAAAAATTTGTTTGCTTCATCTGTGAATAAAGATTAATTATCATATGTATTTGTTTAGAGGAATATTACCTAAAATTTAGTGAAAATAATGTTACTAAGTGAGTGTTTAATTACATGTATGTGTGTGTGCTTTACTGGTGGCATGCAATGCAATACATACATATAGTTTTACTGCTGTCTGTTCATTGTTTCTACTGTGTTTTTTAAAATATGCTCATTGGTTGATTAAGTTCTGTCTGATTTTTGACATGCATACACGGCCAGTCGTCTGACCTGCAGCCCTATAATATACATGTAATATGTATACAATACTTAAATTTAGTAATATACATTCATCTGTTCTGTGTTGATAAAATGTGCATAAAGAAAAATGTAAACAAAATCCTATGAATTACAACAAAGGTTTATCTGCGTTTGTTTTGCAAGGATATGGTATCAGACTTTTTTCTTTCGAAAAATTCTGTTTGTTTATTTATAATGTGTTCTGTGCCATGTACAGAAGCTGTAAAGAATCGTGATCTGTCAATCGCCTTCAGCTGTTCAAGCCATTGTTTAGTCAGAATGTATTCTGTATCATGTACAGAAGCTTAGCAGAAATCTGATCCGTCCAATCGCCTTCAAGCCAGCGTACACCCCGTCCTCCTCTGAAGATGTGTTCACAGTGTGGAGAGGACCTCTCCGGTTGTGTCTGCGCTGGGTTCCCAGCATCGTCACAGTACCTGTTGCACAACACCTCACACTACTCTGCCCAGCATGCTTCTGCAGATCCCTTGTGCCCCAGTCACCCAGCGTACGCTCTGTCGACCAGTCCTCTGTTCACAGCATGGGACATGGCAGTCATAGGTCAGCTTCATTTTTTCTCTGGGGGGGAAGGGGTGGGGGAGGATGGTGGTGGTGGTGAGCAGCATGTTTTGCTTCTGTGTTAAATTAGCCTTCTGGTATGTTATGGATAAGTCTTCCAGCTGCCTTGTAAATTTTCAGTTTGATAACTACCTAGATGTACTGCAACTTTCTGGAGGCATCTCAAGATTTATCGGAATGTGGAGCACATCCCTTTGTTCTTAAGAAAAGTGTTTATCCATCATTAAAACATTTCAAAACTGTTACTGCAGCCTCATCCTCTGTGTACAAAACTACAGCTGACACTGACAGAGCTGCCAACTACAACAAATGTCTGTATTTTAGTACTTGAATTGATTGCCTGCTAAGGAGATACGCATTCGTCAAAACCATGATGAAACAGAATTTTCAACTATCATTCTTACTGCATAGGTCACCCATGTCACTGGCTCTGAAACAAGTATGTCTGGAATTGAAAAGAATTATTTGTGAGTCTGCCAAACAAACGGGACAAATAAATTACCAGACAAAACACGATGTGTTTCGACCTCTTAGGTCTTCTTCAGGGTAGACGAAGAAAATTCAGGACAATGAAAAGGAAGAACAAGCGTTCACTTATCTTCACTTGATTCAGCTTCCACCTGCAATCAGCTCACTTTGAAACTAAGACCATCTGGATCAAACTGATCTTGCAGATTAATTTTTTTTTCACCAGTCATTAAGCAGAAAGAGAACCTTTTAGTCATGTGTGTGCTTAGAAAATGTTGACATGAAAAAGCAGTGATAAGGAAGGGGAACCCAGTTTGAAGGTTTCAAATCCAGCAGTTTCAAATTGAGTCAAAGTCGAAGTATCTGCGTATCATGGCTTTCATGTGTAGTGAGTTCGGTTCTGTTTGCTGTCCTAAGATCTGTTTACATTTTTCAAGCCAACCAGTAATTTTTTTTTTTCCTTCCATGCTGGTTTTATAATATTGGAATTATCATTTAGGCACTTGATTTGTAAACCTGCTTCTTTTTCACATTGGTACCTGCTTGACATAATTGAAAGTTGGCCCATCATTTGTGAAATTGATGCCTGTGTTCATTAGCAAAAGATAATTTGGCTCCTGATACTTAAGAACAAAGTTTTGGTGGTCAGTAGCAGCTAATAAGAAAATTAACAAAAAAAAAAAAAAAAGTAGGAGAAGCAGTTGTCTGTGGTTGTGAAACTTATAAGTACACATGTTAAACTATATACTCTTCAGTGTTTCGCATACAAAAAAAATGAGTGAATTGTTAGAATGGTTTTTGTTGATTGCATGAGGGATTGGTGAAGTGATAGAATGATTTATTGATTGCATGATTATGAACTGGGTGATTGATTTAAATCATGTCCATGTCTACATGCATGTGCGTTTGTCACTATTATCAGTATATATGTGCATGCATCTGTGCCTTGGTGCATGATTTTGGGTATATTTGTGTGAAAGCAAACTTCTTTTGACAACTACAACAAGAGGGTAGTTGTTCTGATTGAGTGAATGGTTTTGAAAGTTGGAAGCAGAAGGTTAAGTATAGACAGGAGCAAGATTAATTCAAAATGTTTACGCTGAAGCAGGGGTAACTAACAGAATTGGCAATTACTTATTACTGATTTGAAAACGTCTGCATACAGATCAACAGGATACGGCAGTGAACCCGTATACCTTGCCGACGACTCACCAGGAGTGAATGTGGACTACAGCCCCCCGCAAGGCCTCAGCTGCTGGGTCAGAGGTTGGAGGTCAGACCCCCTCCCCAAGTGACAGTGGTGTGGGAGAACTGGAAGCCATGCTGAAAGAGCGGGAGGCAGAGATATTCACCTTACGCCAGGTCATGGATCGCAACGAGCGTGCCATCTTTCAGGTGAGCTATCAGGGAGTTGGCCTTCTTTCAGGTAAGTGCTGGGTGTATGCTTCATTTTTGCGGGTGGATTATTGAGGAGTTTACTTTTTTCAGGTAGCGTCATGTGTGTGTGTGTGTGTGTGTGTGTGTGTGTGTGTGTGTGTGTGTGTGTGTGTGTGTGTGTGTGTGTGATTTTCAAGTAGACTGTGAAGATGCCAACTTTCAGGTAAACTATGAGCATGTTATTTCTCGGGCAGCAGATTGTATCGATTCTATAGGAGTGTCATCATTCAGGTAAGGCCCTTAAAAAAAAAACCTATAGTTGTGGTAATGGTAACCTGAGGGACCCAACTTTTTTCTGTTGAACATAAACTTTTTTCTTGATGATTGAAAGGAAAAAAAAAAAAAAAAAAAAAATATTTCAAGAGAAAATGAAAAGCTGCCATCCAGTGTGTGCTGAGCCATTGAAACCTAAAGGGGAAAGTAATTGTGTGATCTGTAGTAGCTGAACGGGTGAAAAATGGTATCTGCTGCACGCACAGTGTCTGAATAAAAACTGTGTGTGTTGTGTGTGACTACTTTTCCATTAGTTGGTGGAAATATTGAAAAACTGCGAGAGAATGAAAAAAAAAAAGAAATCAGCAGAACGACAACAACAAATTCCCATGGAATCTGCAAAGTGCAGTCCTGTTTTCAGCTCTCTAGCAGATGAATACTAACATCACCAGTCATGCAGGGTACAGTGGAAAGTGGAGGCTCCAGAAACACATAGAAGCAGCCCTAAACTGACCATGTTAAAAGCTGGAATATTTGCAACACCTCGGCCTTCTGGCCCATACCTGAAGACATACCACCAAAGTCTTCATCATAGTACATGTGACCTACTGTCAGTGGAAAAATGATGATGATAGAATAATGGTGACATCATTAAACACTTTCAATACTCCAGGTCACTTGTGGCTGACCTGCATGAATAGAAGGGGTGCATCACTTACAATTAAATATCTCAAAAGCTGTTGAACTGAAAAGCAAATTCACATGTTTATTGCCTAATGATTTCGCAGTAGTACAACAGAATTAACATTTCAAGTAATACGATGCACTTTTCATACTTTGATGGTTTGACAAACTGAAACACTATTGCGTTTACTACATGAGCTGTAGACAGTGTTCTTCACTTCAACTCTTAATATCTCAGACACTGTATTATTATTAGTGTATACATACCAAGAGACAAAAAATTTTGTGTAGTTATTGCACATAATTGTTGTTTTGGAAACATACTAAAATTCCCATTAATATGAAGCACCGTCATGCTTTTGATACTATGATAAACGCTGAACATTTTAATTCTTCCATAGTTCTGTGTTTGACTGAAAGCAGCAGAAAAAACAGGCTAAAAAAAACAGGCTAAAAAAAATTTTATTTTAATTCTGCCATAGTTCTGTGTTTGACTGAAAGCAGCAGAAACAGGCTAAAAAAAAGCAGCAGAAACAGGCATTTTAATTCTTCCATAGTTCTGTGTTTGACTGAAAGCACTGAAAGCAGCAGAAACAGGTTAAAAAAACATTTTAAATTCTGCCATAGTTCTGTGTTTGACTGAAAGCAGCAGAAACAGGCTAAAAAAAAACCATTTTAATTCTTCCATAGTTCTGTGTTTGACTGAAAGCAGCAGAAACAGGCTAAAAAAACATTTTAATTCTGTCCATAGTTTTTAATGTGTTTGACTGAAAGCAGCAGAAACAGGCTAAATCCAAAGACTGAAAG
>JADBJO010001218.1:134448-179448 GCA_016801955.1 Conus betulinus | reverse complement strand
GTGCGTGCATCATGTACAGGTGTGTATGCTGTGAATAAATTATCCAGTCATTTGAATCTGGCTTTTTAAATGGTCTTGTAATTTTGTAAATTGATATATTTACTGAAGTGTAAACTTGTACAAAAAAAAATGTATATTTTAGCTTTAAAAATGGCAGTTGGTTGTGCAGTCAAACGTAACTTTGCAGTTCACCAAAATGTGTAGTGTGCAATTGTTTTACAAGATGTATAAGCTGAACGCTGGTTTGCCCCCTTTCAGGCAGATGGAAGCAGTTGATAACTTAAGTATGTAAATCTGATACATTGAGAGAAGATGGTGAACATGAAGGGATGGAAGATTCTGTCTCATCAACTATGATCAAGTTGTATGCACCGCAGCATATTATGACTGAACATTGGGGATGTTATACTCTTTTGATGATCATCCCCAGAAATGTAGTAAATATGACACCTGAGTGCTTCTCTATTTTTCTGTATCATGGGTATGGACAGGTCTCATAAGCAGTTAAAAAAAAAAAAAAAAAAAGTCCACAAGGCGCTGCATACATGTTGAATGTGACTTTGGTGTCGGTTTTTGTAATTTTCACTTGCCAGAATTTGGATGTCATTTTCAGATTCCTTTGATATTTTTTTCCTTATAAGATTTTTGACAAACTGAAAATTTTGAATGTTATGATTGAAACACAATGAAAGATTCACTCCTGTTCATGTTCATGTCAGTCATCGTCCTCACCCTGTGAATGTTGATGTCACAAGGAGGAGGCAGTGGTGTATAACACTACTGATAGCAGGAAGGGAATGGTGCTGAGTGAATTAAGGCCGCGACCTGCAAAGTTTTGTGCACTTCCATTTTACTGTCTCTACTGGTTTGACTTGTGCAACAAGAGAACAAACAATCTTTCTTCCTGTGTGTGAATGATACTATGAAATATTCATTGACTTGTTCCTGTACACAGGAGCTCATGGCTGTACAATTGTTTTTTTGTAAACAAACAGTTAGAAAAAGAAGATGGTGAAATAGAGCAAGTGTTCAAGGTTTGTAGTTTAAAGAGATTCAGTCTGGAGGGAGATGGTGATACCTCATATGCCTCCCTTTTCCCTACCTGCCCCCATTCAAACACACTTTTTTCAAGTCCAGAAAACAAATGAAAAGGTTTCCAGTAAAATGGCCGGTCATGCATGTAGCAGCAGTGCCAGCCATTGACTCTAAATATAAGAAATGTTGGTTGCTTCTATAGAGCATGCCATGAAATTCATGCAAGAAATAGTTTGGAAACTGATTTCTCATAAAATTACGTCAGCCATCAACAGTAAACATTATGCTAAATGGTTGTCCTGGCTTGATATGTTGGTTGGCAGCTTGCATGGGCGTGACATGACCGGTTCCTAAATAACAAGCATGTGCTGTAAACTGCTTGTATTTTTCATCACCATGGTGATGGTAGCAAGTGCTTTCCCATGAAGGCATTTGCACTTGAGTACCTCGGTCTTTTGCTGCACTGATCACAACTTGTCTGTTTGCTTCATTTTTCTCTGCATTTTTTTTTTTTTTGTTCCAGTGGTGAAAAAAAGGGTTGGGTGGTGGCAAATTTTTTTTTGGATGAGTCAGGTGACTGGAAACAACCAACCTTTTTTTTTTGGCCTTAACATGTGACCCCCAACCCACTCCGTCTTTTTCCTTTTCCCATTCCCCGCTGTAGTCTGATACAAATGACAGACAATCCATCATCATTGAACCATGATGTAGACTGCGCAGCAATGTATGTGAGTGGTGCCTTGACCCATGATATTTGAGTATAACGGAACAGCCATGTTGCTCACGATGTCTTTATACATGTTTCACATCCTACATATCACAGTGTATGCTGACAGAGGGTGCTAACCAGAGATACTCTGCTCTTGTGTCACATGTCCATGTTCAGATACACTCCTAGTGTTGTCCTCAGCCCTAACAGGACTCTTAGAATTTAGAACCTTAAGGAATAAAAGATCAATAGCTTTATCTTCATCATAAATTTATAAACTCGCTCATAATTTGGATCAGGATCTGTGGAAATAATACATGTTGTTTGTGAGTCAACTCATGAGTCGACAAATGTTATGAAACTGAAAGCTGACACAGGTGAACGACTTACTTTTAATTAGGTATGATGTGAATACTAGCAGCTGATTACATGTTTTGATGTAGACTTTTTTTCATTTGAATTTTTTCACCTGGTACTCCCTGTGTGTCATATGTCCGTCCTTTTTGCCATGTGATTGTCTTGCCTGGTGTTTATTTCTGTTTTTCACCTCATTTTGCACAAACCCGTTACAGCTGGATGTGTTTTGTTGTTGGTGGATTTGCTCGTTGCTGGATTTGCTCACGTGAGCTGTTTTTGTCATGGTATAGTTAGGCAACAACATCTTAGAATAACACTGTCTTAAAGTGATACATGCTTCCCAGTAAAGCGCATCAATTTAGAGCAATGGTTATTTCCAGACTGTTTTTCTCGTCAAGCGTGTCACATGGCAAAACATGGAAACCACACAAGAGCTGCTGTGCATGCCAGACATGCGTAGAAAATAACTTTGGTCATGTTTGACTGTCTGTGGTGCTTTCTGCATAGCAGGTGACAAGGTCTTTGGCAGTGGTATGCTACTACACTTTGATGGGATTCCAAAACAACAACAACAGCTACAACAGCTACAACAACAACAGCAACAACAACAAACAGAGAAAAAAAAAGAAAAGATTCATAGACTTAGTGGTAGTTAAAAGGAATGCACACAACGTAGATCTTTAGAAATTAGAGTGAACAGTTATTTTATCAAAGGATGGTCAAGATTAGGAAGGAAAGTAAGAAACGATGGCCATTTTGCCACCATATCTATTGGTTTTCTTGTCACTGGTGTCGACCATTTTGCTTTTTTGTAGGTTAAGTCAAGTCAAAACCATGCAATAATGAAGGCAATTTCCGTTTCCATACTCTGCCATCATATTGTTGCAAAGTGAAGCGTTATTGAAAGTGCTATTGAGTCCAACTTTTAGCGCTGCATGTAAGTGGTATGCTGTAATTTGCTACACTTGAATATAAGAAAAAATCTACACGGTGTGTTTTTGAGGCCTTGGTGCTGTGTTGTTTGCGCAGACTGATCAGAAACATCTTTTATTCAAATTTGGAATGTGGTTGTCTTCTTGCTTGCCATTTGATGTTCGTAATGCAAGTAGTTAAGTCATGTGAAGATGAATGGCACTGTTCACTGGCTCATGGCTAAAATATGTTTCAGAGACACAACCTATATCAACGTTTTAGTTAACATGATGTCGCATGGATTGGAAAAAACAGAAAACACCTCTTTGTTAGTGTTCCAGCCTGAAGCACTGTTTTGAAAGTGGTGTATGATGTGTTCAAAAGTGCCTACACCTATGATTTTTTCACAGTTCCTACCAAAAATGACTGTAAACGACAGACTTCTGATTGCAGTTTGCATATTAAAGCCTACAATTTTACCTACATAAGACAATTGATTTTTTTTTTAAGATGGCTTTTTGGTTTGTTTTAGGATTGTGCATGTTTAATAAGCAACACGCACATCCATCTAGTCTTGTTTGTGTCCGGGAGTCGCATCTGAAGAAAAACATGCTCATGAACTCAGTGTCAGGGGTGTGGAGCTTATGACCAGCAGAGGACTGTTAGAAGCCAGAGGAAAGGGCTTGTAGGAATGGTTTTGCTCACTGCTTCATTGCGCCATGGGCTAGCACTGGTCTGATCTGCAGCTTTCAGCTTGTGCATGTCTTCTTCCGTAAGTTTGCTGACTGAGTAAGAACCTGACTAGGTTGACTTTGTTTTGTGATGAATGTTGAAAAGCATTTGATATTTTGTTACCTTGGTTTTGACTGTAGACAGGTTGATGTTCAAGTGTTGTAAACAGTGATAGTCGATCACTCATTCTTGCCCATGTCCTCACATTTTTTTTTTTTCTCCTGTGAGCTAGGGTGTTGCACTGTGTGTGTGTGTGTGTGTGTGTGTGTGTGTGTGTGTGTGTGTGTGTACTTATTACTAGTATGTATGCATGTGTCTGGGTGTGTGCGCGCACTTTGCATGCACTTTTACAAAAAGTAATGAAGGATGTTTGTATGTTAGGGTGGTGGTGGTGTTGAGAAAGGACATTGTGTGTGTGTGTGTGTGTGTGTGTGTGTGTGTGTGTGTGTGTGTGTGTGTGTGTGAAGTATATTATGCAAAAAGAACATGTTTGCATAGGTATGAAATTATTCGGATGTTTTTTTTGATATGGTAAGCTGGCTCCTTCATCCTTGAATTCATTTTTTTGACATTTTTGGTTGTTTTGTTCCTTCAGATTTGATCTGAATGGTCTGGATTTAAAAAAAAATTATTTCTCTTCCAGTCTGAAGTGGTCAGTGTAAATGAATGAATATTGAGTGTTTGAGCTGGTTCGGCACATCACAACTTTGTTCAGTCTGTGAGCCATTTTGATTCAGCTTTGTGAGCAGTTTGAATTGTTTATCAGCGTGACAGGATCTGTAAAGCACACAACAGAAATAGTTTTAGTGGCCATGTGTGGTCAGCTGGGTATAGTAAAAGTTAAATAATTTACAGGAAAAAGGAAATTAAAAAAAAAAAAAAAAACTAATGATTAGAAACCTGATTTACTTTTTTTGGATGGTTTTGTTTTGTTATTGAACATTTTGCTTAAAAAAAGAAAAGTTAACTATGAAGTGTAATGAACAAAATGAAGGGATTTAAACCTGGTTAAATGTGGAAACTGATCAAGTAAGTAAAAAGGTAAAAAAAAAAAAAAAAATTCTGTAGGCTATGGTTTTGTTTTTAACCCATCAGCTTCAGAACCTTTACCTCTTGTTTGTTAATACTATTCAGGAAGACTATAACAATTAACATCGTCATGATGTGATGGGGCATGGAAGTGAGGTACCAGGTGTTTGGCTTGTTGTCTTTCACATGGGACAGTGTCATTTTGTTGATATGATGCAGCTGCATTGTGCACATAGAAAAATACTGTCATTCAAATGTGTATGCACCAGTCTGCTTTAAGGAAAGTTCTGCGGTCAAGGGGTTCTCGAGAGTGGGTTAGGATGAGGATTCAAATGTTGATCATGATGAAGGGGTGTCACACACCGCATTCGCACACTCTCATTCATGAACTAGCATGCTAACTCTGTATGCATGCATCTACTCCACTCGTACAAAGGAGCACTAACGGGCTTGATTTTAGTTTTACAACATTCCCTTCCGATATAATATTCATCAAAATCAAAGTGAACAATATTAATACATTTACAACTATACATTTTCATTCTTTTCAGTTTCATTCTTTATAAATGATACAATTCGAGTCATTTAAGGTTTTTTTTTTTCTTTACACAAGTTGGACTAAAGGTTGCTGGGATAAGAATCCATCTTTCGGACTTGCCAGGGGAGACTGCTAACCATTGGCTGGATGCTGTTCAGGTGTTCTCTAGGGAGCAAGCACTACATTATGCCTTAGCAGACTTCTGTCTGCAACTACACTTTAGACCACTCACAGGTGACAGGACAATTCTGACCTCTCACAGGTCACAGGACCCAAGTCCTATGGTACCAGCCCCTCAAGGGTTGTTATGCCTGTCAGGCGATGCTACATTTCTGACCTCTCTCAGGTCACAGGACCCAAGTCCTAGTATACCAACCCCCTTAAGGTTGTTACACCTGTCAGGCGATGCTACAGACCAAACCTGGTCACAGGGAATCAAAGTCCCATTAACCCCCTGAGGGTTAACAATCCAACTCCTTACGTCTGTCTTCCTTCAAGCCATCCCCGGGTCTGATTCAACATGTCATTCACTGACTGACACCAAAGTGAGCTTCGCTCATAATCCAAACCTCGGCGTCCTGTCCAATCAGAATTGTGTTTACTTATTTGGTGTCACTCCATGACTCGATTTTTTTCACACAACTGCACAAACAGTGTGGTTCTATACCACAAGTGCAAGAAATCCACCACCAAAACCAATCAAATTATTTTTTCCCATCATCATTTCAATGCTCACATCAAATACATCCTCCTCCTCAATAACGTTCATGACGCATTCCAAACTGCTTGTCATGACAAGGGGAGGCGATAAGCATCCCACCTTGCTTTCCCCACTGTTCATGTTGGTCAGTCTGGTTCGCTCATGGTTGTCACAGACCATGTCTGAGCAACGCCCCCTTCAGTGGCCTGCATGAGAATTGTACAGTTGGCTGGACTGGTCAGTCAGGTAACCAGGTGTGCAAGCTACTGCTTGCCTGGTATGGACTGAGGTCAACTGGTTGTCTGCAGGTAGCCTTTACCTGCGTGCCAACCACCATGCACATGCTTCAGACTGGACGGTTTGACCCTGTGAACAGGAGGCATGCAGAGAACTGGTCACATCAATGATGAATGCCATCAATGTGTGTAGTTGAGCTCAGAGAAGCGAAGGCGAAGACACAACCTTTTTTCTCCCTCTCGATTTTATGATTCAGAGGACAGAAACTGTAAGTGTGTACAGACTGGTTGTGGCCTGGGTGAATAAAGAGGTGCTGTTTCCATGTGAACAGGCCGTGCCAAACAGCTGTGTGGAATGATCTAATCTTTCTCAGTGACTTCCCCATTCTTTTGCAGGGATCATGCAGTCTCCCACTGATTACTGAGAGAGAACTTGACAACAGCAGTGCAGGGTTTTAAGATGACTGATTCTGAAAAGTTGATTCAGTGGGTCTCCAGCCTTTGCTGGAGTCTGTGTCTGTGGTCCCGACTAAACTGACCCAAAGCACAGTGTCGATTATATTACATTAGTTGAATTTTGGTGTTTCATGATGATTTTAGACAGATGTGTATGTGTGGGTTGTGTGTGTATATATATATATATCTCTGTGAATGAAGCTTTTCTGTTCCATAACGACATGGTCTGTGACATGACTTGTTTTCTTTACATTGATCTCTATTGTACTGGGGACTCCCCGATACAGCGTTAGTTTACTGCTGATTGATTTGTCTTCTGTTTTACTGTAGGTGGTTTCACCTGTGGGGCATCCATTTATGCTGTCATGTTTTCCCCTCATTTATTTCTCTTAGGTCAGTATCCTTTTTGCCATTTCGTTTTCTCTATTTCTTTGCTATTGAATCCTCCCTCTTCCCTCTGGCGGCTCACATCCACCTATTTCGAATTGGATTTTTGCACCCCCGGCCCCTCTGCCGCCTCTGTCCAACCCCTTCCCACATGCATACTCAAAACATACGCACACCTTCCCAAACCCATCAGGACTCTGCTGTCTCCTTTTTCTCTCTCCTCTTCTGCCTTTGTTTTTGTTTTTTTTTTTTTTTCGCCGCCTTTTTCGCCGCCTTTCTTTTCATCATTCTATCCCTTCAGCAGTCTTCTTCTACCTGCCATTGTCGAGAGAAGCAGAAAATATGGTCGTTGCCAGTTCTGCAGTTGTGAAATTATCAGTGTGGGATACAAGAAAGTGGACTTGGCTGCGGGCAGGTTTTTTTTTTTGTTTGTCATGTTTGTCACAGGAAAAGCGCAGCATGAGGAGAGTGGTAGCCATATGGGTGATCACACAAACTTCTGTGCATTTGTTTTCTGGAATTGTTTGAGCAGTGTACTGCTGCATGATCGTGAGCTTGAGCACTGGCTGCCAATTTGAACCGAAGGTGTCACTTTGCTCTGCTAGACCTAGTTTTTGCCAAGTACAGACTGAGAAAACTGCTTGCATTATTTGATTGATCATGTGCAGCAAAGCTTGTGGACAGACTGGATCAGTGTGATGAAGCATCAACCAGTTTGGCAGCAACTTAACTGTGCGCAAACACTCCGCCTGATGTCAATGGTGTCAAATTACTGGTATCTTCTGCCTTGGGTATCTAACCTGTAGTTTTATTTACTTTTTTCTTTTTTTTTTTTCCATTTTGTCTGCTCCCTTTCTCCTAACCAGCACTGTGTGTCTTTCCTGTGTTGTTTCACATCTTCGTTTATGTCTTGGTCACCCCTATTGTCTTTCCACATTATTTCAATGTGTAAAGTGTTTTTTTCCCCTTCCGCTGTCCTTAGTTTCCCCTCCACCTGGACACTTACTGTGTTGTTCTACCCTGATGTTTATTCTGTTTTTTTTTTTTTTTTTTTTTTAATTATTAATTTACATGTGTGATGTCATGACTGCTGGGACATTGTCAACAAATTTTTTCAACATGTCTGCGTACTGTTTAACAATGTGTGGTTGTACAAATGTTTTCTGTTTTAAGCCTTTTGATAAGCATGTTGCTGGGTTCGATTTTGTCGCTGACTGGCAATGTGTGGATTTTGAGAATGAATTATTTACATGTGTATTTCTGATTTATTTTTCCATGTAAACAGAAAACTGCGTGCTTGAATCAAGATTGTCTTATTAGGAATTTGTGCTTGCAATTAGCAAACAAAACAGAAACAAAACATGTTCCATTTAAATGCTCCTGCAGACAAATTTGCAGATGTACTCAGAAATGCAATCTGGGGATTTTTTTTTTTTCTTTAAACAGGACACTTTTTTGTGAGTTATTGTTTGTTGGTTTGTTGTTGGTGTTTTAATTATTTGCACATTTTTTGCTAATGATTGCCAGTATCTTGGTCAGAAATGTTGACGAGCCAAGTCTCAGTGACAGTGGAACTGGGATTGTTGTATTGGGTGATGAGTGTCATTGTAAAGGTTGAAGTAGTTTTGATGAAAACTAACATTTTGGGAAAAGTGTTAAATTTATAGGGGGTGAATTATCGATAATGACTACTGCATAAGAAAAATTTTGACAAGGGTTGACATGACACTGACGCCGATTTCCTTTTTATGGTTGCACTAACAATGGTGACAGCTGTCATATGTAAGGGTATATTAACATTGGTGACAACTGTTGTCGGTAAGGTTTGACTTTTAACATTGGTGACAGCTGTTGTCGGTAAGGTTTGACTTTTAACATTGGTGACAGCTGTGATTTGCAAGGGTGGAATTAAACGATGGTGACAGTTGCCATTTGTAAGGCAAGATTGATGGTGGTCATTTGGTGACCGCTGTCAACTGTAGGGATGGAATTAATGTTCATGGCAACGTTTATTCCTGTGGTTGATTACTGTAGGTGTCAACTGTTGTTTATGAGGGTGAACTGAATATTGGCCATTTGGTGACAGTTGTCATTTATGAGGGATGAATTTAACAGTCAGGACAACTGTTCTAACCAGTTTTTGAGGGTTGAATGAACATAAAAGGTTCGGCCAGTTATATCATGTATTGACCTTACAGGTCTGTAAAATTTTACTCATGCGAATACGGTAGGGGTATCGGAGGTATGCCTACAGTTTCCAGCATAGATCTGTAGATGATTAATGCATGGGAAAGTCTGGGTATGTTTGTTTGCTCAACACAGCAGGGCATAGATCTGAGTGTGTGTGTATGTGTGTGTGTGTGTGTGTGTGTGTGTGTGTGTGTGCGCATGTACATGTGTATGCATGCAAGAGGGAAAGAGAGTTTTACCGAAGTTAAAGATTCATTTTGACTGTATTGCAAAATGCATTTATCAGTGCTGTGTACAGGTCTTATCTAAAAACAGTTGTAAAAAAGACTTGAAAGCATGCATGAACATTTTTACTGCCTTTATTTTGAGGAATGTGGACCTCATATTTTGATGGTTTTATATGCTTGCTTTCCTTTTTTTTTTTTTTTTGGTTTATGAAAAAAAAAGTTATAACAATTTATTATGTTTTTAACTGGCACCGGCAGACAACAAAGAATTGAGGAGGAAATGGTCAGTGGGACGGACAGACTTGTATGGTCAGCAGTCAAGGACATGAAGAAAGAGGACGATTGTGAGAGGAATACTCATGGCGAGTGGTGTGTGATAGTCATTGCTAGAGACATCTCTGTAGCCATCCTCAGGCCAGGTTCATTGTGTCTGTAGTCACTGTAGTGAAGCGTTTCAAGACATCCTCAGGTTGAGTTCATGTTGTTGATAGTCATTGTACGGAAGTCTGTACAGAAATTGAGTTGGCTGTTCTTGTAATGAGGAGTAACTCCATCCCGTCCACCCCCGCCCCTCCCCCTCCCCGGGACTCCTTGAATGTTGCGCAGTTGTGTAATTATAGACAAGAGTCAATAGTTGATATTCCAATAATTGGTAGGAATGTTTTTGATGATTCAACAATCTCTGTTGGCTTGTCCTGTAAGAGAGAAAAGAGTTAGGAGTTAGTGTCTGGTCCTTTATTCAATCACAGTACAGAAGTGACATGTTTTGACCCTGAAGTTCTTCTACAGGCAAGGCAACCTCTCAAGTGACAAACAAAACCAAAGGAACCAGAAAGGCAATGGGAGAGTGTAGACCTCTGTCAATGTGACTGCGATTCGCCCTTTGATCTAGATCCTCGCCACATTTTGTGGCTTCTCCCTTTGGCCACATTCCAGATTTCCATCAAGTGTTGTCAACATCGGTTTCATGGTTTTGTGTAATTTTTACAGACAGACGAACTGACCAGTGCTTGAGGATCAAGACATAATCATCTTAGCAGAAGTAAAACAAGAAAAAGAAGAGGAAAAATAAGAGAGAAGAAAGAGCAGTGAACTAGTTGTGTTGGATAGTGCCGTCCTACTTGCCAGCAAACAGATCACTCGTTAAGCACAACTGGATTAGCATTCTCTTCTCTCACATTTTTGTTCTTTTTTTTTTTTTTTTGATTTGTTTTGTTTTGTTACTTACGACTGTTTTGCCTATAGAAGACTTCAAGGTGAAACATGTTGCTTCCATTACAGGCGCATGTTCTTTCCATTTGTTTGGTGGTCTGCCAACATCTTGTGTTCCCTTGCGCCAGCCTTAAGTTCCTCACATTTCAGTGTACATGTTTGTGTACATGAAGACTGTAGTATTCAGTTTTCATCATAGCAAGTTTCAGACCTGTTTACCCCCAAACTGCTATTGGCATACTTTTTTTTAGTGAAATGAGCGTATTTTCTACACTGTGTGAGTGTACAGATCTTTAAAAAAAAATGTTTCATTGATTTTTTTTCAATTTTTATAAAAGTGGGGAAATGGGGGTAGTGGGGGCGGATGGCATCTTCTACTTTTTTGTAGAAGCAAGATGTTTCACCTGATATCACACAACAGAGGAATATTCCAGTTAGTATTATAGAAATAGTTTCTCCCAGCTCAAAGTACTTTCTCATGAGCGTACTTGGGCACAGATTTATGCTTTTTCACCAGTTTGTTTTTCTTCTCCATACTTCAAGGCCTGTAGTCCCTGCTATTTTTCCAAAGTATAACAATGTCAAAGACTTGCGAACAGCTAGACCAATTTAGCACGTGAGAGTTATCGAGAGTTGCATCTCTTTGGTCAAAGCACATGAAGACAACACAATGGTTACACACTACAAGTGCAGTTAGCTCTCAAGAAGTTCATTTCTCTCTTTTTTTTCCTTAACCAACATATTTCTTTTTTAGTTCTTAATAATATTCATCATACCTTCGCCAAACATGTACAAAATACAGTGTAATCATTTGGGTATTAAGTCTACAGCTCTCCACCTTTCCACTTCATCCCTCCCGAGCCCTCTTACTCGTTCCTGTAGTTGAAGGTAGAGAGGTCAGTGGACATGCCGTTAAATTCAGCAACCCCTACTGTGATGTCATGACCCATACGATAAGCACAAGATGCTAGCCGCAGACTGATTGAGCAAATGAAATTCAATGATTTCAGTCATGAATTTAATAAAATATTTGTCTAAGTGAGATATGCTGATCCAAGCACTGTGACAATGACCACAAGTTTAGCAGTTTGGCAAACATTTCCCATGCAGGATGACCACCAGATGTTAGCAGTGACCAAAAAGGGGGAAGAGCGCTTCCTCTCAGAAAAACAACAACAAAAAAAAAAATGATCTTCGCTTTGTGTCAATATACTGTTCAGATTAATCTGACAGTCGAAACATGCACCAATATAGGACACAGTCCAATGACAAGTCTGTGGTGGTTTACGGGGACGAGGTTTTAAAACCAATTCAAAATAATCACATATCATGTGGGTTGTGACATTGGAAGAGGGGTTGCTCAATTTAACAGCGTGTACATCAGCAGTTGCTTTTGCAGAATGTAGCGCTAGTTTTGCTTGCATTGAATGTAGAGTCTCTAGAGCACTGTAATTCATCTATCTACCCACCTCATCTACCAAAAGAATGAGTTTTATTTTGTCACTTTGTAAAGATTGTAGTTTTGGAGAAGAAAGAAAGAGAAAGTTAGAGTTTTAGTATTTCGATGATCTTGTACATTATTTGGACCGGTTTCTTTGAATCAAATGCTGCTGCTGCATTGATCCTTTTCACTGGCACTTCCACCAAAATGGCAAGTTTTAGTTTTTATTTCTTTGTGCATCTTTGTGTTTATTGAGTGTCTACATGATCAGAATAATATACAGACAACTGGGTGTTCATGAAATTAAAAATTTTTTTTTAAACCATGAACTCTTTTGAATCAGAAAGGCAATTCTCACCAGTTTTACATTTCCTGTTTAGTTTCACATCAAACTGTATCTCTGGCTGAATGTTGGAGATAAGAGTATTCAAAAAAAATAGACTGCAGAAGAACATTTCCTGATAATCAAATTTTTTTTTTTCATGGTGGCAAGCTTAGTAAGCCATTCACAGATTTGCGCGTTTGTTACAAAAGATTTCTTGTTCTCTTAAATGACTGTTTTGAAGTTGGTCTTAACCGTTTAGGTCTGTGAACAGATTTTTCACTGAAAACAGATTTTTAAGCAAAAAATGTTTGCTAAGTACTGATGAACAAAAGGCACTTTATCAAGCATCTTGTTTCTTTTATTCTTCGCCTGCATTCTAAATCCATAGTGGTAATGGTGTTTATGGACAAATCATTGTCATGCCCAGCAGTGCTCTCCTGTAATCCAGAAAGTTCCTAGGACCACTTTATCCAGTTTATTTTGTCATGCCAAGCAGTTGTATGCAGGAATACCAGTTGAACGCTTGTGCCAAATGATGCTATGCGGGAGCACCTCTAGCTGGTTTGTTCAAGGATAGACCATCGTCATTCTGATCTGTGCTATTCAAGAAACACATATTGCCGGTTTGTTCAAAGAAAAAGTATTGCCGTGTAGAGAAGTGCTATCGAGAAACATCTGTTGCCAGTTTCTTCAAAGAAAAAAGCGTTATCAAGCTCAGAAGTGCTGTCCAGGATCACCTGTTGTCAGTTTGTCCATGGGCAGACCATGTCATTTGAAAAAAATGCTGTCCAAGAACACATGTAGCTGGTTTGTTAAAAGGTAAAAATGTCATGCTGAGAGACAGCTATCCAAGAAAACATATAGTGGGTTTATTCAAGGAAGAAATGACATGCTGAGAGGTGTTAACCAGGAATACCTGTTGACAGTTTGTTGAAGGGCAAAGCGTTGTCATGCTGTCAGGTGCTGTCCAACAACACATATTGTTGGTTTTATTCAAGGCGAAAATGTCATATTGAGAGTTGTTACTCAATACATCAGTCACCATTTGGTGAAGGAGGAAATGTCAGGCTGAGAAGTGTGTACAAGAACACCTATTGCTAATTTGCGCTAGGAAGAAATATCAGGCTGAGAGGTGCTTCACAAGAACACCTATTGCTGGTTTGGTCAAGGAAGAAATGTCAAGCTGAGGTGCTTTTCAGGAACACCTGTTGCTGCATTGTTCAAGGGCAAACCATTGTCATGCTGAGAGGCACTATTGAAGAAAACATTTTGCCAGTTCGTTCATGGAAGAACTATCATGCGGAGAGGTTTTATCCAAGAACACCTGTTGCTGTGTTTTACAAGGGCAAACCTTTGACACTCTGAGAGGTGCAGTCAGGAACAACTATTGCTGGTTTGTTCAAGGACAAACCATTGTTGGGTTGATCAGTGCTATCCAGAAATGCTGCCCTTTCTGTAAGGCAAGTGCCAGTGATCACCCAGATATCCTTTCTGTTATGCAAGTTCTAGTCTTGCCCAGGTGTTCTTTGCATGAGGCAAGTGCCTGTGATTGCCCAGGCAGCCAGGCAGGGGGTTGTCCCTGGAAGAATTGTGTAGAATGATTCACTTTGGTAAGTAAATGAGAACATATAGCACAAATACAGGTTGGGGTGAGTGGGCAGGTGGGGGTGAAAGAGGGTTGCTGATGGTGCTTACTTTTACAGAAACAACAGAATTTCAGTCTTCAGTGGGAAAAAAAAAGATACCATCGTGTTCAGAAAATTGCATGCATGCGTGTGCGCACGCATACACACACACACATGCGCGCGTGCACACATACAAACAGCAGACTGGAGGAAAGGAAATTTTGTGGTTGGGGGATGATATGGTGATGGATCCTGAAAGGGGTGCTCTTGCTCGATGCATGTACATGGTGAATTTTTTTTATGCAATGTTGAGAACCACATCCATCTGTTAATTTCCTTGCAGTGCTACGCAAAAAAAAAAAAGGATTGTTTTCACTTTGCCATTTTGTTAGCAAACTTTGCTGTTTGCTTTAGAAAACATGTTTGACCCCAACACTATTTTTTGTTTGTGTTGTATTTCATTACTTGGTTTGTTGGAAGATTTCAGTTCAATCAGTTTGTGCCTTCCCCCCATTTGCTGCCTGGCTTGAAGAAAGTAAAGTTGGCTGGACTGGACAGAATGAAAGTGTGGGACATACAGTCAGACAGGCCTGTCCGACCTCAACCCTGTCAAGACTGAACATCTCCTGTCAGGTCCTGTCCAGGTCGCTTCCCTTGTAACAGGACGGTCAAGGAGAGTAGTGCATGTGTGGTGAAGTTCTGAGCTTACTTTGCATTATTGCTTAGTTAGTTTGGCTCTGTAGACTGTACATAGTGTTGTATGCAACGGTGCTAGTCAAAAAATACAAGTCACTTCACAAGGTCAGCTTTAAGCTAACTGGGTTCCGTGATATGTTAGTGTGCACTGGAGATGGACAAATGTGGGGGTGCATGAGTAGAGAGCAAGTTTGTCTTCTGTTCAAAGTTTGTTCATCTGGAAGTTTGCTAATCTGTGTTTGTGTTGTTTCAGTGTGATTTTGTATGGTTTTTTTTTTTTTTTTTTTTTTTGGCAGTTATACATATGTTCATTGTGTGTATTGTGAGAGGATGGGAGTGGGTGGGGAGGGAGGGGGGGGGGGGGGGGGGATAAAAAAATCTGACAGCTCTTCCTACTAAGAATCTGAGGACCTCGTTGGTGCACGGAGAAATAAAAGATAATAGTTGAGCGTGATTAGAAAACATTTCCTTGTTGACTTCTCACCTTTAAAAACAACATTTATGTAGTTTTGTGTTGAAGATGAGGAGGATTTTCAACGGGAAGAAGCTGAATGAAGTAGCCGAACTCTTCACCAGTTCATACATTTTGGTTATAGGGTATGTACAGATCATACAATACAAGGTTATGCATGAAAAGTAGATCGTTGTCTTTGAGATTTTGAATTTGTAAGGACATGTCTGACCACAGAAAATGTTTGTGATTGATATATTGTTACCGAAAGTAACAACAAAAAATACTGAGGGCATGACACTGAATGCAGACATGTGATAATAAAACAAGCCAAATGATAAGAGTTAAACTTTTTTTTTTTTAAAGATCTCTTTTGTTCATACATAATATTCCAGGCCACATGACCGGGAAGAGTGGTCAGAATTCACCTGTGTTGGGAGGGAAGGGATGGAATGTGGTTGTGATGAGGGATCCAGAACTGGAATGGTGTCATGGTACTGTCCAACCATGAGCTTTGTACTGTTGCATGCACTTACAGTTACAGTCACAGTTTAAGAGGGAGACTTACATCTTCCAAAAAAAAGAGAAAAAAGTATGTTGCTTTCAAATGCCTACATACAAACGCCTACTTACTAAGACAAACTACAGTTGTACCAGTGGTAAATCACAGAAACAGGCTGGAGTCCATACACTATCAAAGAACATATCTCCGTCACACTGACCAGGGCAGAAGCATTGAAATAATGGGTAACAGAACAGCAAAGAACATCTCTCTGTCATACTGATTTGTGCAGATGCATTGCAACTATGGGTTACGGAAAAGTGACAAATCTGGGCGTCAGAATTTCTTCATGAATTTATGAACTGACCTTTGACACACTTCAGTATCCCTCCCAAGGAGGATCTGTGCAACAGGTGATTCTTTGCTTATAATCAGTAAGGTCCTCAAATCTGATTGATAACATGAACAGATTTATAACATGGATATATGAACAAAATATTTCAGTAACCACACACCAACATGCATGTAAGTACAAACATTTTTATTTTCAGCACAAGGTATGCAGTATATCACAGACGGTTAATGTGCAACAGTCGCATACACGTCACTGTAAATTATGTTTTAGCTTCAAATACAACCCTCTAAAATCATTGCCCTGGGCTGAAAAAGAAAATAAACACTAGATAGTTTTTCACGGCATGTCAACAACACGAGTAATTCCTTTTATTGACACTTGCCAGTTTTTGTCACAAAGTATCGACCTACATGTGTACTGACCTTTCCACATAAACATTTCATCACTTGTGGCTAATAGCCAATCTGACCATGCATAGCCTAATCATTATGAACAAATCGTATTCCGAAAGGCCACCATGACAACAGACTTCACCAGCCCAACCACTGTAAAGTGTCAGTTTGAAGGAAAAGAGGGGAGTAAAAAAAAAAAAAAAAAGGGGGGTGGTGGGGATGCATGATGCGGCAGTCAATAGTGTCATACCGAAGCTGATAATCCCTACACCCCCCCCCCCCCCCCCCTAACATTGAACCTTTTGTCCAAGTTTTCATCACACTTCAAGAATCTTCTCCAGTTAACTTGAACAGCTCTCACTGGATGACGAAGAAAAGAACCTGCTTGTAGACACAAATTTCTCCCAATTTTGTTGTACCATTTGTCCATACAGGCCCTGAATGAAAGGAGTCTTCTTTCAAAAAGCTGTCACAACACTTTGAAATGTGTCTGCAATGTTCTAACGGGTTTTAGACTGTAGCGCTTAAATCCCATTTTCACATCCCCACATCAGAATAACAGGTCCCCACATTCCATAATGTGGAAACTACCACTTCCCAAATATGATGATGTAGGGCTTTAAGAACTGAACTGATGAGTCATGGTGTGTTATATCATTCTTGCATACTAGCAAAACCAAATTACTGGTGGAGCTGGTCCTCCTGTGACTGAACAATGCACAACCGCTTTTTTCAGAGACGGGCAAAAATCTAGAAGCAGTAGTCGATGAAATATTCTCACTGAACAGTCAGTATACACTACATAAAAATGCCACACAGAAAGCATTAAAATGGAAATGTTCAGACAAACAAAAATTGGAAAGGTTAACCAACTGACAGCCTCTGTCCATGAGGCTGCTCAGGAATGGAATCCTACACACACAAACATCCATCCATCACTGGAAAACCACACACCAGATCCCAGAGAAACGGTAGCGAAACATCATGATCTGTGAAGCGGAGGTGCGACATGCATGAGATCAACATTACACTTTGGTACACCAGCAACAGGAAGGGGACAGCAGAGGCATGAACAACAGGAATTTTAAGAGACGCCCACACACACACTGGTCCAGCACTGCTTCAGAATGTAATGCAGCATGACCAGAAAGGCACTGAAACATGATCCTCTCTACTGCTCTGAACGAACAACAGGAGTGTCAACAGACTTCTCTCTACTGCTCTGAATGAACAACAGGAGTGTTAACAGACTTCTCTCTACTGCTCTGAGTGAACAACAGGAGTGTTAACAGACTTCTCTCCACTGCTCTGAATAAACAATAGGAGTGTTAACAGATTTCTCTCTACAGTCTACTGCTCTGAATGAACAACAGGAATGTTAACAGATTTCTCTCTAAAGTCTACTGCTCTGAATGAACAACAGGAATGTTGACAGATGCACACACTCACTGGTCCAGCACTGCTTCAGAATGCGATGCAGCATCCCAAGAGAGCAACCGAAACATAATACTGTCAACTACACAACATGTCAATAAATGGTAAAGGTTTCACAATCGAACAAACAAAATTACACAATGGAAACACTGAATGAATTATGCTCATGAATGTAAGAATATTTAAAAGCATAATGTTACTGAAGCTGCTGAAACTGTATTTTAAGCTAGAGATCGTAGATTTCTTTTTTAATGTGGCATCTTAAAACTTGCAAACGCATACAAAGTTTCATTACTTTATCATTACATCGTCCTGAAGCTTGAAAATAAAAATACAGCTGGCCAAGTGGCTAGAGCTTGCAAACGTTTGGCAAAAGTATAAAGATGCCAAGTTGTTATTCTACCACTTAAGTATCTGAGGTTCTGCAGGGTTCTGACTGACTTTTCAGATCAAAATTCATCAACTTTCAAAGACCTCTTCAAGACCATTTATCCTGTATTTTTAATCTCTCGTGTAAACTCAGTGTAGCAAAATGCTTGACAAATGTCAGTTTAATGTTTTCACAAGCAGATTTTGCATTTAGCCATCTACAACTACATGTCACCGAAGCAACAATTTCCAGGCGTTTGTGGGGTGGGTGATTTGTTCCAAAATACCTGCTTTGAGCACTTCACTACTTGGCTGAAGTTAGGGGGGCAAACTTTTTGTTGGACACACTTCTGGGAATAGTCAAAAGATTTTTTAACATCCCTGAGATTTTAAGGCACCCTTCCATGATTTTCACAGACCCCAGTCATTCTTCAAAACTTTTAAAGACCTGAAAACGGTACTCCATTTTTCAAATACCCTCAAAGACCCTTTGAACTCTGTTCTATATAATACACAACTCTTAGAACTCAATCGGTGCAATGTCACTGGAAGTGAATGTACAACTTATTCTACAAATGCACTGTCTTCAAGCTTGTACATGCACCAACTCTACAAGTTCCTTTTCTACCAATACAATGTCTTTAAGCTTGTAAATACACAGTCTTTTTTTTGTTCTTATTCTACCAGCGTTGTGTCTGTAAATGCACAAATTGTTATTATTCAACCAAAATGAAAGTCTGTAACAAGTGTACACCTTTAAAGTTCACCATTCTACAAATAAACATCCAAACATACTCTTATACGTTTACCAATACAATGCATAAACTTTGAATAAAAGCACTGTGTTAACAGGCCAAATTACATAAAATCACATATGTAATAGCTGTATTCAAAATATACTGGGCTTAACATGTCAAAGTTGGTATACATCAAATAAAAACATATTTATCTTCACTCACTTGTAACTGACAAATGGAAAGTCAAGTTTTAGAATCACACCATTCAAACTTTACATGCAATATGATCATGCTCACATATTTGATAAATACAGTATCAAAAGCAGCATATATCAAAACTACACAGTACTGTGAATCAGATTATTTCATCTGTTAAAACATTTGAACTAAAACCTATTTCATTGAATCTGCTGATTGCTTTCTCCTTAACATCAAACACAGATACACATTACTAACATACACCTGAACAAAGCCAGTTGCATACCTGTTACTGTTCACATACACATCTCAAGAGAAGAAAATTAAAATGCTGGTAAACTTGGAACAAGAATAAACCTATAAAAGCAGCCTTTTACATACCTGTTAACATTCCAGTTACATGATCTAAATGTACGAAAATAAAAGTGTTGGTAAACTCAAAGAAGGAATAAATACATTGGCTGCTCATTAAAACAAAATGGAGAGAGAGAGAGAGAGAGAGAGAGAGAGTGTGTGTGTGTGTGTTCTGCATGCCCTATGACAGAGTACAATCTGCTGTTTACTTTCTTTCTGTTTAATGCCAGCAAAGTTCAGCTGGCCAAGGGGTCTTCATGTAAACAACACACACATAAATCCATGACATTTCATCCAAGCACCTGCTGTCTTTCAAAATATCAAAATATTTTTTGCTGAGCCTTGGACCCTGAGCGAAGGTGATGGACTGAAAAGGTGAGGATAAAAAAAGAGGGGGGGGGGGGGGGGTGGAGGGAAAGTGAGAATACAGAGAGAAGAGATGGAACAGAGAGAGCGACAGAAACAGCTGAGAAAAGACAGGGTGAGAGAGAGATGGACACAAATACATTTCATTTGAATATTGGCACTGCACCTCATTAAGGCATAGACCTTTACAATCATCATTTGATATCATACTATGTCAAATTGAGCATACTAACAATACATTTAAAAAAAAAAAAAAAAATTTCACACAAAACTCCACTGCCTGTCTATAGAGCAGAGTCCGCAGGAGTATCAGCCTGTGTACGCAGAAAGAAAAAAAAAAAGTTTGTTCCTCAGATCACACAATTTTTGGCAATGTTCAAAAAATCATAGAAAATCAACCACTTCACCTAGGAGCGTGAAACATACACCACTGGATAGATAAAACAACATATTTATCAAAAATGCTGACCTTTAACAAGGAATCCACACAGTTCACATGATGTAAGTATTCCAAAATGATACACATTTGCATAAAAACAAAAAACTTTTTGTGCACACTGTAATCCACCTCTTCATGCTCTCTATCCTCCCACACAAGTTCAATTACACTTCTGAGCACTTGGTATGACCTACAGTGAACAGTATATTTATGACAACTGCATAAGACACACAAGAATTTGACCACAAAATGCTTGATCCATTCAAAATCGCATGATGGTGTTCAAAATCGTGTGATTGTGGGAACTTAGAGTAGGACAATTCAATTCTGTATAATACTGGTACAGAATACACAAAGAACAGTCTAAGGGAAGCAACTGCTGAAAAAGGCCTTAGCTGTCCCTTAAACGAGATTTATGCCTTTTGACAAAAGGCAGTATGATTTAAAAATCGTCAAACTGAGTCGGAAATATGCGTCCGACATGCCATCAGTGATGTGAACAGTGTCGGAAACCCCGCTTCCGACAAGACTTGATTGAGTTAAAAGACAAAGAGCACAGACTGTGGTAACAGTGATGGAGGTATGAGGTATGATCAGGACACAGACTGTAGTAACAGGATGATGAAGGTATATGAGGTATGATCAGGACCACAGACTGACTGGATGATGAAGGTAGTATGTCATGAACAATCAGGACCAGTCTTGTATTTGGGGTGATGAAAGTAGAATGTGACGACGAACAATCAGGATCAGAGAGTCTTGTATTTGGGGATGATGAAGGTAGCACTCGTTCAGAAGGATGTCCACCTTGGGCAGAGGATTCTGATAGTAGTAGTAGACCATGTCCACCACGCGGTCAAAGTGGGGGAGTTCTTGTCCAGTCACCCTAAAGTGCGTACTTTTAGGCTTATCCTGCATAGCATGGCACAACAGATTTGCATACATACACACACATTTGTTCACTGAGGGATCAGCATCAGCTGTGACTTGGGAGAGTGGCACTGACACAAGAGGAAATAAAATGTGAAAGTGGTGTAATAATGAGCTCTGTTCAACAGTCACCCTAAAGTGCTCCTGTACTTTTAGGCTGGCTGTAGACATCTTTGAGTTTCATGTGCGCGGGTGCACAGTTACCAAGGTCTGCTATGTCACTGCTCAAGAAGATAACATCAACTTTGGCAAGAACTGAGATTCATAACGGATCGAAAAATCAAAGTGGATTTTCACTACGTATACATATACGTCGTCCATCCCATTGCTACTGTCCGGACGTGTCTTTGGTTACACACAGTTACAACAAAGAGTATGGTGAACAAAGCAACATGGTAGCATACAGCAATTTAATCTATAACGGAAGGCTCTTAGCACTTCAGAAGAAAAAATTAACATACGCTCATGCACACTGCACACTGCAAGAAGTAAAGGTTGTAAGACATGTCATGCCATCATCCCTGCCCCACTGTCACCAGCAGACACCACACCCACCACTCCCTTCCCTCCTTCCCCTGTCCACTCCACTCAAAAACACATGCAAAGATGCTTTTTTCAAACATACCAGACATGCATGCGCTCAAGAAGGTACAGGCATGCCACACACACAAACCCATCACCACAAATAAATGAACGATATTGTAGGAAGGTGTGTATGCAGGGCAGATCACATGAGTGTGAAGAGGTTAGAAAGTGTAGATGATCTGAACAGGGCGGATGAAGCAGAATGCCCATTACTCAGAGGGAGTGTGTTCCTGACAGTTGGTCCCTTGCAGACAAAAGCACGCTTACCAAAGGATTCAGTTCTGAATGTGAAAGAGACATGAATGGGAAGAAGTGTGAAGCTTTCCAGATGAGGTGTAAATGTGAAGAACGTCTGGATGATATTTGCACCTGTGCCACTGATAGATGAGAAACATATAGATGCCAGTATACAACTTATGCACATATAAAACCGGTTCAATCATGAAAAGGGAGTCAATGAAGAGAACATAAGAAAGATGCAGCATGTTCTCGTCTGTGTGATTAGCAGACCAACCTGGCAGAATTATTTTGATCAGTAATTTTTCCAAAAAGATATTTCAAAGATGGTATTAACGAGCTACGAGGCTTTTGTAGCAAATCTTACAGTTTTATATCTTGTTCAGGAAAAGCATAATCGGGTGTTGACACTTTAACCTTAACTACTGTTTGACATGTCTGCCGATACCACTTACGTACAGATACATCCATCCTACATTTTCTTCTTACAAGGATTATTTCTGAAGGCCTGAGTGTTCAAACAGTATCCATGACAGTAAAAGTTTGGAACATGTACAAATGATTTGGGCAGAGCCCCAAAAGCTTTAAAAAAATTACCTTTTTGCCTCAGCTTGTTTGATTAAGACAACCAGTCACTGAGATAGAGGACTGTCCACTTAACTGATTGTGGACAATTTTTTAGCTGCCAAAGAACCAGTGAGTTGATAACAACGCTAAGAAAGCAGTGAACACTCTAAGGGTGCCTTAGAATCACCTCAAAATTCAGTGGTTGTGTGTAATGACTACTAAGAAAGCTGGTGAGCGGCCACATTGGTCAGTTATAAACACTACAACAATACAAGACAGATACAGGCACAGCAAGGTACATTCACTACCACACTTTCATATAGGAAATGGCACAGTCTGGACCTGCAAGGTTTCTGAGGGATACTTTTTTTACTTAACAGTTTCATACGCTTGTCTGCTGAGACAGAAAGAGGAAAGGAAGTCAAACAAATCAAAGTCACCGATACTCACATAGTTAAAGATGATAAACTTTCTGGCCTGCTGATTCCCGTAGACATGTAACACTTTCTGCACACAAACACACACAGAGCACTCCCAGTGAACTCTTTCTTAAGAGTTAGAGTTTACTCTGTAACAATGTTCTAATCCCATTCAGAAAGCTCAGCTAGTGTTCACTGCCTAGCTGTCCTGAACACTCAACTCCAGCATTAACGTCCGAGTCACAAAAGTGATGGGCACTTGCAAGCCCTCAACCACAAGTGAATGAATCCACCATTAGAGTCAGTTCATGGCTGAAGACAAAAACTGTTTTTCTCCATCAGGATGTAATAGTTGGCATAGATTGAAAGAGTGACTTTCACTGAGCTTGGGTCCAAAAATTCACGAGACATCAATGACTTTATCACTGGAAACTTTCAATATTCCATTAAAATGTGTTACTTTGCAAACAGTTTTCAATTTGGAACAGTAATCTAACATTCACAGTACTTAGTGGGTGTAACTGCACTTGTAGTCAAGTTTTATCATTGTAACTTTTTACAATTTTTGAAGCCTTCGCGGATTTCTATGAGCTTGTAAATGAGACATGGAAGTATCGCTGTGCAAAATTTTTTATGACTTGGCTGAGAAATAGATAAATAAGCAAACAGAAAAAAATAAACTTTTCAGTCACTGCGCTGTAGTTGAACTTGCAGCTAAACTCTCACAGGAAAGACTTAATTCTCATATTCATGACATCATGGATGCTTTCACACCCATTAAAAAAAAAAAAAAAATGGACAGACATACTTTGCCCTCCTCCCTTTCACCTCCTCACTGCGTGTCATGGGTGTGTCTGTGTCCATACTTTTCAAGGAGCATTCCAGCAGAAATGTCACTGCTGACAACTTTCTTTTGTACAGTTTTCCAACAATCCCCCCAAAATGGCCTCATCTTCGTTGGCACTATCAATACTAAGACATGCTTTTTTGTTCCAGAAAATATCAAAACAATAAATTGGTCAGGCCTTTGATGAGTCACCATTTTGTCTTCTCTGATGAAGCCACATTAATCAGTCACTAGCCCCCGAACAAAAGCGTGGTGTTGACCATGCCCAGTGACTGCCATTCAGCTTCCCTCCCCTCACAAACAAGTGCTAGCAAAGTGGTTGATTCACTTGACAAGGGTTCTCATCAGTACTGCTGCACCAGGAAAACGCAAAGATCACCGTTCGTCCTCTTCCTTTCATCGCCTTGATCTGAGCACTGTTCTGCCAGTCATTAGGACCAAGCTCTTTCCACAACATGAGCTGTTGAAGGACTGCAGGCTTCATCTATCTAGTTGCATAAGGCCCTAAGCCTGGGCAGCTGCTGAGGCAATAACCCTTCCTCAGCATTCATGGCCATCTGACTAAGATACTGAACAGGCTGCTGCAGCAAGTGTGACTGGTACAGTGACAAGACGACGATAAGCAACCCAGTTCCATCTATCGTGAATGGCTGAGTCGCTATCATGTCATGGTCTTTTGTCAAACACACACCAAAGATGCCTCCAAAAATGTGACAACAGTCAGAGAAGATAAAAAGTTGACCAGCAATTCTGTAGCATGTCATACTATCTTCAAGTTAGAGCTATCTGGAGAGTCTATGCCTTGTTAGCAGGATTGTGTGCTATGTGGGACAGAGAAAAATGAGATGAACAGAAGAAAGGGAATGGCAAACTGGGTAGGAACTTTGTTTCGACATCAGAAACATAAAAAGTTTTGCAGAAAAGGTTCATATCAACCATTTGATGATCCATAACTTCTCCAAGCTGCTAACCTGTGTAGTTCATGATTCTGGCAAGACTGATAATGTTTTTTTTTTTTCTTTGTTAAATCCGCTCTCTTTTTATTCTTTTGACTTTGGGTCTAGTAACTGTAAATATCTTTCTGAACAGATGAATGATCTATTTCCCCTCCCTTTCCCTGTCCTTTCTCACAAAGTATGCATTACGAAATACAAATATATCCTCTCTCTCAAAAAACACACACACACACATTTCTCTCTCTCTCACACACACATAGTAAGAAGTGAATGTTGCTGATGATTTTACCTGCTGGATGTTGATGATTTTACCTGATGGGCAGAACAGATTCATAGCAAATACAGGTCCCTATGCATTATGTTTGCTGAACTGGACAGCCAGTTTTTTTTTTTTCAAAACATGGATGCTTGGGCACTCACGATATATGGCACAGGAAGATACTGAACTGGAGAATTGCTCATTAAAAATATGCTGACAGCGCAACCATGTTGGTGCTTGTGAAACAGAGTTTTAAGAAAATGGAGTATGTTTCAAAAAACCATGGGTGTCAGTGAACTCATGGTGTCATGACTGTTAATGACGTACGGTGAGGACTCAGTGTTCAAATCCTGTGAAGAACTTGTAATGATCTTGCTTTGCAGATTCTGGATCTGCCCTTGGACCCCAATCTGCACCACCATTTAACTGGTTCACCCTTGGGTACCATCCCATCTTCACACAGTTTTGTTCAACTAGGCTTAACAGTTTTTGCATAACAAAATGTGTGTTAATCTTGCTGAACAATCCTTGGTCCACTTTCAATCTATTTAGATCTGCACCCAAATTTAGTGCTTTGTCCTTGGGTGACACTCCATCTTTTCACAAAATCTGGTCAACAACTGGTCTGGAGTTCTTGTGTACTCCTGCTGACTGAAAGACAGACCAAGAGGAGACAGACAGAAGAAAGATCAAATTTCAAAAGAAAGTCTGACAGGAGACAGAATAATGGAAGAAAACTTGACAGAAGACCAACCAACTGACACAAGAAAGACAAAAGGATGGAAGATGTATAGACGACAGAAGAAAGATAGAGAAGAGGTACACTGACAGAAGAAAGACAGAAGACACACTTTGGACAAAAATCAGAAGATACAATGACAGAAGACATAATGAGAGAAGACAGAAGAAACAGAAACTGAGTGAAAGAAAACTGTAAGAAGAAAGATTGATAGGACACACTGGAAAGAAATGGCTTCACACACACACACACACACACACACACACACACACACACACACACACAAGACCCTCTGTCAAGGGAGACTCACAGACTTATCTTCGTTGACACGGACCAGAAACACTCCGTCATCGGCTATCCTTGAGATGATGCTGCAACACACAAACGGACTCAATGTTTTTGTTCTGTCTGTCTGTTTCTCCTCTCTGAGTCTGTGCCACAAATACTACTCACAGTAAGCACAAACCCAGGCAAAGTTGATGTAATACCAACTTTGAAAGTGTGAAAAAGAAACCAAGCTGTTGGTACTGATCACCTGGTTTTTTGGCCCCCCTTTCACTGGCTCCAATATCATTGCAATGAAACAGATGCTATCAATGTTGCTACCCATCCCTCTATGACAAGTCTCTCTCTCTTTAACTTGTGTGTGTGTGTGTGTGTGTGTGTGTGTGTGTGTGTGTGTGTGTGTGCGCGCGCGCGTATGCATGTTTGTATGTGGGCGTGAGAGAGCATGAATGTGTGCACTTGCACATAGGTGTGTGCATGCGCGGGCAAGTCCTTGCCAGTGTGCATGTTGCATGTGTGCGGGCATGCATGTGTGGTGACTTCCCAAATTTTTCTGTGACTTGGTATTGACATGCAGACATGGACAAGTATGGCGTATCTTTTTTTCTTCATGTCACAGTGTCACATTTTCAATGACCGAGTTAGCCTTCGTGGCTGTCCTAGTGAGGAAGGTTTACCAACGGATCATGAAGCACTTTGTTGTTCATCTAGCTAGCAGCTCTTGCAGTCTCCATTCAACTTATAAAGACCAAAAAAAAAAAATCCTGTTTTCTTTCTTTTCATTCACTTCGCTGATAAAACTGTGAAAAACGTTTGTTTGCTTTTTACTTTTGCTTTTTGTGTCATAATCTGTTAAGACTGTTTCTGTTTGAGGAGGGAAAAGGTGGTGGGAAAGGATGGGGAATAGAGGTGGAGGGTTAAAAGTGAGGTGTGTGAGGCTACCAGCAGAAAAAACAAAAAAAAAAAAAAAAAAACTGTCTTCTCAAAACCCAGCGACACTTGGGACAGGAGGACCAGCTGTCAAAATCTGCAGTTTGATTACCAACTGATTGTTCCAAATACAATAGCAAAGCCTTACTGCAACACTTTGCCATTCTACATTTAAGAAAAAAATCATCATCGTCATCATGCACAATGGCAATGTTCACAAACAAAATGATTCCAACAAACTGATGTAGAACAATTATAAATCAATCCTTTGACAGCTTGAGAGTCATTGCCCTTTGGGACTCTAATATGCCAAAGTAAACGCAGAGTTTCTGTTTGACCTTTCTGTTGTAAGAAACAGCTCATAGATGATGAAAAACAGGTCATCACAAGCTATGCAGTAGGAACTGGGACTGAAACCAATGTTTTTCCACTATTTTCACCCTCATTGTGGCAACCAGTAGAAGGGTATGCTTGTACCCTGCTCCCAATGTCAGTTGACCATCAACCTACCCTCCTTCTCTCGTCCCCATTCAGGATAAATGTCCACTGACTATTTCAATTGACCAACAACAGACTCGGCTCTACTGCAAAAATGGTTCCCACTATGGGTGTGTGAGAGCTAAGAGAGCTGTGATCAGACAGTCATGACTCGCACCCAGCATTTGACCATGACTGACATGAGGGGCGGCCTACTCCACTGTATGCCATGCTCTGCACTGGGCCTGACTGGCTCTGTACAACTGATCTACATGGACAGGCAATGTGACTGACGTGTGCCAGAATGTTCCACCTTCCAATTCATGGAGACAATGTATGATGACAATGTTTTGTAATGAGACAGGTACCAAGATGTCTGATGATACCAAACAGCCATGTTTGAGATATTTAACGAGGCTTCCAAGAGGTTAAATTATTTTTGTCTGATTGTTTTTTTCCCTATGTCATCTTATATTCTGCCACTTCAGCACCCACTGCTCCCATGTCGCTCATTCCAACTCCCTATCCATATCTGTCTTCCAGCATATCCTGCCACTGTCCTGGCACCAGCACAGAGCAGTCAGTGTCATAAAGTCATGAGGCAACCCACCAGAGGAGGCACTGCACTGCTGCCAAGTCACTTCGGTCGTGTTCAGTGATGCCCGTTCTGATCTAACGTATGCAGGACACCACCTACAAGTCTCCCCACTGGCAACAATAATTGCTTAGTTGCAGACACAGCATGAGCGAGCACCCCCCCTCCCTCTCCTCCTCCTCCTGAGGGTGCAATCACATCCATTCAACTCAGTCCCCATGGACTTGGCTACTACTGGCAACCTTGACATTAACTCACCACGAGCGAAGAGGCAAGAGGGAATCAAAGCTGAGGTCAATATGTAAGCAGGGCATAAAGAACTACTGAATTTAGGACTACTTTTTTAAAAGGCTAATCGATGACGATGAGGATGATGAAAATGTCACACACCTCTACTCTGGTCTGATATCCCCATGACAGGGCTGATCTCACTTTCATAACATACACCAGCATCAACCAGAACTGAGAGAGTGTTCGTCAGGAATTTTAACAATGTTCTGGGAGACACATCCTTTGGATGAATGAAACTCAGCTGTGTGGTTCCAGTCTACCTGACTGAATCCACAGCAAAACACAGCTCTAGACAGGAGAAGGTCAGGGTAGAAAATTTCCACAAATAAATGGCTCTGGTGGGAAACTGTACCCAAGAATCTCCAAGCTGTGAATCCTTGATGACAACCATAACACTACTATGGCAGGTGGGTTTAATGAAATTCATGGTCTTCATATAACCGCAACATTCTCCAGTGACTGAGGTTATTGCCAAGACAATCAAGCATGCAACGTACACAACAATGATCATCAGAATTGAAATTGCTGTGTTCTGTCTTGCAGATTCTTGTCTTGGAGGTCAGGGATTCTATTCCCATCAGAGTGGTATTTATCTGAGGGATTTGCCAGCCATGACCGACTCCTACTCTGAACTCAGTTTGCTATGGTTCAATTGGGAAGACTGGAACCACACAGCCAAATTCATCCACTTAATTAATACATCCCTGACAGTGGTGCTCAAATTTCCTGAACAATAGTGCAGGTGACTCATCTGTCAGGCCTAGTTGACGCCATGATGTATTAGGAAAGAAAATATACAGTAAAGCCCTGTCAAGCAGTCTCAGATCAGAATGGAACTCCGCAGCATCATCCTCATCATTCTAATTGTCACTGGTCAGCATGACAAAGGCTCACATTCGGACTTTCATGGCCTGCTCTCAAAGTGCCCTCAGTTCTGATTTCCTCTCCACATCTATGCCCTCAGTGAGCTCATGCCAAAGCCGCTGGTATCCGTAAGCTCAGGAGGACTGCGATGGGCTGGACATAGTGGTGCCTTCTGGCTCCGTGACTGTACGATTATTGTTGTCAGTACACAGGCTTAGTAAGTGAAGTCCTGTGTGTATTGTATCAGAACAGGTACCACTGAACACTAAAGTGATTTAGCAGCAGTGCACTGTCTCGTCTGGTAGGTTGCCTCATGACGACTGGATATCTGTTCTCCTGGTGGATGTGGCAGGGAAAACAGGCGTGACTGTGGATGGGGAGCTGGAATGAGCAGTGTGGGGGCGATGTGACTGGAGTGGCACAAAAGATAAGACAGCACACATACATGCGCAAAAAAAAAATCCCTTACATACAAAGAGAGAGAGAGAGAGAGAGAGAGAGAGACAGAGAGACAGAGACAGAGACAGAGAGACAGAGAGAGACACAGAGAGAGAATCTACATTTCTCTCCTCTCCTTTTTTTATACTTTCAAGTTTTCATGAATTTTTCATACCACAAATACCCTTGAAGATTTTCACAATGATGCCGAAGATAAAGTAAGTCATTTAATATCATCTTATTGATTCAAAGCATACCAAAGTGTCATGATTTGCAATCCACAAAGCCTGGCTCTGCTCTGTACTCACTCATTGGCCATTTCCTTCCCTCCATAGAAGTAGATTGATGACCAAAGTCGCCAGCATCCACAGACTGAAAAAAAAGTCAATTTAAAAATATTTCAAACAACAAACAATGGAGAATTTAAAAAAAGAAAAAAAAAAATGTTGTCTCTCACGACTCTCAAAGCAATCAATCTCACGCTGCTCATTTTGGCTACCCCATACACCTACAAAGCCACAAATGAACTGTTGCAGTCACCGTGCTGGCAGCCCACAGAGAGCTAGAAATATTAGGTCCCCACACTCTCACATCAGATTATGATAATGACCTGACAGATCCTTGGGAATCTGGCTGCTTGTTTTTCAGTTTGGTGCCCTAAGGGCTCCACGCCGGAGTGAGGGAGAAGCAGAAGCAACCAATCAGATGAGACCAGCAAAACGACTAAGTTACTTTGCAGGTCTTCCCTGTTGCCTGTTCTGTTCCACAAAAAAAAAACTGCAGCTTACCTGACAGCAGCTGCCTAGCTGAGGAGCCACATTTACAAGTGTCTCACTCCTGACAGATCTGCCAAGAGTCACAACTCTGACACAAAATCACCACAGGTCTGGACATGGAGGAGGAAACTGAAATCAAGTTCATCAAGACAGCAAAGCCATGAGGAGCCATAAAGCACAGCAACATTCTTAGCAGCACACTCATTCCGTGGTTGCTGCAGAAACTCCAACCATGTGTTTCCAGACCCTGTCACCATGGTCAGTTCACTATAAAGAAGGAAACCCACAGAAAACTGGGATTCCCTTGTATACTGAATCTGACCCCCTTGCAGGCACAGAAAAGTGTTAGAAAACCAACTGACAAACAAAAACCTACAAAACAGACCCCCCCCCCCCCCCCAAAAAAAAAAAAAAAAAAAAAAAAAAAAAAAAAAAAAAAAAACAAAAAAAAAAAAAACACAACCAAAGGGCATGAAAATGTATCATTACTTCATTAACATTTAGCCTTGTTGTTGTTTTAAATGCTGAGTGTTTGCCCAACAATACACTGCTTACCGTGAAATGGTGAGAGAGATTCTATCAAATATCTATTTTGGAGTTGCAAACATGTCAGATGTTTTTCTGAGTTCCTGTAAAAAAATGTTCAAAGAAAAATGGGGTGATTTGCACATGGTATCAAGATCTCATGTGATTTTGTTCTCCTTAATGTGGATAAATGTCCATGGTACCACTGTCAGTTGAATGTGTATGCATCGTGCGCATATGCACACGCAATCTGTTTGGTTATTTCATTTTATGTTAACTGTCTTGTCCTTTACAAAAATTTTTCGTGTGCCACCTTTTCACTTTACTTCATGTATATGTTTGTTTCATTATTTAAAAGATGCAATAAAATATGTATTCTAATGAAAATTTAACCTTGTTACAGAAGATATTTCACTGAAGGAACAAAGCTCTCTGAAGGATCTTTCAAGCTTCTCCCCATTCACAAGCAAAAAGCTAGTGTTGCCAAAAGGTTCTCACAGCAAGGATCTTAGCATGAAACAAGTCTACAGTAGAATATCACATTACAGACAGTGTTGCCAAAAGGTTCTCACAGCAAGGATCTTAGCATGAAACAAGTCTACAGTAGAATATCACATTACAGACATAAGAAACTCCTGGACGTTGTAGCTTCAAGCAGGACAACCAAAGGCACGTGTTCCTTTACAATAAAAGTGTTTTTGTACACTTCTTAACCATACCTCGCGATCTTTATTCCCCTCCTGCTCTGCCTTTGCGCTGCTGCCATCAGGATCCCCTCGTTTGTGCAGTCTGTGGACAGGAGAACAGAGTCATTGCCCACACTGACCCCCTGTCTTCTGTTGGTATTCTGCCTGCATACAGGGGAAATGGCAGACAAGGATACCAGCTAACTGGACCCCAAAGAGAGAGAGAGAGAGAGAGAGAGAGAGAGAGAGAGAGAGAGAGAGAGAGAGAGAGAGAGAGAGAGAGCAGAGAGTGTGAGACATGTGCATAGGGTGTGTGTGACATGTGCATATGTGTGTGTTTGAATATTTTCATGCCTGGACAAGAAACAGCAGGTGAGAGATTCATATGCTTCATTCCTCTTGGGCATAGGCCTTTACAAGATAAAAATACATAAATAATAATGAATATTAATGTGTATCAAAGAGAGAGAGAAAACTTTTCAAAAGTTTCGGAAACTTAATGTAAAACCCTTTTGCAAACATCCAATGGGTGTATGTGGTGCTGGCACACATGAAAATCTGGAATGAAAAATAAAATAAAAACAAAAAAATCAGAGAAGGTATTGCTTTTCTAAATTCTTCCACAGAATTAAAGTTCTATGAGAATTACTGTCCTCCAAAAAAAAGGCATCGTGCATATATACAGGATGGCTTTCAACAGTGGTTCCCCTTGACTTTCACAATAGTTAATTACCCACTGTTGTTTCCTCATCCTTTCTTTCATCTGAATTTTTGTTTTGCAAGTTTTCTGTTTTTTTTTTTTTTTTCTTTTTTTTGTGGCTCAATGTCAACTATTGTTTGTTCTAAATTACTCATATATTCACAAAGAAGTTTGCCCATCAGAGAAAGCGAGAGAGAGAGAGAGAGAGAGAGAGAGAGAGAGAGAGAGAGCGAGAGAGAGTCATGAACACACACAGACAATCACACACACAGAATATAACATTGTGCCATATGGCGCAAATGGAGAATAGAAAAGTAAGATCATTATTCAATATGACACTCAGATTTTACTAGAAAGAGCCAACTATTAAAAAAAAAAAAAAAATTAACAGACAAACATTTAACAAGAGAAAGTGGCAAGCACTGGGTAGCACTGTGTTTATATTCTGTTGATTAATGAATACAGATAAACAGGAGGATATGCTACTAAATGTTCTGGTGGTATCAGTTAACCTCAATGCTACCATCACAAATCCGTGTGTAAATTTCCCAGACAGAAAATAAGGCATGAACCAGGGTACACGGCCACATGTAGCCCTAGTGGGAGCATGGAAGGGCAACAGCTTAGGGGGCTGCACCCCTTATCCCTCCAGAAGCCAAAGAAAAATGACATATTTGAAACAATTGGGTAGCCTCATAATGCCACTGAATCGCTTCAAACAGGCTCTTCTTTGAAGAACTAGGACTTAAGCCTTGAAAACTGTCCATTACATGGAAAAGTATACAAACAACACTCGATTGAATAAAAAAGCAACACAGTCATGAATGCCATTATGTTTCTTTTCTTGAAACCTCAGTCTCCTGCTTCCAGATATCAGACACGCACCCACGAGTAACACAAGCGGAAGAGAAGAGAAAACAAAGTTGAAACTCTAAAAAATACACACAAAAAAGTGCACAAGAGAATTAACATTTTCATGGCAATTTCAGGGACATCCTATCATGGTATACTTTATTTGTCACTTCACAAATGTTAATTTCCACCCTCAGGTGGAAAACTTTCACCCATGTAAGTCACTCTCTCCGTTTTTGTTGTTGTCTTTTGGACTTACGGTTTTGCTGTTCTGTCGACTGTAGGTACCTTTGGATTCCTTCAACACAAAGAGAGAAAACTATCATATAATCTGTCACTTGAAAAAAATTCAAGCAATTTCAGTTTCATCTAAACCCATTTCCAAATAATAACAGAGTGTGTCCGAGTATAAGCGTTTCATCTTGCGTATCTGTCACTATCTCAGATTCTTAAACACTTAAATTGGTTCCAAACTGAATGTACTGCTAAATCATCTGCATACAAACTTTAACTAAAATCTTATTATAAATTTCCTACATTTGGTTTTGGGTTAAAAAGAATTTGCAGTATATTATTAACAACAACAACAACATCTAAATGTTTTGTTTTATCACAGCACATTTTTTTTTTCTAATGTACATTGTTTTTAACTTTCGAAAAGCTTAGTCAATCCCATTTGCAATCTCATGGTCTGCCGTGACTACCATGCAACACACTGGTTTGTGGAAATTCAAGATTTCAAAACTGACAGGACTGACAATGGAAACAAAGCAGGAAAAAGCATATAACCATTCCACTTTCATTTTCTTAGAATGGCTGCTGGGTCAACAACTTGGTTCTGATGGCTATAAATGCCACAATGCTAAAAACGGACATTTAAAAAAAAATACTCAAAGAATGAATTGTTGCCCTCTTTAGTGAGAACTGGCTATATATTCTTGAAAATACTGACAGAATTCATAACTTTACATGACACATTTCAGACAAATGTTTGCAAGTCAAAGAAAAGTGACTGTTTAATAAAAAAAAAAAAAGAGAAAAGCATGCCCATGTGTTTGCGAGAGAGAGAGAGAGAGAGAGAGAGAGAGAGAGAGAGAGAGAGAGAGGGGGGGGGAGAGAAAAAAAAAAGAGAGAGCAAATGAGAGAGAGAGCAAATGAGAGAGAGAGCAAATGAGAGAGAGAGAGCAAATGAGACAGAGAGAGAGAGAGAGAGAGAGAGAGAGAGAGAGAGAGAGAGAGTGACAGAGAGACAGAGACATAGAGACACAGAGAGAAAGACACAGACAGACAGACAGACAGAGACAGATGGAGAGTTACCTGCTGGCTGGATCTGTTTGCCACGTTGAGGTGTTTGAACTCATCAACAACAGCTGTCAAAGCAAGGCAGAAAAACCTGAGTTAGAATGTTGATAACTTTTTTACCTTCACATTATTAACAAAAAATTATTTGCAAAGACAGCAGGTACACAAATGAGAGAGAGAGAGAGAGAGGAGGGAGAGAGAGAGAGAGAGAGAGAGAGAGAGAGAGAGAGAGAGAGAGACAGAGACAGAGAGACAGAGAGAGAGGATTAAACCCTTTAAACATAATTATGATGCTTTTAATTTTAATACAATGCCTATATATATAGTCCTTAGCAGTATCGTTACATTATCATTTAGCCCCCACAGGTTAAGAGAAGGTCCAATGCATACCACTAGGACCAATCATGGACTGGCTCTAACAATCAGTCTCTTTGTCTTCCACATTAAAGACTGGCTGTTCATGGTTATTTTGAGCCATTAGTCTGCATCCCCTTTACATTAAAGATTAGCTGTTTATGGTAACTGTCACTTGGAAAAAGTCCATGAACTTTTAAACTCATTCCCTCTGGTAACATGAATATCTGTAAGGACGATGCATGTGTCACATGATGTTATTCAACAAAGTGTATACGTCATACATATCAAGCAGTGACCTCCTTGACTTCAGGAACATTTTCTACTTACTGTTTCATACAGAGAGGGGTAAAGGCATGAGCAGAGATGAGGTGAGAGAATGATAGAGTAGTAGACTTCACAAGATGACAAACGAGGACCATCTTACAAATGCAATGGTTGTTTGACATCTCTGTTCTACATACTTCTTCTCAGCTCAGATAACCAGTACCTATACATCACCCCTCGGCATCACTGAACATATCTCTGATCACAGAGGCAGTAAGTCAAAACATCACATTTCTCGCCCATCCCAGAAATGCCCCCCGTTCATTTTTCTTCCAGAAATCGACAATAATCTTCCCCTTTCACAGGGGCCACTATTGTCTGAGACCACTTATACAAAGACCGACAATGATGACTATCCAAGGGTGATGTGGACAAGCTGGTGACACGCCACAGCATGTACTCCAGGCCAGACCTAGATGACTGCAGACAGAAAAAGGGACATCAGGTGCAGTGTCTCCTATGGGTGGGTTTCCTCATGGATGACCTGATATTGACTGCTCCCTAAGAACTGTGGTGTTGAAATGGCAACAGGCAAACTTGGATGTGGCTGTGTATGCATGAGCGAAAATAAACAGCGTGAGCCGAAATAAATGGCAAGAGAATAAATGTCACTGAGGAGGGTGGGAAGATGAAACGACAAAAGAAAAGCAAAAAAAAAAAAAGGGGGTGGGGGTGTGTGTGTGGGGTGGGGGGGGGTGGGGGGGGGGGGGTGGAGAGGGGTGAAATCAGCCACTACAAGCATGGCCCTTCCAGCAGCAGATCAACAGAAGAGGACGGCGATTTTCATCTGGTTTAATACCCACCTCAATACATGGTATCAACAGTTTCCGTGGAGCAGTGAGTTACCTATAACAAAAACTTTTGTCCTGTAATTTTGTGTCGTGTGGTAATCTGCCTGCCACAAAGATGCAATTACCATAACTGACTGACAACTGAAAGACTGTGGGTACAAGCCTCATTTAAAGGCTTACAACTGCAACTGTGCTCAGGGCGCAAGCAGTCTGGCACCACACAGCCAGATTTCATTCTATACACACAGCTAAAGTTCAGAGTATTGCTCACATACCGTGACCAAAACCCTGCAGGTGTCAGTAACTCTCCTGCCTGGTTGATACCATAATACATTATGATAGTATGCATACAGTCTTGTGACCCAATTTCTTACCAAAAACTACAACACCTTGAAATCATACGACAGCTCTTGTCTAGGAACTGTCTCAGACTGAATGTCCATTTAATGTGTACGGAGGAGCAGATGAAGGAGAAATACCACAGTGTGCACAAGGAAGACAAGAGAAAAGAACAAAAGTCGTGCAATTGTCAGTTGCTTTCAGAAAAAAAAACAAATTCTCCTGTGCATGTGTAATGTGTGGCTTACAACTGAATGTCAACATTTGAACTATTCAGTTTGTAGCATATTCTGTTTTTCACATTCATTTTGTTCCATTTTTTAACATTTATTTTCCTTCGTTCTCTTTTCAAGATTTTAACAATCAGCTAAAAACACATGCCTTTTATTATTATTTTCATTATTTCATTTATTTCTTTTTTTTTTCATTTCATGATGAAATATTAAAGACTGATAGACCGCTGCCCTCTACCTTGGGAAACACCACTTTGGTCGCAAGGCTTTCTGCCGCCCGGTCGACGACGAGGCACAGGGGTGGCAGGGGCGGTCGCTCCTGTAGGTCTGGCCTTGTCAGCACGACACGATCCATCTCATCATCAGAGGCTGTAGTCATTTGTAACAAAACAAAACAAAATCATAAAAAAGGAGTTTCTCTCTACAGTGCTAATGATGAAAGGTTTATGGTAAACAGACCGTGCTCAATTGTTTGTAACCACACACATATGTACACAAAGAGCCATCCTTCTTGTTTGTGTAGTCAAACGACAGACAAAATAACTGGTGTCTTTGATGGCCTTCAATCCCCAACCCAACCCACCCCATCCCCTCCATCTGACCTCCTCTCCACAAATACACACATAAACATACACGCAAGACCAGCAACCACCACTGTGCTATCCTTGTTGCTGTAGTCACAGTGTAAGACAAAACAACTGGTGTGTTCATAGCAAATGTGTTATCCTTCATCTACCTCTACCTTACCTTGCACATACACCTTATCCTACACACACACACACACACACACACACACACACACACACACACACACACACCACACAAGCAAACACAGCACAATACCATCTTCCTCTTTCCTCTTTCTGGTTGATGTAGTCAGAGGGCAGAATGAAGTTACTGCAGTCTTCATAGATGTTGGCCTCAATCTCTTTCAGCTCCTGGGAAGTGATGGATCCTGCCGATCCTGACCCTGCATCCTGGTACGTGCAGGTCATGGAGTTTCTGGCACTGCCATTTGAAGGCTGGTTTTACATTTTTCTCATCGGTTTGTGTTTTAGACATATAAAACCTACCGTCCCACTATAGGGACGCTAGGCACGAGAGGGTACAGGTTTTTATGATACATACAAAGACACAGAACTCATTTGAAATCATAGTTCAGCCAAATGTATTCTTGAATTTTGCATCAAAACATGAAAAAGTATTATCGACTAGATTGTTGACAGATTAATTGTACATAACTGAACACAAAAACGAACAAAAAGAGCATTTTACTCATAGTGGAGTCACAGCAGACTGACGTAGTTCATTCATCATCATCGTGTCTTCGTAAGCATACTGTCATTGATCAGCCATCTGTGTGAAAGGCTGCAAAACATCTGGCAAGAAGGCCCACATTGCACTTGGTGCACTTGTCACTGCTCTTCTTGCCACAGGAAGCACACCTGAGTCGCTTCTGGACACGCTCCACAAGATGATCTCTGCCGTCAAAGCGAAGGGCCGGTGCAACTCGCTTGTCCAGCTGGGCAGGGCGACCAAGTGGACGTCCCACGCGATGCTGCTTCACTGATCTAGACAGGTAGACAGTGGCAATGGCTCGTCGCACAGCAAGAAAATCTAGGGGGTTTCTTCTCCAGTGGGCGTGGCCCGATGCAAGTGCCAGGTTTGCTGAACGGCCAAATCCAGGCAAAATGAGAAAATGGACCACCCACCATTTCTTCGATCGGATGGAGACGCGGTACTTGTCAATGTTCTGGTCCATCCTATCAATCCCTCCCATGGTCTTGTATAGTAGTTGATGAGAGCTGGCTGATCAATGTTGACGTGCTGCCTGGCTTGCCTGGAAAACCTTCTTGTTTTTTTCTGTGTAGGATTCACGCCCACCTTGTTGGAGACCACATTGACAACGTTGTTGTCATTCCAACGAACCACGATTATGGCATTGCTTGTGTCAGTGTAGTAGTCGAAGGCGCCCCTTGGAGTTTTATTCATCTCCTGCACTGATCGCAGTGGACAATCTTCAACCCGATTTGCACGAATGGTTCCTGTGCATGCAATGCCTTTGGAAGAGAGGTAGTCCACGAGTTTCAGTGATGTGAAGAGGTTGTCAAACGTGAGGTGGAAAGCATCTTGTCCTTGGATTTCAGATACAAGATCGATGACAACTGATCCTCCCATTCCCACCACACCAGGGCAGGCCGCAACAGCTTGCCTTCCTTTCGCCCCTTGGTAGGGCTCAAAAATTGGACGGCGTATCCCAAGGGGGTAGCAAGGACCCACATCTTGAATCCAAATCGGATGGGTTTGCCTCTTATAAATTGTTTTGAGCCATGGCGACCATAGTACGGGACCATGCTCTCATCAATGCTGAGATTCTGTTGTCTTAGAAAGTAACGAAGGCTTCTTTCATTCAGCATGGTCAGCAGTGGTCTGACTTTGGCCATCTTGTCATCAGCATCAAGGTTGGTGTTGTCACTCACATAGAGGTATCTCATGATCTCCTCGAATCTGTCTCGGCTCATGGCTGAGGTGACAGCTGCATTATGAATGTCAGTGTCATTGGACCAGTGCATTCTGCGCGTCGGGGAAGTGTGCAGTAACCAGATAGAAGTAGGATGGCCAGAAAGGTGCGGACCTCATCGGGTGAAAGAGAAGAGGTATGATCACCTTTGAATGCTGCATACTTTTTGCTTTGCTCGGTGATCAACTCAATCACATCCTCATCAAAAAAAAAGTTCAAAAAGTTCCACTGGATCAGTTGGAAGGGAGGGTGTTCCTTTCTGGGGTGAACCATTTGAAGCGATCTTTCTGGCGCTGTGACAAGTCAACTTTTTTCCAAGATCGCCCTGCTGGTTGCCGTGCATGGAATGGCCTAGCTGGGCATTTTCTGTGGAGTTGTAGCTCCAATGGCCGTGTGTCCAGAGTCAGCTTTACGTTTTTTTTTGCCACGTTGTGAAGAGATTGCACCGTTCTCTGCATTCCCCAGTTCAGAAACTTGTTCATCTGAATCCTGCACACACACACACACACACACACACACACACACACACACACACACACACACACACACACGCACGCACGCACGCACGCGCGCACGCGCGCACACGCACACACACACACACACACACACACACACACACACACACACACACACATACGCACGTTTTTAGATACTGAATTATAGTATTTTGAGAGAGAGAGAGAGAGAGAGAGAGAGAGAGAGAGGAGGGAGGGGGGGGAGGGAGGGAGGGAGGGAGGGAGGTAGGAGGGAGAGGGAATAGAGGGAGGTAGGTATATGAGAAAATATAACTATAAAAACTGACCATGTCGTTCTCTTGGGGAGTAGACTGAGTGCTGTCACCACCTGTGATCTGTCTTCCGTCAGCATAAATGACTGTTGCTGAAGCAGATGACTGAAGTTGCCGCCCACTCAGATTGTGAATTTCAGCATCTTCATCTCCACTGTCCTCGTCCGTCAATTCATCTGTAGTGGGGGATCAAATGTAGGTATTGGCGTTTGGAAAAAGCAGTGTCCGCTTCAAGGATCCAGTACTTCATTTACGTTGTATCGTCTGCAAAACAGAGATCGTTTGATAAAGTAAGCACCAAGGAAGTCGAGCATGCACATATTTAGGTTAGTTTGACTATTGGTTGTTTTGGATGCTTTATGTCTCTCTAGCCACTTTCGCGGATCAGAGACAGCTGGTCACATTGTCCTGACAATAGCGAACCAGTTTCAGTAATGCCGGGATTCAAACCCTTGACCTTTGGAATAAGAGTCGACGTTCTACTGACTGAGCTATCCAGCTCTTCGATTGGTTTGACTTTATTTCATCTTTAGAGATAAGGTGAGATTAACAAAGAACACATGATGTGTCATGTTTTTGTTTTTTGTCGGTTTTTTTTTTTTTTTCTCTCCTGTGCCTATTTATCGATCCTATAACTAATAAAATTTACGCAATGAAATAAACAAAAAAAATATATAATATACATCAAAATTATAACACACTATCAAATTAAATAACAATGTAACATAAATTTTCACCACTGTTACAATTTAGACTGATTTCAAACACAAAAGCTAACACTGGCATGAAATGAACAACCTGTACCCTCTCGTGCCTAGCGTCCCTATAGTGGAACGCCTATAAAACGCAACAAATTTTACCTATTATAAACAATAAGCTTATCATCGCACACGGTTTTAGTTTATATCCTAAGTATCACATTTACTTCAATAATATCATTAAAAATGTCTTTGACAAAAGAGATATTGACTTACCTTTTGCTTTGATCCATCTTGACTGTTTTCAACCATGTGGTTCATCACAAATGGCCGACAACCGGAAATAGATTCCAAGGGAGATCACGCTTGTTTGCATTAGAATTATAGAAGTTGTTTCCTTTTAACTACTTATCACAATTTAGTTGCCTTATCTTTAACATTAAGCCAATAAAGGGCAAATAACTATAAATCAATAAAGAGAGCACCTTAGGGAGTGCAGACTGTATGGGTGCACTTTCGCAAACTTAAGTGGCAACATGAGGGACGATCAAAAAAGGGGAGGTCAGCTACAGTCACAGAGGAATTCCAGGTTTTCTGTTGTAAGGTGAGTGACCATAATGGTCAGTTATAACTGGGACCAACAAACAAACAAACAAAAATGACACATGCATAGCAGACTACACCCTCTACTAGATTTTTATGCAAAACTTGATGAGATTTATAAAACATACTTTGTTTTGCAATTTTTTTTTTTCCAAAACTACCAAGTTTCGAAAATTCAGTTACATTTGTTTGAGACTTAAAAATAGAAAAAAAAAAACCCAGTTCATATTCACAGCTATGCTAAAATAAAGTTGTTTAAGGGTTAGTGATTTGTATACATGAATTAAACATCAGGCTCATCATCACTGAAACATAATTCAAATACAGTGACTTCTTCACTAACATATGCGACTACAGTATAAAAAGCATTGCTTTTAGTAAATGATATAAAAAAAGAAGAAAGGAATATTACTACAGTCTGAACTGCCATTCCACAGAGACATGTCCATGTACACATTACCCTCACATTTGCATACACTTGTGTTCACATGAACATTTCACAGGCATGCACACAAACACGCACACACACAAAGAAGCACAGACAAAGTAGCAGTAGCAGTGGTGCACACTCCATACTGACTAAATGCTTGAGACCTGACCACCATACTGGGTTACTTAAAAGGTCAGACATCTGCTAACTTTAGTCCATGACATCTTCTTCTCACACGTTTCTTTATTCATTTATTTATTCTTCTAGCAGTAACCTCAGTATAGTCTGAAGGTTGGGCAGGTTTGATGAAGCACATATGGTCTAGTCCGCACGCAGCGACACCTCCATGTTGATACTGAAACAATCAACCTCTTCAGAAAGAACTGACTTTGGAGACAGTTATGACAGATTTTTTTCCCCCCTTTCTTTCTTCTTTTTTTGAACATTTTTATCCCAACAAAAATCCTCCCTTTAAAGACTTGTTTTTCTGGCACATTTTCCTCTTTGTTCACATCAGATGTATGTTGCTATGAAGACTCCCTTTTTTCAATACTATCAAATGACCCCTCAGGTCACCTGGTGCATGTCTGAACACTGCAGTCACAGCACAGAAATTGTCTAAGGACAACTGATTTTCCTCCTTTTTTTTTTTCTTCCTCTGGGATCACCCCAGAAACTTAAGCTGGACACTGATCATATTTTTCTGCACGATTTATTACAGCAATATGTGATTACTTTTTTATTTTTTTAATCATATCATATATATATATATATATATATACACATGTATATATCTCTCATAAGTCAAAACAATTATACTGCGCATATTTTATTCAGTTAAAGATGACACACATTCTGTAACTTATTTTTTATCTAAAAAATGACACACTTTCTAAAACTCTTTTTCATTTACTTGAGATGGGTTACAACTCTCCTCTTTCAACTGTTTCCTTTACCTCATTTTTGGGAGCATCAGCAATAAAACTGTTGTATTCCAGACTTTTTTCAACTGAACTTTCCTTTCTCATCTCTATCTTGCATCTCGCAACTTGCACTCATCCACCGATTCTCGTCTGCTTTGGCTTCCCTCTGCTCGCCTGAAAACTTCAGGTCAACGATCTTACTCTTTTCTGACACCTGCTCTGTGGAATGGTCTGCCTTCTTCTCTGCGCAACGCGGACTCTTTAAGGACTTTTAAAACCTCCCTAAAGACACATCTTTTCCCCCGGACTGATTAACGATATCCACTTACCTCTGTGAGCGAGTCTGCTTATTTGATGCACTCATGTGTCTTTCTGCATGAGTGTGGGTTTTGTTTTTCGTGCACGTGTGTGTGTGTGTGTGTGTGTGTGTGTGTGTGTGTGTGTGTGTGTGTGTGTGTGTGTGTGTGTGTGTGTGTGTGTGCTTTGAGTTAGAATGTTCCTGTAATATGGACTTTGGGCTCTCGCGAGGTAAAGCGCTCTATAAATATCCTTTTACATCACATTACATTACATTACATCTGAGCTGTGTTGTAAAACACCTTTTCTGTTCATCATGGCTAATAATCAGATGTCGTAGCATTATGTTTCGAGCGGAGTTTACTATGTCAGCGCTTGAAGAGACACATGATTTGGTACTTTTTCTTCTATTAACCAACGCAGTCAACTCTTTCAAATTTGGTGTTCATGTGATATATGTCATATAGATGACTGACCCTGAATACAAAAACTGCTCACTGAAAATCCTCTAGAAAATTTTTAGTCAATTATTTTTCAAATGTTCACTGCCAACTTTTCAAAATGTGTGCTATCAGACCTATTTGCCGGCACCTGTATGACTGCCACATATCATTGTGTGGTGAGTTATCATGTGCTAAATCCGTGCGGCATGTTATTATGAAAAAGTGAAAGACCCTGTGTTTAAGGTTTTCTGGAATGGCTATTGGAAGGTTGCAGTGTGTCATGTGTTATTTAGTGACATGTACATAAAAACATGATGTACATCGTTTGTTGCTGATATAGAGTGTGAATCAAATAGATAAAGAGAAATAGCATGCCAACAACAGACACAATATTTCACAAGAAATATTGTTCTGATTACAAGCCAGCCATCTCAAAACCCCAGTACCACACACATTATATGCCAGCATAAGGGGAGTAACTGCATTCATGACTAGCTTGATTATTGAAAAGGAATTACTTCCCATGAAGTCTCTGAGGCATGCACATTCCCATAAAGTCTCCTGCACACATGCACATTTTCTTTCTCTCTCTCTCTCTCTGTTTAAAATCCCTGATAGCTGAACCTTGATCCCAACAGGCAAGTTCATACTGATTTGGAAATCATTAAGTTATTGTGTAGTAACTAGCATTAATAAACTAACTGCCAATACTGGTTCATCTGACTTTCGTACTGCAGTCCAAAGTTACAGAGGTGACACACAGTAGAATTTTTGCCAATCCAGTCACAAGGATGTCATAATTGATCTGTTTGCCCCCATCCCACCACAGGGATACAATCCGTTACTAACAGTCTGGATCATACTCATCAGCAAGTGCACAACCAGTGAAGACCAACAGATCATTTGGAACTGATATTCTGACATTTCAGTCATCCTACTGCATGTGTTTTCAGTCAAGATCATGGTTTTGTTTCCCGTCCAGAGTGAGTTCCTCCACCTGTCATTGTGATATTTGACATCCAGTTGGTTTAAAGATGTCACTTTTTTCACACAGTTTTTAAATTCTGATTAACTGAATGCTCTCCCATCATGAACTTTGAACCTGACAAATGCAAACAAAAACACTTCTTTCCCCTACCCGTTTCTAATTCTGATTAACTGAATGTTCTTGCAACATGAACGTTGAACCTGACAAATGGAAACAAAACATCTGGATATTTTCATGGTTAGATCTGTGACATCAGCATCAGAAACAGCAGAAAGGAAGAGAGAAGGAAGACGGACATAGAGTGTAAAAGATGACAAAGGCAGAGAAAGGTGAAAGGCAGTCCAGGGCAATCCAGGAGAAACTGTTCATTGTGAAGACTGAGATTCCAGGTATTCCCTAGTCTCAAACTTGTCCAGACTAAAACATAAGTCACCTAACGTAAGTAATGTGTGTACGGTATACTTGAATAAGAAGAAAAAGACAGTGACAGCTCTGTGTGTGTGTGTGCGTGTGTGTGTGTGTGTGTGTGTGTGTGTGTGTGTGTGTGTGTGTGTGTATGTGTGTGTGTGTGTGTGTGTGTGTGTGTGTGTGTGTGTGTGTGT